>CM032763.1:9967776-10567776 GCA_019155195.1 Avicennia marina
TAGCAACAAAACTAAATAACCTAGGGAGTTTTTCCATCTCTTGCAATACAAAAAGCATCTCATTTGAAAATGTTTTGTGTGATATTAGTGCAAGTACAAATGTAATGTCCTTTATTACTTTTCAAGCACTTGGAATGGAGTCATTGAAGCCCACACGTATGACGATAAAGCTAGTAGAGCGATTTACGACAAGACCACTTGGGCTCATGGAGGACGTGTTGATCAAGGTGAGTAATTT
This sequence comes from Avicennia marina, assembly GCA_019155195.1. Taxonomy (NCBI): domain Eukaryota; kingdom Viridiplantae; phylum Streptophyta; class Magnoliopsida; order Lamiales; family Acanthaceae; genus Avicennia; species Avicennia marina. The sequence goes on from CM032763.1 coordinate 9,968,015, forward strand.
CATTATATCTATGCATTTTATTGTATTAGATATGGTGGGTGAAAAAAAAAGCACAACATAATTTTAGGCCGACCTTTCTTAGCCACAACCAAAGTCATGATTAACAGGGAGAATGATAGACTTACATTGCATATAGGCCTAAAAAAAGTAATTTTTTATATGTACTCTACACCTTTCACCACGTGCACCTAAAAGATAAAAGAAAATATCTCCCTAGTGCATATGGTTAACCAATTTGCTCATGAGAGTAATGAGACAGGAGGTGCACAAGAAAGAAATATACAGGTGAAAAAGGAAGAAAAAGGACTAAGTGTGGGGACCGATTCCTCATGGCAAGAAAGAGAGGAGATGAGCATAAAGAAGAGAGCAAGAAAGAGAAAAATAGATGATGAAAGAAGTAAGAGAGACTTGCAACTTGTGGAGGATTGTGGATCCCTAAAACCTTAACAAAACCACCTTAGACTATGAATATCATGTCAAGCTATAGACATGAAATACAATGCTTCACTCTTGATTATTAGACTATTTGAAAACTTCTATGGTAAGGATGAGATAATTGAATTAAGGATAGAAGCCTTACCTTAGGTGTTATGAAATTCTCTTGTGAATAAGGAAAATTAACTAAAAAGAAAGAGTGAGGACTTAGAAAAAACTTGAAAGAAAAATCTCAAAGAACTTATAAGTGAGCATGAGAAAAATTAGTCTACTCCATTGATTAGAGTAATCATTCTCGCGTAAAAAAATTGCATGACTATGAGTATGGAAAGCATTTTGAGTTAATTGTGAGTTGAACAACTAGCGGTGTGCGGTGCCCCTTGTTCACTCTTGCATAAAAAAACTTTTAATTGCTTAAGAAAAAAATTAACACCCATGAAAGAATGTGGGAAATAAGTTTGGGGGAGACAGATGAAAAAATATTAGCCCACGTGAGTCTTTGTTTAAAATTGATGGTGATTGAATTTGTTCAAAAAAGGGTGAGTTAATGCCTAAAGTGAGCGGTCCTAAATTTGATTGTTTTGAGATTGCCATAGAATTATCAAATGATTGAAGTAATTACGTGTTAAAAAATGCCACACAAATAAGAGAACTCATGCTGCAAACATTTAGGTTGAAAGTGCTATAATTTTGAATGAAGATGGATTAAGTGACATGTGCATATAATTGACTTTTGAATTAAGAAAAGTGGCCAATTTCATAATTTTATGCATCGATAAAGTCATACAAGAGAAAGTGTTTGCTTGAAGACAAGCAAATGAGTAAATGTGGGGATGTGATAACATGTGAAATTATAGTAAATTTATACCCCTTATGTGTTTAAATTATGCATGCATATGAGTTAAATTGGAGAAAATATGTTATCATGCATGAATTATATTTAATATAATGATTTTGGAATGAAAAAGTGTAGATGTGGGGTTAATTATTAATTTTGTACATTTTTTACACTATGAATTTATGTCTGTAGACCAGTGGTGTGACTGTCGAAGGAGGAGTTGCGGCTGTGAAGAAGAAGATGCAACCGCATAGATCAACCACAGTTAGTTTTAGAAATTCCATAATCATTGGTCGTAGTCACAAAGTCAAGGGTCACAGTCGTTGGATGGCTAGTTGAGGTAGTGGACCGAAACGCAGACGACACTGGAAATTTTGCAAATGAGAGTCACAACCGCAGAACACAATTACTTGATTTATGTAACTCTCACACCTGGGTTCGCGAGTCCAGAAAAGGGAGTTGCAATCATGAAGCTTGATGTTGTGGTCCCATGGTCACGAAAGACGCAATAGCAGACTTCAGACATCAATTTGGCATGAAAATTTAAAGGTTTTTTTTCATCTTTTCGAGCATATACATGAACCCTAGAAATTATATACCTATAAATATATGTTCTCCATGTATTAGATGAGACATTAGACTTAGTTTTGTTTTCTTAAACACTTAGAAACATAGGAATTCAAAATTAAAAGATTGAAGAAAGAGGAATCCACATCAAGAGCTTGAAGTGTGTTCACTGCCTATGCAACACAAGATTATTAAACTAAGTTTTTTTTTGACTTTTTCTAGCATTTTTCTGTTGTTTTGGATGATAAAGAATTTGGAATTAGTTTTATTAAGATTTAATATGAGTTTTTAAATTTCTCTCTGGTTGCTTGTATTTGTAATTGATTAAATAAATATGCATGAGTTGTGATTGATTGTCCTTACATAATTATTCACAATTGTTGCTTTGAATAGTAATTAAGGGATCCACAAATTAATTTATGGCAATATGATGAAGAATGGAATTGAAACTTATGTGCTAGATATACAAATTGCGAACACTAATTCCATGAGAATCACAAAAGTGAAATTGCAAGATTAGTATAGGTAAACATTGTTAATCACCAAACTAATTTTCTTGACTCAATTTAGCCTAGAAATACCTACTAAAATATGGAGTTAAAATTATAGAAGAGTTTAGAAGAATATCCTATAGCTTTTAGGATAATAATTAAAGGATAATAATCCGTAACTAATACTATTAAACTGATAATTAACATAATTTGGCATACATAGAAAAATAAATACAACACAAGTGGCTAGACACATCAACTACTGGTACTCCATCACTCTCGTTTTGTGTGCTTTGTTCTAAGCGCTTGCTTTCATTTATTGTTTTCTTTCACTACAATTTTGAGACCTAATTTATAAGAATTTAAATATATCAATAGACATAAACCCTCCTCATAGGAATAATGTTTGTACTCACCACAGTATTAAGTTTAATTATTAATTTAATTTTGGTGTGAAGACAACCCACGTCAACCACATTCTCCTTCTTTACTTCATTGTGGGGAACTACTTCAACCTATTTAGAGAAGTAGTTAGTTGCAGCAAAAATAGAGAGATAGCCAATAGATGACTAAGTTATAGGTCTAACAACATCCAAACCCCAAGCATCAAGAGGCCATGAAGTAACAGCCAAGTGTAGCAACTTAAGTAGTTGATGGATAAAGTTGGCATCAAACTGACAAGCTTGGTGCTTTTGTGCAAACTCCACGTAATCTTTCACCATTGTTAGGCAATAATAGTCCATTATTTTGATGCAAAAGTGGAGTTTTGGACTAAATTGGTGAGTACCACAAATCTCATAATGAGTTTCCTATATGGCCAGTATAGCTTCATCGTTATCTAGGCAACATAGAAATGCTCCATCGAATAAGCACTTGTACAATGTGCTCTTGAAGTGGATAAAGCAAGCCGTTCGATGTTGAATGTCAACCTTTCTACATGGATCATTCAACTTCTTATACTTTAAGTAGTGCATGAACAGTTGACACTAGTCTTTTTTTCAACTTTGAGAACTTCCACAGAGTGAATGTCTTCTTCTTTGCCATCTTCATCTCAAAAAACTAGAAGTACTACCCATTTCTTGCATATGGGTAGACGATATTTTACTTCGAGAAAGGATAGGGTAGAGGTGAGTTTGGCCAGCATGTCTACCTACTTATTTTCTCTTATTGGCACATGATTGATTGTGACATTTTCAAGCCACCCCATATGCCTGCTGGTATAATTACGGTACGAAAGTAGCTCCAGCTTCTTATCTTCGTATGCCCTCAGCAACTAGTTGATTACCAAGTTGGAATGTACATACACCTTAAGGTGCAATTGCTTGATGTCAATGACCATTTCGAGCCCAGTGATCAAGGCTTATTATTTGGTGACATTGTTCGAGCATTTCTTGGTCAATGTGAACAAGAGGGGCAATATCTGATGTGATGAATATCACCTTAGTGCCAGCCCCTTCTTGCAAGACTTTTATTTACAAATATGATAGGGTTTTAAAAAAAAGTTGTGGACAATTCCATTGAATGTAACTTTCATGAGCCATGGATTTGCATGGACAATGTTCCAGAAAAAGCCAAGCAAGCATGGTTTAATCATGTTAAGGGATTTAAGTTATTTTATCTTAATTATTATGTGTTCTAAATTATTATTATTATTGTTTTGTTGTTGCTATTATAACTATTTTTTTTTTTTTGTCAGCGTCACTTTATTTGGGACCTAATTCACAAAAATCATTTTTGTGAATATTTTAAGTTTACGGGGTCAAATTGATGGAGGAATGCTTGTAGGAAGATGCACAACAATAGAACTAAAAATAATTAGATTGCCGAAGAGTTATGATAGAAAATTGAAGTAGTGGGATTCACCAGATTATCAAATAATCAATGAAAGAAATAAGTGCAATTTTTTCTCCAATCCTACCTTAGCTATGGCTTTCTATAGAGGTGGTTCAACTTTTGTGTTAGAGCACAAAAATGGGAAGTTAATTAAATGAAATATATTAAATATCTTATTAGTATATATAAATTATTTTTTTCATTTTAAATCTTTAGAGAGAGGAGATGAGGAGACAACCGACCACATTGAAGTTTTTTAGATGTGGTTGGATGACACAGGATAGGAAATGGAGTGGGCCTTGGAATAGTATTAAGGTATGTTAATTTCAAAATATTGATTATCTAATTTCTTAAAGATTATTATATAATTAGATATTATTATTAATATGTTTTAATGAGTTTTGTAGATAAATTTATAGTGATCAATAGATAGTTTTAGCTTAGACTCTTTTTAATTGACCATACTGATATTGCATTAATTTTTGAAGAACAATTGTATATTGGTACAACAAGTAGTGTTAAGAAGGAAAGATTACTTGGAACTAGCTTTGAGGGGAAAAGGATTTTGATAATTTATAAAATAGTTATTTCCAATTAGATGAGATTGCAATATTGTATGACTTAAGCAAGTTTGCAGGATATGAACTAAAAACATGGCATTATGAGTGAAAAAAAATAAGGAGCTTACAGATAAAGATAAGGATTTAGATGTTAAAATGGCAAAAACATGAGAGCAATTTCAAATAAAGTTAGATGTTGAAATGATTGCAACAATTAAAAATAGAAGTAACAAAACGGCAACTCGAAGAGTTTATCCAAATTATGAGAGGCAACAATGGTTTCTTTGTAACGACAAGTACTAATTTTAGTGCACATATGCTTCTATCTAATCAAGAAAATTGTTAGTTTGAGACATTAAAAATGTTTGTATATTTTTACATTGTATATTTAATGTTATTTTAAAATTTAAAATTTGAATTCTTCTTTTTACTTAATTTAATCATATATTTTAATTTTTGTATTTTTTTTGAAAAATTTAATTAGAATTTATTAAAGTAATGATTAAAAATCAATTAATAAAAGTATTAAAAATAGCCTTACCTATGGCAAATATAGGTCGTGGTAAATTCTTGACAAATGGGTTGTGACAAAATTTGTGGCAAAATAGGTTGTAGCAAAATTAGTGATAAATCTCCTATTCCTTGCCGACAGATCATGATAAATGTCATGTCAAAAATTTCGCAGCAGACTTTGTGGCAAATTGAGTGGAAAAGTCGGGTCAACTTGTTTGTGCCAAATACTGTGGTAAATAGAGAGTTTGCTGCAAAAGTTTTTTTTTTTGAAAATAACCATAACAAATATATCAGCCGCAATTTTATTTTCAAATGTTGCGAAAATTGTCATGGCAAGTTTGAAACTTTTTCTTGTGAGAATTTAATTGTGCATGTAATTTAAAAACAAAAATTGTATATATAGTTAACAATCTTGTTAACTCTTACTATTTTTATATGACCATTATTAATATAGAAATAATAAATGGTCTTTTCATATGTAAAGCTTGTAATTAGTTGAGTGTCTCAAAACTCAAAACCTTAAAAACTTAAGAGGGTGTTTGGGGAGCTTAGCTTGTTTGAAAAGTGATAAGTTCCTTGTAAATGTCTAGTAAAATTTTTAGTAAGAGAACTTATAAGTTCAAAAAAAAGAAGATTTTTTGAACTTATAAAATCTTTCAAAATAAATTAAATTAAATATTCTCAACTTTTTTTTTTAAATATTTCATAAGATACTTCATTATATATATAGTAAATATATATAATTTTACTATTTCTTATATATATATATATATATATACATAATACAAATATCTTAAGTTACATTTTATTAATGTTTTTTACATTATTTTTATCATTATGACACTTAAAATTATAATAAACTATAATTATAAATTTCAATAAAATTTTATACGAAGATTTTAGTATTTCTGTCTAACACTTCATTAGCTTATTTTTAAAATAAGATATATAAACTTATAAGTTTTAAAAACTTTATAAACTAAATCTTGTAAATCATAAAAAATAAGTTTAGTCATATACCCTCTCATTAGATTGGGTGCATTAAAACCCAAAATTTTAAAAAACAATAAGATCACTTCATTTGAACTAAACAGCATTTGCAGGCACACCAAACAATTTCACCTCATGCAATTGAATTTTGTCCGACAGGTATTAGTCAAAATTTCCGATTAACTTTCAACCAGTCCGACAGGTATCACAAGTCCTTCAATGATTCTTTGAGTTCTTGCCTCCAAAGAAGAAATTCAACATTACCCTAAGACCAAGCATCCAAAATTTCTCTACGTGGTTTTCCAAAGGCTTGGGATGTTTGTCCCCAACCTTCTTTTGAACGGCGGATGCATCAAATATTTATCTTGATCCTGCAATTCAAATCAGCGGGAACGGAAATTCATCCAAAGTCCAAAGGTGCTGATCTAAATCCAAATGATAGATGCAAGGGAATTGCACTTTTCAACTCACAATGTTCTGTTGAAATCCTGCACAAGACTTTAATAAAATATTTGAAGACCACCTATAATAACTAGGTTTAGTCATTTTAATATATTTCCAAAAGTACCCCTCTATTTAATAAGTACGTTTGATTTTAAATATAACTCTATACTATATATTATCGCTCTAACCCTCGTTGTTACTAACGCTTTTCACTTTAATAAATCTGTGTATATTATTTAATAAAATATTTTTGATCTTAAATGTAAATGAATTAAAATAATTTTAATTGTTTCTTCTTCCTATTCATTATATTAACACATATAAGTAGCTGAGTTGGGCTATAAAGTGTGATCGCCCAATCCATGTTGAGCCTAAAATATATGAAATGGGCTTTCATTTCAAGCCCAACCCGAAACCATAACGGAGGGAAGCGTTTCCCGCCATTTCACCTTCCACACGTGTAGTCATTCTGAAACCCCTTTCTCGGTTCAATTTGAGCCCTCGTTCGCTTTCCGGGTGCTGCTTTTTAGTTATTTTGCTTCTAATTTTTTCCCAGGTTCTAGCATTTGTTAGTTTGCAAATGGAAGTCGTCGGATCTCGCCGGAAATCTTTGCTGTCTTCCGCTGATGCCTCTGTCTCGACCATCCCGCTCTACCGCTCGGCGCCGGAACTTGAAGTCCGGCTTGAAGATTTCGAGCTTTACGCTGTTCACCGCCTCCGAGGTTTTGTCTCTTCCCTGTTTGTGTGTTTTTTTATATGCCTTGTGTGCGCGCGCGCGTGCGCACTTTATCCGTAGATTTGATCTAGTAGAATTAATTTATGAAAAATAATTTCGTATTTCGAATGCGTAAATTTTGCAGTTCCGTTATTTTGTGCATGAACTTGTAGGATTGCTGAAGAATTTTAGAGACATTTTGAATCTAGTTATTCATGATTTCTTGATTCCAAACGCTATGTTGAACATTCATTTTCTAGAATGGGATTTTAGACTCTGCTGATTAATTGCGGTTATTTTGAAATTTAATTTTGCATTTATTGCTGGGAATGTGTTTTCTTTTACATACTTTGAAGATGTATTGAAAAAAGTTTCTGGACATCTTGGCTAGTATAACTTATCATATGTTGTTGGCTAGTTGGGGCTGTTATTTTCCGCAACAAGTGTTCGAAGTTGGGGAAATGTGATTTTATGCCAATGAGTATTTTGATTGCGTGATGCAGTTCTCAAAGGGATTTCAGATGGACTGTCCCGTGGGAAGAAACCTAACGAGATGGAAAATTTAGTATGATGCAAATCTTTACTTCTCTGAAATTCCTTCAATTTCCAGCTGCAGAATCTGGTTCTGCTTCAGCTTACTGTTTGACGTGATGGATTTTGATAAAGGTAAAGGAATTATGGAAGGTAAACATGAGTCATTCAGAAGCATCTGAAGCTGCCGACAAAGACATAATTTCCCATTTTGTTTTGCGCCTTGTCTACTGCAGAGAGTAACGTTCATTGTCAAATTCCCTTCATATCCTCTTACATGTTCCCCAGAATTTCAAGACGTATGTTTTCTTTTCAATGTTTGATGGTAATTTCTCTTTAATATATGGTAGGGAGGAATTAAGGCGATGGTTTCTTTCCATGGAGACTACACTATTTCGCTATCGCTTTCAACGCGAAACTCTTGAAGCTCAGGTTTGATTTTTGCTATCTTCATTGATCAGCCGTTGGTGCTATCATTCCTGAATATATTTGATTTGGCGGCTCATCTTGTGTATCTGGATATTCTTTGTAGAGGGCATTATTGGCAGAGTTTGACCTGCCTTATAAAGCTGTAAACAGTACGGAATATGAGGTAATTGATATTTATCATTTTTTGTGAAAAGACCTGTTTATCTGCTACTTCTATACAGCTTTATCGATATACTTTTAACCTTATGCATGTGCTCCACTCCAGTAAATTACAAATGGACTACTGTATATTCATTAAATAAGTATTTTTGATTTGTTTTCAGAATATGAAAGACAAACTGAACCAAGTACTACGCTCCACTGGTCAATCTTTACCTGGTGGTATGTTTCTTCTGGAAAAACTAACAAGCATTCAATTCTTTGCTTATTTCTTCATTTCTTCTGAACTTTCTGTTTTATTCCTTACTGCAGCTGATACCGTCTATTACAAGGTAATAACTTCCGACACTCTCATTAGAGTAGCATTTAAATTTCATCATCAGTAAACAATTATGGGGCAAAGAAGCACGGACACACATTTTTGTGCCCAGAAATTCCCCAGCTGTTGCATAAGTGTTTATAGAAAGAATTAGCATTCAGTAGTCTTTCACAAAGTGGGTCTAGAGAGAGCCATCACAGAGACTCTGGCTGACTTGGGCTTAGTTAGGCTTTTTTTTTCTTTTAATTATTTATTTATTTTTGTACAATGAAGGTGCCATTTGAACAAGTTCCTGATCTGGTAGCAGGTCGCCGAGTATTTATTCTGAAAGGGTATGCATATGTTGCAATGAATCAGGTGAATTTGCTGTTCAACAACTTTGTATATAGATATGGTTTCTTTTCTGTCAATTTCATTTTTGAATTTTGATTCTCTTTGCAGGTAGTTTCCCTTCTCATGACACAATACCGCAGTTATCTTTCAAAAGCGCTTGTATTGACAAACAGGTTCTTTTCAATTCTTGATCTGTGATTTTTGTCATTTAGACACTGCATTATCTATATAGTGTCAAGGTCCAAGACATCAGTGTATTCTCGTTTTAGAACAGAAATTGTAGAAACTTCTCTTTGGTATATTCTTGTTTTGACAGACTAAGATGCTATATCTATGTCATTTGATGTCTGAGCAGCGTCAAGGTTTGTGTGAAGGTTTTCTTGGTCAACTATTACTTTTATTAAAAGTTGAGATGCTCTGCAGCATAATAACAGATTAACATTTGCATAAAAAATAAATTACCCGATTTGGGTGCTATGGAAAGTTCCAAATTTAATTGGTCTTTGTTCATCAAAAAAACATCAAATTCATTTTGCTAAAATTTCAAGGAATAAACTTTGACATCTGAAGAGTTTTATTGGAAAAACTTTAGAAGATAAATCCAGTAGACATGTTATTTAAATTGCCATCAATGCTTATTCTCCAGGTTATTTTTAGCTTGCAAAAATTCTTCGTTAAAGATTTGTCGATTAAAGTGTCATAACCTACATTCTTGGCTGCCAGGAAATGGACTTCCATGATCAGACAGCAAGAGAAGGACCGATTGACTCCTGTAAGTATAAAGAAATGATTCCTCAGCTGTCCCCATTCAGAAATTCATAGAATCTGACTTTTGATTTAGGGTTTAGGGTTCCTTAGCTGTCCCTATTAAGAAATTCATAAAATCTGACTTTGGATTTACATAGATTGTTGAGGCCCTGTCAACAAGTTATTTAGGTCCTGACTACAGCCAGGTAATTTCAGAAGACAATCTAATCATCCATTTCTTTGTACTTGTTTCAAATTGGTTGATTGAATTAAGAAGTGCAATTCCAGCCGAAAGAATATGGAGAGATGTCATTGAAGGACATCGATCAAGTTGCCAAAACTTCATTCCCTCTCTGCATGCGCCATTTGTTTGAAAAGGTAACTAATTGGTCTTTAGAATTTGGTTTTGTTGTTCTTGCCATCTGATGTTTCAGAATATTACCATCTTATATACTACAATATCCAGCTTAGGGAGGATCATCACTTAAAGCATGGAGGGCGGATGCAACTGGGTCTTTTTCTCAAGGTTGTATTACTTATAAGCTGGATATGTATTTGTGTTATACAGTATGTTTATTTTTTCTGATACTTTAGGCTTAATTCTGATGTCAGTATGCATAAAGTTCCTTAGCTAGGAACATTTTGTGTTGAAATAATTTTTATGGACTGAAACTTCTCTCCCTCTAACAATCTATGTGACAAATGCTTATATTTCAATTTGATGACTGTGCATAACGATACAATCTTTCCTCTATTTTGAATTTTTGGGCTTGAAAAGTTATGCTGTTTAACTATGGGAGCTATTTAGTAGAAGTTTTTTAATTCCTTTTCATTTGTTTTACTGCATTATGCATTATTAGGGTGTTGGACTGAAGTTGGATGATGCCCTGGCATTTTGGAAAGCTGAATTCTCCAGAAAGGTGATCACAGTGCTCTTATTTATTTTTCTTATTTTTGTTTCTCCTGCTTTAATATCAGGTGAGAAGAGTGTGGACTGCATTGGCATAATGTTCACCGCATCATAAACATCAATTATTTTCCAAATAATTGCAATATCTAATTAATCTGGAAATCCATGTTTTGTTTGTCATTTACTGCTTAATGGGTTCTTCATATTCTCGTATTTGGATTGACAATTATTCCGGCATCTTTAGATTCTGTATATTGGTATTAACCTGAGAGGTTCTTTGATTGAATTGTATTGACAGTGCTGTAAACATCTTAATCAAACAATTCATGGTAAATGCTGCTATCACTAGTTATGGCAGGCCTGCTTCGTGCCTGCACTGTATGTTTTTCCTAAAATAATTTGATAGCATAAAGCAAATTTTTGCACAAAAGAAAAAGAAAGGAAAATTTGCTTCTTGTTTTCTGTCATGCTTCATGTTTGGCTAATGCATACGTATGCATGTTCTGCTACTTCTATAGGTTGGTGCTGAAAGATTTGACAAGGAATATGCATACAGCATACGCCACAATTATGGCAAAGAAGGGAAGAGGACGGTAATTCACCCTTTTCCACTAATTTATGATGTATTTGTCACTCAAAACCCATACTTGGAACAAAGTAGTGATGGTAAAATGATGATGCACTTGCACTGATATGATCTATCTTTAGAAACAAGGGTGAAAAGAGGACACGAGGAGATATTGTACAATGTTTTGATTTTATCACTCATCTTAAGAGAACTTCGAGCTACATGAATGTAAACCAACAAGAAGAATTTAGTTTTTATGTGCATCATGTCGTTATCTTTTAATATGCACACTGTATCTCTGAAAGAGCTTGATGGTCCAGAAATGTTGTTCATATCTTTTTCAGAATTAATTGAATGCATTATCAGTTTTACTTGTTCTCACTGTGTAAGCCTGGATAGTTGTATCTGCATTGACTCTATTTATCCACAATGCAGGATTACACACCCTATTCTTGCCAAAAGATAATATCTTCAACACCTGGAGTAGGAGATCATCATGGCTGTCCTTATCGCCATTTCAGGTCAAACTTCTTGTTGTGGTGGCGATTCCATCTTTGCTAATCTAGTAACAGAAGATCCGCTCCTAATTTATTCATCAAAATGAATGCCACAGTATCTCCATTTTGAGTCAAGCAAAAGAATTTTTCAATGTACTTAAAATCTTGAAACATCGTTTGAGGTGTATTTGTTTTATCGCAAATTCTGAAAGAGCACTTCAAAACATTGCAAAAGGCATTAAAGTTTTCATTAATTTTTATATTTGGTGCAACCAACTAAATTTTTTTATTAATGCCTTCTAAAGGATTGATGCAGCATTTTGTCTCACATAAATTCTGAGAAAAAAAAATCAGTTTGTTTTGTTTACTTATGATTTGGATTTTCTTTGGTGGGTATGAGTTTTATCATCTGAGAAATTAATTAAATTTATGATGTTATACTTCAATAGAAGCTTATCAGTTTGGTGATTTTCATGTTCTTGGATTTTGATGGAGAGTGAATTTGTTAGAGAAATAACATTTGTGTTTCTATGACTATCTCTTGGGATAAATCAATAAGAAGACCTTTCAAATTCCAAATTTTATCAAAGTGAATATCAATCAGAATAACCTTAGCAGTGTTATCTAACAACCAAAAGCACGGAACATGACAATTTTCATACTTGCTTGATTTTGTAATCCTTTACTTTCCTATTTTCTTGATGATCTAATCCGTCAAACTTGCTAATTTTGTTTGAGCAGTGAGGAAAACTTGAGAGCAGCACTTGGCAAGATGGGAGTAAGCCATCGTGCAGTTGAGGATGTAATGGATAAAGTGCGGAATAGGCATTTTCAGGTTATTACCTATTAACAAACTTTGCCTTACAATTCCATATATTTTTTTCTACCTAATTTTTTGAACAACAATTCATGACTGTGAAGTTTTGTGTTACAGTTGGCATGTACCTTGACATTTGAAGCTGTTCACGGGGCATCTTGTGATGCAGGAATCAATCATCCAAATCAGTATTACAGTGACAGCCACAAAATTTTGGAATTGAAGGTAAATTCCAAATTTAAGAAATGAATTGTGGTCAGCTATCAAACTCTATGTGGTAAGGGGATGGTTGTCTTCTTTAGAATTGTTAGATCAAATGTATTAAGTGAAAATTTTGAATGATAATTTTCTGTGGTTGTTGCTCTTGTTATACCTGGGAGTATATGCTACAATTTTTATTGTAGTTATTTTTTTTCCTTGATTTATTAAAATGCTGCTGTTTTTTTTTCTACAATATTAAATCCTTAAGTATATGTTTTAACTTTTGACGGCCATGCATGTTTATTTCGTATTAAACTTTTGCAGAATAATTCCAAGGGCACTTAGAGACGATGACCTATGCTATTGGAATCTCTGGATTGTTGCCACATATAACTGTCAGTATTCAAATCCCCACAATCTCCTTTCAAATGCTTTCCCCTTCACTTGTAGACATTTGATGGAACTTATAAATGGCAGTTCCTGAGGTATCATGGGATACTAACGGTTTTAGTAATTAGAAGGAATCAACATGGCCAGAGGATATGGTTGCATGAAATGTTGGAAATAACAAGCATTTCTCGCCCATCGAAGATATAAAAATTATGGCCAACTAGTGAAAGCTATGTATGAAACAGTCAAAGAAGAAGTGCAGTTCTTTCAATAGTACTGCCATGTCTGTTAAAATGGCAACAACTTTGATCAATATGATATGTTCTCTATAAGATCATCGCGAGAAAGACTTGATTGAAAAGGACCTTCCTTGCACTTCTGTATAATATGTTGTATATTGTTTCCTTAACCAGGCGAGCTACTGGCATGCTGTCTAGTTTATGCGGGCTTCCGATTACCGCACGCGTATGTAAACTTTTCAGTAATGCTGATGTCTAATTCAATCACATTGTACGCCCACCACGTGCCCTTAGCATAATGAAACCAAAGAACGAATATTAAATTATTAGAAGAGAAGTGATCTGTGATCTGCGCGGGCACTATAAGATTTTGTTCTTTAGTTTGCGTACGTTGCTACCGAAGAGCTGAATCTTTTCCACCTATTGTGCAAGTTGGGAAAACAATGTGTTATTGGGATTTTGCAAGTCTTAGTGAATGTGAACGCATTACATCTTGTAGGGTGCTTAAATCACGTTTTGCACTTAAGCATTTGGAGCAAAAGATTTGCTGATTTGGATTTGAGAAAGAGAATGAAGAATTTCGAGTGATTTCGATTTCAAGTACCAAGGCTTGGACAGATTGATTCAATTTTTTTAAAAAAAACATAAAATGATTTTTGACGGATTTCAAGTCCATAACTAATGAATATAACCTAACAAATGCGAAATCTTTAGTTGTAACTTCAAATTTTTGTTAGTTTGACTCTTGAAACTAATGTCGGGGATAGAGTGAAAAAAGGTGAGATAAAAATATTTTTGAGATATGAGAGATAAAAATTGTATCTTTTTATGTGAATAGATAATATTTGAAAAAAAAGGTATAATGATTGTAATAATGTGACATATAATTGTTAGGTAGTTATTTATTGTTTATAGAAATGTGTTGATGTGTTAAAGTTTACAATAAAAAAAATAAATAAATATAAATATATTGTAATTCCATGTATTATTAATGTATATATTTGATTAAGCTGAAAGTCATGATGTTATTATATTTGTATTAGAGATTATGAAAATTGATAATTTAATTTCTTATTATATTTTTTTTATAGTTTTATTAATTTATGGTACCGTTTGTGAATATTATTACTTTAATAATAATTATTAATATTAATAATTACAAATAATAATGTAGATAATGATATTTATAATAATACTGATATTATTATTAAAAATGTTATTATTGTTGTTGTTAATAATATTATTGTTTATTTTATTATTATTATTATTATTAAGGATGCTACCACATGTCAATTCATAATGCATCAATTGTACGTGCGTTTCACTGGAACATTCCCACCTTCATCGTCCCCCAATACCACCACATTTTTTTATCGTCTTCTAATCTTGCAGCCCAGGCCGATGCGCCAATTCTTGTCTCAATTTCTTCTCGTCTTGCCCATAATCCCACTATACATAATCCACCACCTATCATCATTCTTCTCAACGACTTCTTTCACCATTTCTAGGCATTTCATGTATCTACTATGTTCTGTTAGCTCCACCACAAAGTGCCACAAATATACACTTACCACTAGCTTCCCCTTCACAACCATAACACTACAACATTGTAACAGTAAGCAAGGCTGCACTATGGCCTCTGCTTAAAACCCAGTAACCCTTTTCATCCTAAACCATCTTGCCGGAGCTCAAAGAGCCGACAGCCAACAAAGACTCGCCCTCTGAAAAATAGGAAAAAAACATGAAGAAAAATGGCCCAATTTCCTGTGAAAATAAGATGAGAAGGAAGAACCGGTTGACACAGAAAAAGATGAGAGAGAACATTAACTACACTACTGAAGAAAGAGAGTTTCTATCACCTCTCGTTTTCTCATAAAATTTTCTTAGAGAGTGTTTTTCCAGAAAAGCGGAAGATGAGAAGCGAATGGCCATCCAATCGTGGCCTGTATTCCTGACGCCAGATGTCCTTCTATGAAGTACAACGCAATTCTATGTAGCAAACGAAGAGTGGACTTCTCAAGAACTATTTCATATGTGAAATTCTCCAAGCATATATATTCTGCGCTACTTGCCGTTTAATTGTGCATGGGATTAAGGAAATTATTGAATTCCGCTTTTAAGGGCATTTGGATAATTATTCTTTTGAGCCTCTTAGTAAAGTTTGTACGCCTAATTGCGCTTCCTATCCTAAACCTAACCTAGAGAAATGTTCAACAACTCGAGATGTTTGATCAATGAGAAATCAATCATTGAGTGCTTGAGTTTGACAAGTTATGATTAAATTTTACAATTGTATAAGTCTTGGTCTACTTTTTGTAATTTTTTTTTGTCGTTAATTGGAGTTGTTTAATGTCTGATATGGTTGTTACAGTACTTTATGCTTCGATAATATAAACGTTTGACAGGAAATATTGGCATACTATTTTTAATAATGAGGCAGACAAGCTGTTTGGTGGTGGCGGTAGTGATTCGACGCATTGTTTATGCATTAACTATGATTCTATCATACCTTTGTAAGTGAGCAGAGATTCTTGTGGTGATGAGTTGCTTGGCATGTTGATTTTCTCTCATTTTGTTTCCATTATTTTTACAACAAGGGCATCTTGCACTTTTTTAGATAAGGTTATAATTTAAAGAATTATTTTGAATAATAAAAAAGTTTGCATTGATTTGTTAATCTTGACAATTAGTTTAGTAAATTTAATTATTTAAGGTTATTATATTTATTTTTTAATTATGATCTTGTTACGAAAGTAATTCAAAGCACGCATCCCTTAAATATATAAAATGTACAAATGTTTTTATGAGTCAAAGGAACGTACAGGCTTGCCCTTATTTATTATTGTAGGCTATGTTTGGGAGAAGGGTTTTAGTTAGGGATAATATTTGATAGAAGTTATGTTGAGATGATTTGTATGTTTGAAAAGAATATTTTAATAAGATGAATAGTATGTTTTGTCTAAAAAATAGAAATAAATATATATATATATAATATAATAATGATTAGATGATGTGATAATATATGAAAATAATGTTTTAAGATGTAAATAATAAAAGAAATGAATATATATGATATATATATAAGTATTAATTTAATTATTAATAAGTGTAATAATTAAAAAATAATTAGTTAGTTATATATAGAAAAAAATTTAAATTTAAATTTATAAAAACATTTGTATTAAATTGTATAATTGATAATATAAAGTATGAGACGGTGATTTTAATTTAAAAAATTAAATTCAAACATTACCTCATAGAACTACTAGGATGTAAGTGACTCAAGCGCTTATCGGAACCTGAAGCATTGAAGGGGACCCATAGGAAGTTGGACCCCTCTCTGTGTCGGTAACTGGGAAGTTGTAGGCGATGTGTTTGTTATTTATTTAGTTCTTCATTTATTAGAAAACTTTTACTGGTGGAGGTCATAGTACACACTCTTTGTGGACATAAATAAATAAAGTTCTTCACATATTCCACATGCCATGCTAAAAGTGGTGCTCGATTTTCTTTTTCAGTCTTTGAGAATTTTCCATTTGTTAGTGGTCTAAGTATATTATAGCATAAGGTTTTGAACCTAAAAACAAGACGGATTGTCCGACCAGTCTCATAATAATAGACTCTGTTATGAAGGTTTGTAGACTCCTTTTGGTCAAGGATGGTTGGGGATGTCTGCGGGTATCCAAGAGTAGAAGAATGTGAAGGATTTACAAGGCAATTATTTTAATGGGATAATTATAGTGCCTGTTTCGAAGGTCTGGGTTAATTAAAAAAACCCTCCTCAAATTTAAGGTAAAATTTTTAATTTTATATTTTATAGAAACTATTGGTCCTTATCTTTGATTTTTTAGAAAATTTAAAATTTTCAAATTTATATTTTAATTTAAAATTTGCAATGTTTAAAATAATTTTCTATGGTCTTTAGTGAATAAATTTAAAAATAAATATTTCTATATTTATAATGTATATTTTAATAAACATTTTGGTATTTTTTAATTTTTTCTGTTGGACAAATGTAGTTTGATACCAATTAGGAATATTTATAACATTTTCTGTCTAGTTTAGATTGAATTCTTCGACTACAAACGATTATTATATATTTTGGATATTGTTTTCGGTTAGAATTTGATTTAAAGAGTTAGAAACTTTTAGTCAATAAATAAGGCATTTTGGATCATTGTAACAAATCTGTATTGTTAATACACATTTGTTATTTTTTTTCTGTATTTTGTAGGTGGATCTGCGTGTTTCATGTGTGTGTTTGGTGTTTCAACGTAATTCAATCCTTTTTATTTTTGTATTTTGTTTGTGCAACCATTCTTAATCCAATTGTTTTCTCATTTTTGCCATGTCAAATCATTTATGGCAATTTTGATGAAATTTTAAAAAAATCAATTTTA
The DNA here is from genome assembly GCA_019155195.1 of Avicennia marina. Classification (NCBI taxonomy): domain Eukaryota; kingdom Viridiplantae; phylum Streptophyta; class Magnoliopsida; order Lamiales; family Acanthaceae; genus Avicennia; species Avicennia marina. The sequence goes on from CM032763.1 coordinate 9,985,941, forward strand.
CGATATTTACACATCTAGTGGTTCTTATTCTTTATTTTTTTAGACTTGATGGTAACTCATTTTCTTCTTTTTTTATTGCCCAAGTTTTTTGAATTTGATGAAATATTGTTATTCCACCTTTTCTGTTAGAAAATCAATTTTATTTGCTTTTGTCATTCTAAAAAATGTCCTATTGAGTATTGCTATTAATTTGGATTACCCATATATGTTTTAAGGACAGGACTAATGTTATTACAGTTGAGAGTGAAATTTTTTTGTATCGTCGTACAGTCGAGTGATTATTCTCCATACAAAATTTCTATGTAAATTCTATTGTGTTTACTTATTTTCTATACTATTGAATTATTTTATTTTTTTTGGTTCAGTGATTTAGTAGTCAATGGTTTCTACAGAATTCTTATTATGTAATTGATTTTAGAATGTTTCTTAATTGATTTTACAAAAAAAATGTAGTTTGGTTCATTGAATGTTTCTTAGTAATCAAACCATACAGTGAGTGTAAATTCTTCCCACCCCCAACGTAATTCTAATATCTAGTCACTTGTTTGAATTTTTGACGATTGGGGGTGGGATGAATTTACTCTCACTGTGTGGTTTGATTCTCAATTAAGTTTTGCACTTTAAACCCAACAAGTGGTGTAAAGTCAATGGTTTAACTTAAAATAAGTATCGATAAAGTATTCAATCGATTAAATGATAGATTTCCTCCTCCCCTGCAGTGGTAAGAAGGGGTTTTAGTGGGATTCCCTAAAGAGGCTCATGTAATTGATAGGTTTGGTGGGGTCAAAACTTTTTAAAAGGTCCAACATATTGATAGAGTCAGTTAAGTTAGAAGTTTACTTGGTGAGATTGTATGCCTAAGAGAATTTGATAGAGGACAAGTTGACTCAAATTTTGAAGGACTTACACTTAAAAGGAGAAGATTATTGCCAAAAAGTCAAGAAAAGGTGAGCAATATATAATTGGTAATGATTCACATACCTAATACTTTAAAGTTTTGCACTGAAATGTGGTCTTTAGAAAATGAATGAACTTGCTTTCTTAGCTTATAGATGAGTTTTCTAGGTGTTATTTATGGATATTACTCCCTAATTTGGTTGAGCTTATTTCTAGCTCAACAAGCTATATCAAAGTTTGTGATTGAATCCATGTGCTCACAATAAGTGTGAATAAAACTTAGTTGATGAAAGTGGAAGCAATAAAATGAAATTGTAATAGTGGAGGCAATGAAATGGAAATGTTACAAAAACGAATTCACAAAGTAAGAGGAATTGAATTATGATTAAAACTTAAACACACACACACACAAAATAAATTTCTATGTAAAACACACAAATCCACTTGTAAAAAGAGAGGAACTCTTAAAATCGAATTAATATGAAAATAATTGTGATGCATGAATGGAAGCGTGAAAATAGGATAATGGCATAAGCCTAAACCCATTGATATTCTGCTTCAACAAATCATGTAGAAACAAGCCAAACACAACGAATTTGAAGAACTTCGGTGATAGATAATAGCAACTAACACGCCTAGTTACTATGTCATGAATTAATTCAAGAAATACTTGAAATAATTCGATTAGGGGTTTAAATCCACAAAAATTAAGGAATACTTAGATTCTAGAGAAAACTACAGAAAATACTTTTATTCATCAAAATACCATAAGACTTATGATAAAATAGTTAAGGCTCCTTTTCACAGTCTTAAGTCGGGCTAAAATATGCTTAAAATACATCTAAAACACTTTGAAAAAGAATAGGACAACTATGGGAAAGAATTCTAAACAAACTAGGAAAATCGGTGTTGAAATCCACCATCACGATTGATCTAAGCAGCCTTGCGATCAATCGTGGGTCTTCACATCAATCAAGATGTCAATCCACCATGCTCAATCATTATTCCAATGAGTTGGTGGGTTGTTATCTTTGCAATTGTCATCCATGCAATTGATTGTAATATAGGGCGGTCATAATTCTAGAGCTTTATCATGTTGATCGATTGATGCTTTGAATTGATCCAAACTCCTTAGGCTTGATTTTTTCTTTATCGTGATCAAACCAAATTGCTATTAGGCAGAATCTTTACCGTTTTGTACCAAATTGATCGCGAGGTTTTTTTCGACCTTTAAAACCCTTCTAAACATTCAAAATTCCCTGAAACTTGTGCTCAAGATTCTTCTTGGCTTCTTAATGCTCATGGACTTCAACTCTCTTATCTTGTCCTCCAAATAATTGTTGTTCTGACCTAGTGCTCGCATCATTTCCCTCCACTTAAAGGTGAATCGACATTAATTTGCTAGGATCCATGTTGCCTACAAAACAAAATTCTAATAAGAAACTATATAGTATAATACGAATAATACTCTTACCTAGTGCTTCTACTTCGCAACTAAGACGTGCCGTGGACATGTAAACACTTGTGTATTCCCATAAGTTGCAAGTTTAGACAAATTTACCCTAGATTGTAGCCTAATCCCAAGGTCAAATATTGTGATGTGAAAAGACCTCTTGATTGTATTAAGTGAAAACAACCTCTCCACCCGAATAAGATTACTTCTTACTAGATGTTGTGACGTCACTTAAATACAAGTCTGAGTATCACTTTGGATTTTTTCCTCCTAGTAACAATCTTAGGACTCCTGGGGAATTGCACCTACAAATCAGTCTAACTTTGGTAACACTAATGTGTTCTAATGGTTAGCACAAGTGTACCTCTATACCTCAAAGTGTCCAACATGAAAACAGTAACTAGCATAAGGTCCTCCAAACAATGGCCAATACATTTCACCAAGGTATCTCATCAACCTTGGCTCATAACCTAACATTTTATGCATAAAAATCACTATAAAATATTCACATCTATGTGCAATCACATCCATTTTATGCAAATGATGACAAATTTCCCTAACATTTCCTATGCCACCATAGACATCAGAATTCATGCACTTATGCAAAATATGCGTAAGACCTATTCTAGTTTGCATACATGTATGTGCATTACATGTGGTTTATTCTCATGGTAATCCTTATGTTCAAACATGTCACGTAAGTCTTAAGCTAAGATTAAAGACAATTCTCGCAAATTCCTTTGATCTAAGGCAATTTTGTCAAAATTCTAACATCTTTATGATATGTGATCAAGAACAAAAGGGTTGCAAACATCATAAACTTTTAGCAACACAAATATCATTATAGATATTCATTGGATGTGTGGGATAGGACATACAGAGTTCACTCAAGTAATAGTAATCAAAAGAACAAAGTTTATTATGCTTATGTCCAACAAATGACACTACCACTACTTAGCCATTTCATGAACTCCTAACTCTTCTTGTGATAACCATGCACATGTTCCTAGAGTACATGCTATTTGTATTCCATGTTTTACATGCAACTCCCAGTATCTTAATCCACTCAACAATTTTCCATGCTAGTAGTTAGCACCTTTTAAGCCCCATCTAAATCCCTCAATAAGCATAGAATTTATGGAGTGTTTATTAAGAATCATATGCATGCATGATGACATAAACTCTTTCAATTCTACCAAGATGTCTCAAAAATCAAAGAGTCCACGCAATGTTCACCTAAAATTATGCTTGATGAAATGCAATTTCTCAAAACTTGGACTATGACCATGCATATCACCTTAAATTGTGCACTTGATACTTAAGACTCCATCCATCTCATTATATCTCAAAGTTTCATAATTAAATGCTAAACTCATTAAGTAGAAATCATTTTTAAGTCCATGTCTAGCAAACAATGCCATATTAAGCATTGCAGTAGAATGACGAGTAGATGAAATACACAATTTACCTTTTTCCATGGCATCAATTCACCTGGACTCACCAACTCTTTTACGTTAGGACTTTATTAGCTTGAATTTGAATCTCCATGGTAAATTCCTCTCAAAGCCTCTTATAAACTTGTAAGAAGAGATTAACAAAAGACAAAAGATAATTTAAAAGATTAGTAAAAATATTTCTATTAACATAAGCCCTCAAATCTCTCTTAAACTCTAAGACATTTTCTTCATCTTTTGTCTTCACTAACTCATTTTTTTTCCTCTCACATCTTTTTTCTTCTTCCTGTCTTTCCTTTTCTTTTTGTTCACTATCTTTCTAAGTCTCCTTTACTCTCTTTCCTTACTCTCTCGCTCTAGCTCATATAGAATTTCCCGACATAGTAAATTCTCATGAGCCAATTCTAAAGTATTACATTGCACAAGAACTTCTTCAATAAGACTACAATCAATTTTCTCCATGGTCTCGATTGGTGCATCTTCACTTGATGCTCTATTCTTGTCTTCCATCAATGCCACTTCTCCCACAACTTTATCACATTGCCATCCTCTAGTTCAACTTAAGATAGGTTGCACAAATTTTTTCGTCAATAGATATATGATCACCCACGACCTCTTCATCACCATTGCACTTTTTCACCATCAACGAGTCTAACTCCATCTTATTCTCCTTGTGAACTACAACATTACCAACGGCACAAATTATGTGAATATGTATAACTTACCTCCCTTGTTGGCATAGATGTAATGCCAATGATATACTCATGTAATCTCCAGCCAACAACCCCCCAGGTGTTGTATCACAAAGATCTCTCAATAATATTTCCATGAGAGTCATATTGTGTAGATCTTCTAGCACCCCGCCTCTTGATCGTACACTCAAATTGGATCGCCCTCTCTATTATATCCTCAATACCCCATACGACAACGCTTGACTATCTCTACAATGTCATCATTCAACCCACTGAGGAATCTATTTATGGTTTTTTCAACATTCTCATCAATATTAGCTTTCCTCATTGTATACTTCAACTTATCATAATATTCTCCAACACTTAATAATTCACGAGTTAAATTATCAAGCCTAGCATACAACTCATACTGAAAGGAATATGAGACATACCTATTTCTCATTATCCTCCTTAATTCCTTCTACATATTGACTTGACTTCCTCCATAACTCTATCGACTGCAAACAAACTCATTCCACCAAGATTTAGCAAATTCTACGAAAATATGAGGGGCTAATTTCACCATGTGTGTCTTCAAACAATGATAGGAATCAAATGCTTCTTTGGCCTCCTTTACCCATGCTAAATATGCATCAAGATTAGCACGTCATATAAGTGATGGAAGGTTGAATTCGTTTCTCTTCAACGCCTCATCATCATTCTCATGATTTCTCCATGTATATCTCCTAGAAAAGTCACCATTGGCACATTATCATCAAATTCATCATAATTAAAATCTAAATATCTTCTTTGCCTATCTTGACGTGTGGTACCATATAATCTAGACCTCAACGACTCTTTACCCTTAACTCTGTGAGGTAATGATCTGCCCAGTGCAGTTGTACATGATTCCTCCAAGTTGTGCAACTATCGGTTGATGTTTGCCAATGACTTTATCAACCATCTTATGTTGAATGTATCATCTCCTGACATTTTAAAATTATAATATGTATAAAGATATGAAACGTGTTGTGTGCGTGAGTGTGCTTTCACCTCACAAGATGTAAATCGCTTCTATTTCACCTCTCACTCTTGTATCACACAATAAAGCGCTCAAATAATAGTCTTAACTACTCAATTCTTATGTCTGCCTCGTGAAATGCCTACAGCTTTCGAAAATTCAAGTGGAATTTCCCCCAATGCTATATAAGTGTGTGAAGGAATGAAATTTTAGGGAATAGTATCAATGTGAACACAATTGATCAATTTAGGGGAGAAAAATGGGCTAGCGAGATGATTTGGGTACAAAATGATTAATCTTAGGTTGAAAAGGATGTTGGCGAACAATCTGAAATAGATTGGATCAATTTGGGATGTGGCAGCTAGGCATGATCAATTGGGAAGATGTGTGATTAATCAAAAGTTGATCTATAGACTTGTTCAGGCTAGGCAAAAATGCCATGCGATCTATTTGGGTTACGGTGCAATCGATCATTGTGACAAAAAAATTTTACCAACAATTTATTCCACCTAAATTGCTCTCAAAAATCAATCTTCTTCAATTTTTTTTGGTCTAGCCTAATCAAATATCTCTTTGATACAAGTTTTTTTTCCTATGATCACATTTTTTTTTTGCCAAATTTTTGCTGGAATACATACATACATACATACATATATATATATATATATATATATGTGTGTGTGTGTGTGTGTGTGTGTGGGTGTGTGTGTGTGTGTGTCATGCTGTTTGTTTTTTGTTCTTTATCATTTTTTGCTTTTTGACTCCCCCAAATTACCAATCAAACAAGGAACAAACTTTGTTAGAAAGCATAAATATTCAATTGAATTTCTTTTCGAATTATATGAAGAAGATGTAGAAAGGGGTAGGAGAAAAAATGAAAAGAAGAAAAAGATGGGAATTTGGTACCTGGACCAGTGATTAGATTAAAACATAAAATAGTCAGTTCTGATACCAACTGATGTATGCACAAAAGCATGAAAATAGGATGGATGGTGTAAGCCTAAACTTAATGATATCCTACTTGCACGAACTATGTAAAAATGACCTAATAGGACAAATTTCAAGAACTCTGGCAAAAGATGACTACAATTAGTATGTCAAGTTAGTTGATATGACATAAATTAATTCAAAGAATACTTAGAATAATTCAATTTAGGGTTGGATCCACAAGAACTAAGGAACACTCAAATTTTAGAGAAAACTAAAGAAAATAGTTTTATTCATCAAAATACCACAAGACTTATAATAAAATAGTTAAGGCTTTTTTATAGTCTTAAGTAGGGTTGAAATATGCCTAAAATTCATCTGAAACAATTTGAAAAAGAATAGGACAACTATGGTAAAGAATATTAAACAAACTAGGAAAATTGATGCTGAAATCCACCGTCATGCTTGAACTAAGCAGCTTTGCAATGGATTGTGAGTCTTTAGATCCACCAGGATGTTAAACCACCACGCACGATTGTTATTCCAGCAAGTTGGCGGGTTGCTGTCTTCACAATCGTGATCCATTCAATCAGTCGTAGTGCAGTGTGATCATAATTCTAGAGCTTTATCCTGTTAATCAGTTGATGCTCTAGTTTGATCTGAACTCCCTAGGATTGATCTTGTCTCTAATGTGATTGGTTGAAATTTCTATGCAAGGCTATTTTCTTTGTCATTTTGTACCAAATTGATTTGTGAACTCTTCTTTGACATTTGAAACCCTCTTAAACATTTAAAACTAATTTTAAACTTGTGTTCAAGGTTCTTCTTAGCTTCTTAGAGCTCATAGACTTCAACTTACTTGCATTGTCTCCAAAGGTTTGTGCATGAAGAAAATAATTCAAAATCGAATTTATTTGAAACAAAGTCTTCATATGCTGTATGTGTTCGAACGTACATCTATACTCTCATATCTTGATCAATTTAATTCAATCATTATGGATTTGGAGAATATAGATACAAAAATTGATGATGAGGATAAGGATTTGCCACTTTTGTAACCTCTTTCCACAATCTTTTTTTATGTATTTTTGTGATATGATAATTTATGGAAAGAAAACAATCTTGTATTAAGAGATTAAATTTGCACTAAAATCTAAGGAGTAGTTTGATAGATATATCATTAGGAAAACTAGTGAAAACTAAATAAAAGTCTTGGGTATTAAAGACAAAATTGATAAAAAGGGACTTGAGAATGGTAAACTTAGATTGAGATCTAAATCCAAACAGAAAATGTACAATGTATTTATTGTCAAAAGAAGGGACATATTAAAGTCAATTGTTTTAAGTTGAAAAATAAATCAAAGGAAAAGGAAAATGCCATTTAGAAAATCAATGAACCTACTGAAACTGGTGTTGTAACAGATGAGATGTGGAAATATTTTCTTTGTGATTGATTAAAGGATAAGGTCTGAAAATTATTAGATTTTGGATTTGAGTTGCTTTTATCACATGTATCCCAATAGGGATTTGTTTTCAACTCGTGAATTCTATAATGGAGGAATTATTTTGATGGGCTACAATACAATTTGTAATGTTACAGATAAGGAAACATTCCAAATAAAAAATGCATGATAAAATTGTGAGGACACTCACTAATGTTCGACATGTTCCTGATTTGGTGAAGAATCCCTTGAGGCTCTTAGGTGTAAATGCACAACTAAAATGGTATCATGAAGGTTTTCAAAGGTGCTCTTCTTATTATGAAAGCTTGCAAGTCTAGTAGTTTATATATTTTGCCGAGATCTACAATTACAGGTTTAGTTGTAGTCTCATCATTTTCTTCGTATGATTTGAACATTATCAAATTGTGGCACATGCATTTGTTACATATGAGTGAGAAAGGCTTAGGCATACTAAGCAAAAGCGTCTTCTTTTTGGATAGTGATAGACTATTAAAATTTTGTTAACACTGCATCTTTGGGAAGCAAAAAAGAGTTAACTTCAATTCACCAACAATTCACAGGACCAACGGTACTCTAGTTTATATCCATTCAAACTTATGAGGCCTAACTCTTGTTCTATTTAAAGGTCGGGTTAGATATATGTTGACCTTCGTTGATGGTTACTGAAGAAAAGTTTAAGTCTATTTTCTTAAACATGATATTGATGTTTACCTAACTTTCAAGTATTGAAAAGTTTTAACTAAAAGACCAATAGGTAAACAGGTTAAGTGGCTTGGAATGGACAATGATATGGAATTCTTATGAAGGTAAATTTAATTAGTTTTTGAAAAACGAAAGTATTGTCTAACATCGCACTATTAGAATGACAAGTCAACAAAATGGTGAGGTAAAACGTTTGAATAGAACACTTTTACAAAAGGGCAAGGTGTATGATTTCTAATGCTGGGTTAATAAATGACTTTTGGGTGAAGGCAATTAATGCCTGCTTTATTGTTAATTCTGTTTTTGCCCCAACTCTTATTAAAACTCTTAAGGAAGTTTGGTCATGTACTCCAACTAATTACTTAAAGACTTTTTGAGTGTTCACAATACATATATGTAAACAATGGAAACTTAGGACCTTGATCTAAGAAGTGCATCTTCCTTGCATTTGCTTTAGTGTGAAAGGGTTTAGATTATGATGTTCTAATCTTGAATCCTGAAATTAGTCATCAACAAAGTTGTTATTTTTTTTTGGGCTTTCAATGTTATCTTCCTAAAAGAAGTCCTCCAATTCTTGTGGCCCAAATAAAAGTATGTAGAAACTGGTAGAGCTTGAAATTGCAAAACCTAACCTTACTAAGCCAACTCATCTATTCAATAAACACCAATAAAAGCACATTGTTTAATATGATCCAAAAAAGGAACAATATTCCAAGTCTAGAAATAGACAAAGGAGAGATATTCAACCACTGCAAAGAAGTGCAAATCCAATTTCATTTGCTTTGTCCATTGTTTAGGAAACAGATGGAGTTAATGAACCTGGCACTTATTTGGAGTTAGTTGCAAGTGATAACTCTGCTAAGTAGTTGAATGCAATGTATAAAGAGATTAAGTCTATCTCTTAAAATGGAACTTGTGTTCTTATTAAGCCACCTTCAAATAAGAAATTCTTTGAATGTAAATAGATCTTCAAGAAAAAGGAACGAATTTCAAAGGTTGAAAATGCGTGGTATATAGCACAATTAGTAACAAAAGGCTACAATTAGATGTAAGGTGTTGATTTTAATGAACTACATTTTCTCGTTGTTAAGCATAGTTCTATCCGTGTTTACTTGCTTTGGTTGCCATGTATGATTTGGAATTAGAATAATTAGGTGTAAAAATGCCTTTCCTACATGGTGGTTAGTATGGACACCAAATCATCAAGTATTAAATATTGCAGTGGGTTGATATCCACCATTGAAGAGGTGGACTATGATCATAATAAGGTAATCAAGAAGTCTTATCAGACATTCAAACAAAAAATCAATGAAGAAAATGGAAGAAAATATGAATACTTGTGGTGTAGATGTTTGACCACTACTAAGGAGAAGTTGATAATCAAATCGCTTTCGTAGATCAAACATGAAGTTCAATTAGCTATAGCAGAACTAGTGCAAATAATTTTGTAAGAAATTCAAGACCAAATCATATTTTGTAAAAAATAGAGGCATAATTGTGTAATATCCAACTTTTACTTAAATTAAGGCGATGTTTCATTAAGTTATAGGGCTTTATTGTGCTTATGTATAGCTTTGGACATAAGTTTAGAACATTAAATCTTGATCTCCAAGAATTCTTCCTTTCAAGAATTTTTGGAAAAGAAGAACACTTGGTAACCAAGAATACTTGGCCAGCAAACTTGGGACCTTTATAAATACCCTCCATCTTTCCATCCCTCTCTTTTAACATTGAAGAAATTTTGTTGAAAGAGGATTTTCTCTATCTAAGAATTAGAGTGTAATTACTCCATCCTCATGATTACCAAATTGGATTATTCAAGAGTTGATTCTTAATCGTTTTGTGACACATTAATTAAGTGGTCATCTTTATTGTGGCTGTCCCATCTTGCAACTACATTGATTACTCTTGTTTGGGTTGCAATCATCTCAAAATTACAATGGATTAAGGTCTTTGTTGAGTTCAATTTATGCCCCATATCCTCTATTTCCTGTTTGTAATCTTATTTATGTTTCTTCTATTTACTTTTATTCCCTCTTGAGTTGGGCCGATTTCATATCAATTTGGCATTGGAATTAGCTTTATTAGACTTTTTTGTTTGATAGTTGGTTCAAGGTATCACTCAAAATTTTTTAAATCTTTTTCTTTTATTTTATACATTTTCTTTATTCTCTTCTTCCATCTTTATCCAATAAATCTGAAAAAATTATCGAATTTTTTGAAATTTGAATTATATATTATTTGAGTTTCATATTTGTAACTCTTTTTCAAAATTGTCCAATTCTATCATTGGATTTATTGGTTTCATTATGTATCTAATTATTGCTAATCTTTGTTGGGCTTGTTGAGATTTGAATGATCAAACAAAGAAAAGTGTGAAAAAAAAGCCAAAAAGTATAAAAAAAAAGAAAAGAGGCCAAAAAGAGCTCAAAAAGATGGCAAGAGAAAGGACAAAAAAAGAATAAATAAAGAGAGCAAAAAAGGAGAATAGTGCTCTATTTTTTTCAAAAAAATTATAACCCAAAAATTGAATTGAATCATAAATTTCTTTCCACTTTTGTTGTTGCATTCTGCACTTCACTGTCTCTTTTTTTTAGCTCCTAACTATCAATCCACTACAAAGATAGAGTTATACAGTTATCCATAACTGTGGATCAATCATAATTCCAATTGACTGCTGCAAGTACTTTTAAATTATTTTTGGAACAATGGGTAAAATTTTATGACACTTTTGCTATCATGAAATTGTTGAGATAACATCCACAATTGAGGATTCTTTTTCTTTGACCATGGATCTTTATTTCAACCATGAAAGTCTATGCATTTGTCATTTATTATCATGAGGTCGATTGTGTTTGCTTCATAGTTGATCACATCATTTAGCTTGCACTCCTTTACAGTTTTATACGCCTTTGATTGGTTGTCACTTGAATATTTTAGATCAATCTTAAATCGCTAGAGAAGGAGCACAAGAACTGAGTAGTGGGACCATTATATTGAACATGTGCCTTTATTTTTGTGAAGATTTGAGAAAAAAGTTGTGAAAGATTGTGATTTGTGAGGAACAAACATATCTACTATCTATTTTGATTCAAATATTATAACCAAGAGATTAATTAAGATTGTTGGGTTTTAATGGGTTTAGGGAAGAAATTTTCAAATTTTAAAACATTAAATATCAGAGAATATGAAGTGGAATTGAACAAATCAAACCCATGCCATTTTTATCATGTAACACAAATAAAACGAAACATGCAAGAAAGCATATAAGTTATACCTTTGAAAATGTATTCCAAGTTGTGTGAACATGTGATGCCCAAGTCATAGCCCCTTGAACCCAGACCTTTAATTTGTCCATACGATTAGAATGTGGTCAAGCATCTCATACACCTTTGCAAACTCCTTTGCAAGGCTCTTACTAAAAACTCTTTAAAAACTCTTTTGAGCAAAAAGTTTTAGGACAAGAGAGAGAAGGAAAAGAGTGGATAGAAGCTTTTCTCTCTCTTGTTTGGAGAGGATGGACGAAAATTAGTCTTAATTTTTAGATTGTTTATGATTAACTCTTCAACATTTATTTATTTTCAAAATACAATCTCTTACATGTGGTAGGATTTTTTTTCTATGTATAACCCATAGGGCACACATGGCTTGGGTTCTATGAGCTTTCTACATAGACCTTTTACAATCTTTAGCCTATAAATTATTTAATTATTAATTTCATTAATAATTACGACCCCTTTAGCATTTAATTATTGATTTTATTAATAATTAAGACTCAATAGAATTATATCTTTCAATTTAATTAGTCTGATCATCAAATAAAAGGGCTATCATTTTTCTAGTTACTAATCGCATGATTAACAAACATGAAATGAATTAAATAATTCCATTTATGTCTTATCCTTTAATTTAATTAATCTTTATTAATTAAAGGTCCACTATGTTTCTAATTAACAATCTTATTATTAACAAGTACAATGGGAAATCTATTTGATTCAATCCAATTATAATCAAATTAATTCCTTCGTGAGACTTCTCACGCCTTATCCACAAACCTTCTTAAGTCTTGTTCTTATCCCAACCTGTTGTCCTAAATTCCAACATTTATTGTGTGATCTCTAGGTTCATCTTTAATTAACAAAGAGCATAGTTTAAAAGATATGGGTAGTGTTTAACTTACGGCTCATATTGTCACCTGACTAAGATGAAATGAATACATTACATGAATCCTTTCGATAGTAAATATTATGCGGTATAAGCATTTTGTCTTACTTTGTTTCAATCGAGTAAGAGTCCTTAATTTAGTTAAACTCACTAGTCCAGTCACATGATCATTCAATGTCATCTTATGAGACAAATTTTTCTATTGAAAACTTCTTTTTTATCATACACTATCTTAGAGTTTTCATTGTTTATCCTAGTCTTTTAATCTATTTTTCAAAATACCCGAATTCAAAGGGGTTTAACAAACTGCCCCAATTCCGTGGATTGAAATAATGGCATTGTAATTCCATAGAATTGGTTAAAAACCCAAAACAATAAAAATGGGCAATCCGTGGGTTCAGTTCACAGAATTGACAATTCTGTGAACACTACCCACGAAATTCCTATTGATGGGTTTTTTATTTTTTTTATTCTAATTAAATATAGAATTTGACAAAGTAACTCTAAAATTGATTACTTTGAACATAAACTTTGATAATGTGGAAATTGTGAATGGAAAATCTTGTCAACAAAATTTTGTATCACATAGAAAATGTCTTTCCTAAAATAATATACTACAACATTATTTTAATAATAAATCTTTGTTGGAGAAAGTAAATTAAGAGAATTACCCTTATGATAATTATAATTATAGTTGAACACTTTTCTCAATTTTAAAGCAACCTAAAATTATGTTGGTAATTTACAAATTAGATCATTTGGTAAATTCTTTTTATATTTCATTATTTTTGTTTAATATATTTATGCAATGTTTGATATATATGTATTTTATCCTTTGTCATGTTTGTTTGTGTATTTTGTGCAACATCCTCTCTTTTTTTAATTCTATTGATATTTCCTTATTCCTTTATGTGAAATTATTTGGAAACTTTATAGTATTTAATATTGTTGTTGTTATTTTCTGAAGAATAATAATCTTATAAGTTTAATGTAATTAGTAGGATTTGTGATATGTTGTAATATTAATTGCATTACAAAGTGGGAGCAAAGTTGAAGGGCATGACGTCCGTGAAAATAGATGTAGTTTGATAAGAAGAAGGGAAATAAAAATAAGCACAACATGTAAGGAGTCATACATAATTAACATGAAATGACAATTATTTATTCATCTTTCTCAGACACAAAGTAGTCTGACTAGTACTCTGGATGACTAACAACATTTAAAATTTCATAGCGTGATAGTCTACGACCTCGGGCAAATGCAAGTTCTTCAACTAACCAGAGCATTTGATACCTAAAACGGCAGGCTAGCATGCGATTGTTTTCTTGTCTTATTTGTGCGACAGCTAATTCACATGTTTTTATTGAATTTGTGGGCATAGACAATAATAGTCACCTTTAAACTTTAACGGCCCTGGCTCGAAGAACACATACTAGTGTTTCAAACTCCTCTATTCTGTATGCCCATTCTTTTATTATACCACAGTAGTATTCAACTGGATCATCATCAATAAGAGATTTATAATCATAATCTCTTTCTTTAAAAAGCAACACCTCTTAGTGCTTGGAATTTAGATAATCTCCCATACCTATGGACAAAATAAAAGGAGCTTGAATAAGGATTTTAATGATTTTATAGGAGAATTGAACTTGAAATGAAGTTGATATTTATAGCTGCATGTAAGATGGCGGGTATAATGGAAGAAATAAAATAGACCCTAATTTGCGAGGTCAAAAGCACTAATATGACAACATGGAACAATGTTATGACGATACATGTGGTAGTGTGAAAATTATGAGATACTGTAATCATGTTTAATGTATCTGAAGCCCTTATCCTAGGTGTGATGAAATGTCTCATTGCAACCTGCATTGAATTGGGTTACATGGCCTACTGACTGATATGGTAAGGTAGTAAACATTGATGATGTATTAGTTGAGGGCTGAAGTAGTTGAGCAGTAGGATTTGTGCATTGAATAGGGTCATAGTCCTCATGACACGTTGGTGAAGAAGCTGTAAGAAAGAAATATGAAAATTTGAGGGCCCATGTGATAAATGAATTTAGTGGACCTCATAGCTAATCAATATACTTGAAGTCCTTGGTTTAGTGGGACAAATACAATGAATATAGTTACATGGCTTGTTGACTGATATGATGAGACAATAAACATTGATGACGCATCAATTGATGAGGTGAACCACCATGTGGCTTGATTATTCATAATTAATCATACTTGAATAAATTGTAACAAAAGTAAATCCCACAAACATGTGCACCATCCGTTTTCCTCACGTTGAGATGTGCTAGTAATGAATAATAGAACATGTCAATATATTGTATAACATAATCTTATACAAATCTCTTATGACCTCTAGTGCCACACCTGGGAACCTAGGAGCGCATGCCATGTTTATATACAATTCTAAATGAAGAAATAAGAACGTTGTAAAGGAGTTTGTTGTCCTCAACTTTGACTGAACCATCTTTCAAGAAGAGTCTAATGTAACAGGTCAAATCAAGTCAGTTTTTTATTGACCTTAGAAGGTGATTTCCTCTTCCCAAGATCTAGTTAGTTGAAAAACAACAGCTTATCTAAATTGAAAAAAGGGAAGATTCACCAACAGCATACAAGCTCAGTCAAAACATAATCATCCGTATGCTGTAACATGTCATAATGCAATAGTGCACTAGACTGCTCCAATGCATTGTCTTACTACTCTTCCTCATGGGTGTGGTAGTTGCTTTATGGAACAAGTGATGTATGAAAAGTAAGTGCCTAGTCCTTTGGTATCTCAAAGTATTACATCAGCATCTGGACACTATCTCTTAAATAGTAAGGACCTTGCAACCCATACGGTGTGTATGGACTCCGTATGGATGGATTTGGTGGAGTAGGTATACAAAAATCGTCATGCTGCTATAGTACAGTAGGCGTGTAAGAGACTTGTGCTGCACATTGAATTAAATGGTCTATCAAGGTCTGGAGATGCTAGAATACGAGATGCAAAGTGACATCTACTATCCTGCCGCACCTTAGGCCTACTCGTGGATAGACACATCTCTACAGATGCATTGTATGCCATAGGGGTGACATCCACTTTACCACTAGCATGCAATCTCTTGGGCACCCTCGCACAACCGCATGGCAGAACTTGGGCGATATGATTCGCATCATCGTCTATAAAAAATGACTCTAATTAATGAACTTGAAATGGAGATGTGTTTCAATACACAATAAATTTTTATTATTAGAGGCACATAAGTAGATAAAGAATGTTATTTCAAGTTACATACCATGTAATCAATCCAAGTACCATCTTTAAGTTGAAATCTAAACTCCATGAAGGTAGTTGGTCGAGTAATTGTGCAACGAATCATTCGATAATACCAATCAGTGAACCCACACACTATTTGGGGCATATGGCTATGGTGTCTCTCTCTATGCACAACCATTGACAAGTTCTGTTAATGATCCACATATGCTTGATGATATGTCATACAGTCTCTCTCGGTACGCCCTCTTCAATGGTCAATGTTATGTAGGTTGTCCTCCTCGAGTCGGGGGTAGTGGAACATCTTGCACCACCTTAAATTATCATAAAACTCGTTCTGACTAGTGCATCTTCACAATCTCATATAGGATAAGTAGACATGAGTATGTCTACATATGAAGCCCACACCTCACCAACAAGATGATACACCACTCGAGAGCATATAAAAACTAGTTAAACTTTACATTGTTTACAACAAATATGTTGTTACGATGATTATTTCAATTAAACATCCTACTGTAAATATGATAGAATATGTACTCTACTAACACACTAGGGTGCATCCCTCAAAATTGAAAATCTCCCAAATAATCCATACACTTTGGATACCCATTTTTGTCATTTGTCTATAGGTGCAAACTAACTGTACATTTATCGAGAAAGGCAAAAACAAACGTAATAGTTATGGATTCTATAGCAATAAAAAGTTAATAAAAGTTTATCACAGTCATACCTAGCACCATATAGCGTTGCAAAAAGTTTCTCACCATTAAGTAGACTTAGTAAACTTAAGTTAGAATGATGTCCTACTCTCTGTGGTGCAACTCCTAGTATATGGAACCATGTTCATATTTGCATCATTGGTAATAGGATTACCATCACAATTTAGTCTATGCTTGGAATCAAAATCATATTATAAGAACACAAGGTGTGATGAAAGAACTTGTAGAAAAGGTAATGGGTTAGAAATGGATGACCTCTATCTTTGGCAAGCAGCACAAAATGATTGGTAGAGACACACCAAAACTGTACTATCCCAACTATATCTCTCGACAGTATCCAAGTCAATAATCAGGTTAAGGTAAAGTAGCCTAACACAATTGCTGAACGAGATAGGGAATCAGGTGCCACCTAATAGAAGTAAAATACAGCTATATGCCTACTGCTCTACATCCACTAGTGTGCTCTCTACCTATAGTGGGTGCAACTTCATCTGTTGTGTGATCTAAAGGAAATAATGAACCCTTTGAAATTCTTATCTCTCGATACCCAACCTAATGATGCTATGCAAATTTGCCTCCAATGTGCACATGTCAGTTTGGGGTCTTTGCTAGTGATTGGGCTACCCTCCACCAGTAGATGTCATATCCTCTAGTGTAATGATGGCCTTTTCGGGTTGATTGCTATCAGCCAATTTTATGTATCAAGATTGATTTTGTGTATCTCTTCCATGCACCTATTGAACTTTGGTAGCTCGTGCTCGGACCTTACCTTCCAACACAAGTACTTTAGAGTTTGGCTCTTGAATGCTTTGCAGAAATTTAAGCAAAGATGCCTCATACAAAAATCATGAGCCCCACAAGGCAGTTGAAAGTTAAGAACCCTTTCCAAAACTACAAGTAAGCCTACATGATGATTAGAAGTAAGACAAGTGTGCTCCTTATCATGCACAAGATAATGGCTAATCAAATGTAGAAACAAGTGGCCTAACTTTGTACTCTCTTTATCCACAATAGCAAAACTAAGGACAACACCCTATGGTTGGTTCACATCTAGTGCCACAATGATCATCATTTTGTACTTATACCTTAAGTACAACTGCATGCATCTGCACTAATTATGTTGCGGTAGTGTTGATACCCATCCAGACGTAGTTTGAAGGCCTAGAAACTCTAATGTGCACTAACTTTGAGCACCACTCTCAAAATGGCACCACTTCACATTAGATCCAAGGTTGTAATTTTGAAGGGCGGCTATATACGTGGGTAGCTTTTGAACTGAATTCTATCACATGCTATATACCATCTCAACAACTCGCCTTAAACTATGTCATGCCTTACCATAGCTAACTTCAAACCCATACTTATCCTTTACTGTCTAACTGACAAATTTAATCTTATACAATTAGATTTGGTGAACCATACTTAAAAGCATTTGAGCTATGGAATTCTTGTCTAGGTTTGTATGGTTCATTGACATCAAATACGAGAAGCAAGTGTGTGGACCTTCATATTTTTTGATTCCCCAGAACCCCAACTTCGACTTTAAAATAGCTCTTAAACCCCAAAAACTAAATGCAACCTTAAATTTAAAAGCCAACCAAACACTGCTTGAATCCATGCTCAAACTAAACACTATCTCCAACACGCCTTGGCCTTAAACATGATCTGAAAATGTAAACAAACTGGTGGGTCTCAAGCAAAAAATCAAGCCTCAAATCAAATCTAAAAGTGTATGTGTACCCAAAATCAAATTTATTTTGTTTTTCACTAAGAGGTGAAAAAAATTTGAAGAATGCTAGAAGATAAAGTGAGCTTCTCTACTTTCATTTTAAAATGGGGAGACAACCATTGGAGGCTGGAGGAAGATGAATATTGCTTTGCTGAGGAAGATGACCGTTCTAGCTTTGTCAATCGTTCTTCAATGTGGGTGTGAGTGAGAGGTTGATGAAAGTTGTTTCATTTAAAAGCATAGTCAGATTCCATGTACTGAACCAGCGGAATGTAATATCATAGTAATTCCGAGGATTTAGTTCACAAAATTGCCCATTTTTTATTTTTTATTATTTAGTTTTTAACCAATTCTATAGATTGCAATCGCAGAATTGCAATTCTGTTATTGCAATCCATAGAATTGGGAAATTCAATAAAACCCTTCAAAATTGAGATATTTTGAAAAATGGGTTAAAAAACTGTGATAAACATTGAAAAAACCACACTACTTTGATCAAAGATTTTCACCTCAAAGAATATCAGTTGCATAGGATAAACATTTTTACTTGTAAGGAAATAAATTCCTTATTGAATGCACACATGCCTCCATTTACACCCACACGCACTTAACACAACTACAATGTAAGACATTGATTGTAAAGAGGAACACATGATGAACTCCATATGTTCCCTTCATTCTTTAAATCAGTACTTGAATACTCATTTTCTAATGACAAATTCACAAACATATATTCTCAGTATCTCATACTAAACAATTTGACACTCACCGTACAAATACAAAGTATACAAATCATACTGACTCCCTAATGCCCTTTAGAGAATCTATGACTTGTGAACTGGTTTTAATGGCTGTATACTAAGATAGCTTTATATCCATATACATATCTCCTTTTGAATAGGTTTCTTATTACAATCACTTCAGTACATGCAACACTTTATACTATTTAGGATTTACGTACATGAAAGATTCTCATACTATTAATACAAAAAGAAATTAACATTTTATTAATATATGAATGAATGAACATATACAACCAATATGTCTTTAATATCCCTCATTACCTATTGGTATTAGAGGGCATATCATTAACAGAGATGAGGTGCATGATTAAGTCACTGCATAGGTGATTGGATCAAGTATAAAGTTTTTCAAAATAACAGTAAGGTGTGAATATCAAATTTCAAGACACGTTAACATTCGAGAAAGACAAACGCATCACAATTAATCCTCATTCCATGAAACCACACTACTTAATGATGAATAGAGGAATTATGGGGTGTGAGGAAACATCGTTGGAGATCAAATCATGAAGAGATTGCTTTAATGATAAGGGGTGGAAGTATGAATGGTTGTGGATATGGTCGGAACAGTACATTAGAAGCTAAAATGGAGCATAGAGAGGAAACATCAAAGGTATCATATGTAGGACCTTTTCATATGTGTGATAATGACTTTTTCCTTTAATTGTCTTAGATAAGGGTATAGCACAAATGATTGCATAATTCCTAAAGTTGTGATCAGTAGTAAAACAGGAGAACTTGTCATTATTAAGCAAGATGAGTTGCCACCACTAAATGATGAAAAAGAAGACTGAAGAACCATATTTTGGAAAGGAGAAAACTACCATATATAAAAGCATGTTAGTTGAAAAGTTGAATTTGACAGAAGAAAGAGAATGCGAAGAACAACACGAGAGTTTGCCTACACAATGTCCACCATTAATGGAAATTGTAGTGATTGACAAGCATTCTAATGGAGTGCATGAAGTGAATAAGGAACTAAATTTAGCGGATAAACATACAATGGATATGAAAGTGGAAGACAAGAATGACAAAGTGCAACAAGAAGACATCTTACTTGCAGAAGATTAGCCATAAGTGGAAGCTCATGGCACTAATATTGCTAGCACAACCTTGGGGATAGAAAAAAAATTATGTAGTGTACCTAGTACAATCATGTTAGAGGAGCACTTGGTGCCTTTTGGTCACAATCTACATCAGTTTTGTGACTAACAATTGTACTTATCAAGGAATTATGTTTATGACCTATCAAAAAAAATGAGGTGAGTATGAAGAAGAAGAAAGGAGAAAGGAGATAATGAAAATGAGTTTAGTGAAAGAGAGAATTGAAAATGAAGACATAAAATAAAAGGAGAGAAAAAAATTGAGAGGACAAAAGATGAGAAGAGAGTTTTGAAGTATAGGACATCTTTGTGGATAGCTCGAGAGGCTTATATATGCACTAAAAGCTCTAATTACTCCTTTTCATCCCCCATTATTTTTCTCTTGCATATTGGAGCATGTGATGTCTAAAGAGTATCCATGCCGACATCCAAGTAAGGAGTTGATAGATACATATGTTGTTCTATATGTCAAGCTAAAGAATAGTGGAAGATGGTGAGGTAATATTAATTGTAGTATCAAAGTACCTAAGGTAAATTATTGCTATCCTACACTTTATTTAGGCAAATTGTTTAAACGGTTGCATTGAACTAGGTTGCCTTTTAAATTGATTTTCAAAACAATTGTTATTAAAAGTTGTCAGTGCTAAATTAAAAAAATTAAAAATTGATGACATGAGCTTGAATTTATCAACATGCATCAGTAGCAATTCTAATAATAAACTTCGTAGTAGTTGTAGAAATCATGGATTGCAATTTCACAATATGCGGAAGGCATTTTTAGTATGAGAAATTTTGCTTGAATTTCAAGAAGTACCTTGTCATCTTTGTTTAATTGAAAACTTGAAATAAATACAAATCGCCAAGAATATATTTGAAGTTATCAAATTTTAGTGCCAAGTCATGGACATTCTTTCAATGTTGATTCTCTTTTTATAATCTTAAAAAGAGGCATGACTTTATGTGAGCTTCTTACTAATATGCAAAGCTGTAGTAGAACTTCAAGATATCACCATGTGAATATTGATAGTAATTCTGAGCACTTAATGCAGAAGAATCTTATGCAAACAATAAGGTCATTATGTTCTTGATATTTATTGAGAATGTTCAAAAATTGCATTTGGATGATACATTCTATTGCGTTAAGAGCTTTAGGAATCTTCAATTCGATATGAGCTCCATTCCACTAGTATTCCTAACCTTTGTTGTAAAGATGCAGAAATTACAAACTGATGAGAGTGAATTTCAAATTATCTAAGATGTAGTGCCAACTCTGCTGTTAAATCATGAAAATTTTTATATTAATACTTTGCATTTACTACAATTATGAGCTGGAACACGGAGCATTAGAGATAACTTAAAAGAATTACTTGATGATGGAGGGAGTCATTTTACATACGTAACTTAAGAATCTTGTATTGATAAACTTTATTGCTTTAAGGAATTTTCACTACATGTCAATCTTCTAGATATTTTTCAATATTCTTTGTTATATTAACCACTCATAGATCTTATGCTAATAAGTAGGTGGGGCATTTTAATGTTGTAAAGGTGGTGACACTTTTGCATAGACTTTTCTATTGGTTACAAGTGAAAAAGATGTTAAAAACATGGCCAATCTGTGTTAAACTGAAGAAGTTTTAGAGGATTATGTTTAAACTGGGCCTAAAGACCTAGGTTGTTGTGATTTGCTTGAGTTTGCAAATGGAAAAAAAAGCTAATGCAAAATCAGTATAAGTCACTTTCATTGGACAATGAATATTTTATCATACTTGATTGTGTTTATAAATGCCTAGTTCAATTTTTTTGGCACTATCTTAGACCTAAAGATTTTGGAGTATTCTGCCCATCTACAGTTGCAATTTTGTGATCAAATTAATTAAATATTTGGACACATGTTTTGCAAGAAAGGGTATTGGTGCTTCATGTCCATGGGAGAATTTTTTAAGGAATTATCTTTTAACCCTAGATCCTAACCAATGTTCATTTAGAAAACAATACTTTTATTTGAAAAAAGATTTCTACTCTATTGTAGTCAAAATTCTCTACTTACATACCAGAACTTGAAAGTTCCATATCAAGGACCAAACTTACAAATTGCGTCAATGTTCAGAAGGTAAAAATGAGAGTTAAGTATGTTGTGATAAATAGTTTTAAAAAATTTTTAGTTGAACATGTTTGACATAAGTAATGAGTATCAGCTTGAATTAAGGATAATTTACTTGCAAAAAAAAAAGGGAATGATGAGAACATTGAACCCTCAAGAAGTAAGTTATATAATGAGTTGATATCAATCGTTGAAGAGATAAGCTATGACAATTAAAAAGTCTTATTGGACATCTAGATTAAAATTTAATGAAGAAGATAGAAGAAAATATGAATATTTATATTGTAGATACATGACTGCTATCAAGCAAAAGTTAGCAATAAATTCACTACTATAGGTCAAACATTAAGTCTAATCTACTACAGTGGATTGAGCTCACACAACTTTTGGTAAGAAATTTAAGGTAGAATATTAAATAAGAAATAGGGCCTAATTGTATAATTTCCAATTTTTACTAGTCTAGGAGATATTTCATTAAATTATAGTGTTTTATTGTAATTAAGAATAACTTGGGGCTTAAGTTAGAATATTAAATCTTACCCATCAAGAATTCTTGATTTTAAGAAATCTCGAAATAGAAGAACACTTGGTGATCAAACTACTTGGCCACCAAGTCTAGGACCTCTATAAATACCCTTTACCCCTCTATTGTAACATTGAAGAATTTTTAGTTGAATGATTATTTTCTCTCTTTGGAATTAGAGTGTAGGTACTTGATTCTTGTAATTACTAAATTAGGTTATTCAAGAGTTGATTCTTGAATAGTACGTGATGTATTAAACAAGCAGGCGTCTTGACTATGGCTATCCCATCTTGATTCTTCATCGATTACTCGCTACGATCATATCAAGATTAGAATGCACTAAGATCTTTGTTGAGTTAAGATTACACACCAAATAATTTTTGTTTTTAATCTTATTTATATTTCTTCAATTTAATTTGATTCCTTCATAGTTTGGATTGATTTCGTATTAGTAATATTAAAATATGAAGCAACCTTTGGGTTTTGAAATACAAGAAAAGGAAAACCATGTTTGCCTATTAAGAAGTTCATTTACGGATTGAAAATAGTTTCCAAGGTAGTGATAGAAGAAAATTTTGATAATTTCTTGATAAGGCATGATTACTTAAGGAGAATGTACAATAGTTGTGTTTATTTTTAGAAGTTGAATAATTGGTCTTTAATCTATTTGTTGCTTTATGTGGATGACTTACTCATTGCTACCAAGAATTTGTTAGAAATTCACAATTTAAAAGTGCAGTTCAAGGAGTTTTAGGTGAAAGAATTAGGTGCGGCTAAAAAGATTCTTGTCATAGAAATTAAGAGAAAACAAGGAGTTGAGAAGTTGCGTTTGACTCAAATCGCTTATATTGAGAAAGTTTTGAAGAGGTTTGGCATGAACAATGATAATCCTATGATTATTCCTCTTACCAGTCATTTTCAATTATTTACTAAGCAATCACAAAAATCAACCAAAGAATAAGATTATATGGCATATGTTTCTTGTTCTAGTGCAGTTGATATTATGTAAGTAATGATTTATTTTCATCTAGATATTTCACATGTAGTTAGCGTTGTTAGTAGATGTATTTCTTGTTTGGAAAAGACACATTTTTAGGTTGTGAAATAGATTTTTAGATATTTAAAAGGAACTTCAAGCACTTGTTTGGAGTTCGTAAGGAACAATGCACTTTGGTTAGTTTTTATGGACTTTATCTATATTGGAGATCTTAGCAAATGAAGATTACTCACAGGTTACTTATTTTGTGTTGGTGGTCGTTTTGTTAGCTATAAGGCTAGTTTACAACCTTTTGTAGCCTTGTCTACTACGAAAGTAGCATATATGTCTGTAACTAAAACAATCAAGAAAGTCTTGTAGTCAAAAGGTTTGTTTAGCAAATTTTGTCTACATCATAGTGTTATTGTCATTCATTATGATTGTCAAAATACAATACCCTTGACTAAAGATTAAATGTATCAAGAGAGGATGAAAAATATTGATGTGAAGTTTCACTTCATTTGAGAAACCATTGTTGAAGGAAAAAGTCCATGTTAAAAATATTGATACTAAGGACAATGCTACCAACATGTTCACAAAGTCTATTCCAACAATTAAGTTCAAGCATTATTGATTTATAAGAATATTGATTAGTGTTTGCTAGACCAATTGAGGATTATGTGGAGAAGGTGGAGCAAGTTCGCTTGTGACACGTTAAGGTGGAGATTTGTTGTAATGTGGCTTTAGTTGTCCCACATTGCTTGTAAAAGCTAACCTACCTTCATTGTTCAATTATAAACGAGGAAGGTCTTTCTCTAAATAAAACTACCAACAATATAAGCACTGACATATTGAGACTTGTGAGTTTATGGGCCTTTAAAATATTTGGGTTCAATTGTAGTTAAGAGTTTTGGCCCATTCGAAATACGTGGGCCCATTTGGTAGTTAAAAAAATTTAGGCTCTTATGTATTGGGTATTTAGGTGTTTCTGGTCTACAAAACATTTTCCCAAGGCTTTTGTATTCATCTCTCAATCATAGTAAATTTGCTTCTCTTTTGCCATTAAACATTGATCAATTTGATTGGACTTCAGAAATCCTCTCTCTAATTTGTTTGCTTTCTTTGTTATTTCTTCTTGAGATGCCAATTTCCTGACACCATATATTATCATTTATGCTCTTAAAAACCACAATGTATTTATCTAACACCATAACTTATACATTAGGTAACTTTCTTGCTTAAATAACTAATTTTGTAGCTATTAGATTAAACTTATAGTAACAAAATATTGGCTTAAACAACTAATTTTGTACATATTAGAATAGACTTGCAATAAAATAACATTGAAACATGCCTTGTGTACAAGTGCCGGAGAGGAGTCGGTCATAAGAGCCAATCCAACTAATATTGAAAGAATAGAATTCACATATAATAGCTAGTCAAAAATTCACAACTATGTCAATGCTTGAAAGAATTCAGTCCAAGGTAGATGCCACTCGGCGCCATAGACAACTTATTTTTTCAAATTTTTGAATGATAGATTGGATGGATTATATTTTTGGAATTGAATGTTTTGCCATCCTAAACACCCTACCATTCATTTATTTATTATATATACATATGTATGTAAATGCATTTATATAAGCAATAATAGAGTGTACATAATAATTATTATCTAAGTATAATATGAAAAAAATATTCATTTGATGAGACATTTTGGTCTTGTACTAAATATCTAATTGCAAAATGGTATGCAATAAGAAATTCCTTTTTTTAAAAAAAGCAAAAATGATCACATATATATATGTGTGTGTGGGTACGTATTATCTTGTGGCCCATCTTGATGAAAGGATGTCCCCACAGCTTAAGAGTTGCCGACACTCTCCAAAATTGAATTCAGTACTTTTTTTGAAGGAAAAATCATTAATAATATTTAAATAAAAAGATATCACAGCATAAGGGAACCTAATTTTGTAAATAAGAAAAAATATCTCCTTTTATAATTTAGTCAAAGCCCCAAAGATGAACTAGAAAACTAACCCTAAGTAGAATTTCTTTTCTTCTCTATTTACGGGTATCGAGAATTTTGCCTTTCCCGACTAACCACGGCAGGTGAGTTCATGGAAACGTCAGAAAATTCTCCTGAGAATTATCGATTTTACCGATTGTCTTTAATGAACTTACTTTATAATTTCGTCATCTTAATACATAGAATCATGTTATTAATAAAAAACGAAAAAACGAAAAAACAAAAAAAAGATAGCGGACAAAGTCAATCTAAGTATCCGAGTTTTAGACTTCTGAGGGTGATGATACGAAACTTAACGAGTACGAATTTGAAGTTCAAGTTTTAGTAGACCTGTGATATTTGTATCAAATAGGAGGTTACAACGCACTTTTTTAAGATTTGATTTTGCACAAATCTAATCCTCAAATATAGAAAATTATGTATACTTTTTTTATTAAAAAAAAAATATATATATATATATATATAATTTTTTGAAAAATTAATTTGTAAAAAATCTACTTATCGAATAAATTTAAATATTAACTAAAGATATAATTAAGAAGAGGTATGTAAAATTTTTCATATCTAAATAAAAAATCCAAGCGAAGCCCAAAGTTAAAGGAGGGCATGTAAATTTTCAAAAAAGAAAAGGGGATTAAATATCGTATTTTAATGTACGAAATACTGAATTAAAGTTCCAAGGTTGGTGCGTTTGTTCAAGCATTTCCATCACAACACAATTAGCTATTCTTGGAAGTGGCAATGTGGATTCCAATCTTTGCAGTTTGCACAGCATACACTATTTATCTTCCTCCCGTTGCAGAGCTGAGTCGGTTTACTTTTTCTACCCATGATACCTGGATGGACATTATATTTAAATGCTATTTGGCTAAATTTATATTTTATAAACAAAATAGATGTTGGATCTCATTCTTCCCCCATAATATAACCATTCCAAATCTCTCTCCCTCCTCATCTCATCCTGTCTTCTTAAATTTTAGGGAGTTGTTCTAACGTTCAGATTTTTGATGTGCTATAAAATCATTTGACAGCACATGACTCTGCATTTTCTCTGTTCCATAGATTCTTTTGCAGCAACTAAAGGGAATATTTTCATTTAACAGACATGTCTATTTATTTACTTATTAATTCATGTGACATTTTTTTGGCAGCTAATTCGTGTGCCCGTTTTGAACCGGTGAATCTAGGAAATGAGGCTGCTTCAGCCCATCTCACATTATATTATTACACAAATAGAAAACAAAGTAGCACCTCCTCCACCAAAGTATTTTTATTTTCCCAATAAGCATCAAACTGCAGCTCAGAAGCATACAAAACTAGAAGAGTCAAAATTGTGAGAGGAATTATAATCTTGTCTCTGGGGTCATATTGATGTTGGAACTTGAAGCCCTCTGTAGAAGTTTAAACTTTAGGTTGACTGGGTTGTTTTTATCATTTTTGTAACCCATACTCAGTCTCTTTAATCAATGAATAATTACGACTTGCAACTGAGTTCCTAGGCGTGAAGGATGAGACCAAAGGGCAGAACTGAAAGCTCTGACTAATGAGGTGAAGGCTTGGCTGGTTCTCAGTGTTTCTTTCCCCTTCAAAGCTTATTCTGTTTTCTAACTGGCATGTGTACATAAAATTACATCGAATGAAGTAGTGCGTTGTTGAAATTACGTTGACTTAAATCTTACACACCCATACTTTATTAGGCTGTGTTTGTTTTATTTTTTTTTATTTGTATTTTTAAACGTGTTTTTATTGAAAATAATGTAAAATTAAGAAATTAATAAAAATAAAATTTAAAAAATATAAAAGTTATAGTATCTATTTCATGTTGAATAATTTGAAAACAAACATATCCTTCATCTTTTCTTGAATGACTTTTAAATGTGGATTACTTTTTCCCAGTACAAAGTCATCAGTTCAATCAAGTCCCGTTTTGTTTTATTACGTAGAAGGAATCTAATTAAGTGGGGAATTTATATTTTTTTTTTCTACTAGGAGTTGGAGCATTAGGTTTCGTATAAGAATTTTAAAGAGGAGAGGAAAATTTAAAATAAAATAGCAAAATCTTATTTGTTTGGTTCAATAGTTTTAATCAGAAAAAAAAATAAAATTAGAAATATGATAATTTTAATTGTTTGACGAAAATAACGAAGAATGAGAGGAGAAAGTTTGAGGCGGCGACAGAGAGAGCATTATATTGTTACGATTTTTTTATTTTTATCATCTTTTGAGAGACAAAATGATTTGTTTTTCTTTTATACTATGGCTATTTTTGTTTTCATTTTTTGATATATATTTTTAGTAATATTTAAAAAAATATAACTATTATAGTATATGTGTTTTTTAAGTCAAAAAATGAAAACAAACCTAGCTATAGTTTTTGAAGTTTTTTTACTTCATATTTGTTTTGTCAATTAAATTATCAAAATTATTTCTCCAGACATTTTATAGCTCTTCAAAGAAGACGTCGTAGAAGTATTCTTCTGGTACAAAATTGTCTGTATTCTACATGACCTTATGCCATGAATTGCATACAATAATAATAATTGCCTTAAGTCTGAGCCTAATGTGACAGAAAAAAGAATTTGCCCTTTGTTAAACTGAAACATTCCGCTAAGAAAATGAGGAACAAACAGATGAAATGTGCCAGCAGAAAAACAGGCAAGAAAGTGGAAGAATGTGACTGGCTATCGCAAGAACCCGAAGCCCCGCCTTTACTATTATTTGTACTAATCACTCCTCTTTGCTCTCACAGAAGTGGAAAAGAAAAAGACTGCGAGTTAAGGCACCCTGTCCCTTTCTCCGCCACTCATTTTATGTGAGATCTATCTTTCTTTTTCCTCCCAAAATACTCTCAGTGGAATATATTATCGTCTTCTAATCATGATTTGTTAGGTTTTTTAATCACTTGTTGCAAGGGCTGCTAGCCCAAAAAGGAAGGTGAGCAGATTAGCTAAACTTTTTCTTGTGTTTCTTTATCTGGAATGTGGGGAAAGCACATAAATTTAAATAAATAAGTAAATAAAAACACTTTTCTAATTTCTCTCTGGCTCTCACTGATGGATATATGCAATTAATATATGTTGATGTGTGCAGAGGTCACTGTTCATGAACACCTTACATTATTATTGGATTGATTAAATGGACGCGGTGTAAGGGGGTTTTTGCTCCTCCCAATAATTCACTTAAAGCCTCTTCCTGTTCATACTTCATTTATACGCTCCTCTGGCTTTTACAACCTTCCGTCCTTCCTGCCCCCACTCGCCTATTCTGCTAACTGCTGCTCCTAATCTAGTCCCACTCTTTCACACACCCCCACAAACACACGCTATGCCCATCTCGCTTTTTGCTTGGTGCTACTTTACTATCCATCTATAATGGAGTCATTGTCAGATAATGAATGGCTGAGAAGACTAAGTCAATCTGCTGCTTTTACCCGTCCGTAAGTCTGGCAACACTGTCACATTTTTTATACCTCTTCTGATCGTATTGTAGATATTTGGTATGTATCTTGATTCTATTTATTGTTACGCTTTCGTGCTTTAAGCTTTCATTGTGTATGTTTGCATTCTGGCCTCTTTACCTTTCTCGCGTACGTAGAGCGTGCTCAAGTTTTTAGCTGTCTCTTGGGTTGTTGGTTTGTGAGGTAGAACTCCCAACTCTTTCTTTGTGGGTCTTGTAAACTTCGTCAATTGTTTCAGTCTTCATCACTTAATCCCACCAGAAAATAAACGGTGCAAGTGGAAAAAGGAATGCTTGAAGACACTTTATTGGGTGTCTATGTCGTAACGGCAAATTGTAGTTTAACCTTTTCATCCTGTGTTCACTCCAAAAGTACTAATTTTTTCTGGAATGGGTGTACTGGTTTTCCCCTCTTCGTATTGTTCAAATAGTGACAAGCGACAGAGACTGTGACGTTCTATCCCTTCCCCACCCCACGCTCCCCCCTTCTTTCCCCGTGCGTTTTTTTTTCCGTGGCGCAAAACGGGAGCTCAAAAGGTTTGCACTGCTGCGTTCCTCTTCATGAGTGAACACAATTGGAGGAAATGCATGTTTTGCAGCACACGTTGTTGGATCTTTTTTTCTCTCTGTTAAATAAAATGTTCGTGGGCTGGGTTGACCGTTCTTTAAGGGCAATTTGAGAAAATAGTTCCGAGTATCTAAATAATCTTAAACGACATGGCTTAGCAGTTTCATCTTTCCATCAGACCGCAGTCCCTTGTGTTTTTAGAATTTTCTACCTTGTGTTGATTTGGTGTCTCAAGCATTGTTGCAGTTCTTTGTAGGTTATTAGATCGGTTATTATTGGGGGCTGATACAGTGGACTATAACACCTAAGAATTCTCCTCTCAGAAATCTAGTTTTGTATGTGCCGTGCCTGCAATTTGGACAGAAAAAGGCTTGTTGGAGATGATAAATGTTATTACCTTAAAAAATTCGTCTTTTTAGCTGGAACTTGAAAATTCAATTTGTCCCCCTTGAAGATGTATCAATTTGTGTTTTAGATGTGAAATCTTTATGCGGACATGAAATCTTTCAAACACGTTAATTAGGTTTGTTCTATTGCGTTATTGCTCTCCTTCCATGGACCTTTAAAAAGAATAGCTAATTGAGTATTTGATCAAACTCGAATTGTGTTGAGTGATAATAGCTTGAATTATGTCTGTTCGCTTCACTTGACCACATGGCCTGTTAGATTTGCCCTGCCCTCAGGTCAATTTGATCTTTTCTTCACTCTTCCTTTGTTCTTGATGATAACAGTGGCATGCTTGTTTATTTTCAGATCATTTGGCTAGTTGATTTACATGGCACATGTAACAGGTGGATTAGCGTGCTAGACCGTTGGTGTGATTGAGAGAAAACGGCCGTTCTGGAGAGACTTGGTCTTCTTTTCAATCTGTTCTCAAATTCCCATCTGAGTAGATTACCATCCTTTCTTTTTTTGCTTGGAGAGGCAAAAATAAGTGCGTGGAGATTGAAGGCAACTAGTGTATAGACTAAAGTAACTGTTTAGATATATAGGGGATTCAGAACCTGATAGGACTTACGACCCTCTGTTCTTCTCAATGGAATCGCCATCTTTTCCGGGGTCATCCAAAAGGGCCAAGGCCCCCGGCAATGTGCCACAAGTTGCTCATTGCTTGGTCGATGGTTGTAATGCTGATTTAAGCCGGTGCAGAGACTATCACCGGCGACATAAAGTGTGTGAAGTTCACTCAAAGACCC
Organism: Avicennia marina; assembly: GCA_019155195.1. Classification (NCBI taxonomy): domain Eukaryota; kingdom Viridiplantae; phylum Streptophyta; class Magnoliopsida; order Lamiales; family Acanthaceae; genus Avicennia; species Avicennia marina. The sequence goes on from CM032763.1 coordinate 10,017,176, forward strand.
CTAAGGTTACGATTGGGGGTCGAGAGCAGCGCTTCTGCCAACAATGCAGCAGGTAAACATCAACTTTCTTGTCTTTTATTTTATCCGTCGAAGGATCATTTAATAAATTGTTGTAAAATATAATCCTCTTGGTAAGCTTTTCCATGTTCCATTCGCATCAAGCGCCAATGTGGTTGACCAGCCCAAACTGGATGGTTTGATTAAAATTTGCTTTCAGGGATTGGGAGACCAATAATTGTTACATGGATTGTGCTTTAGGCCAGAACCCTATACCATTTAAACATTTAAGGGTATTTAACAAAATTGGCAAATAAAGAGTGATCTGTAGAGTATAGTTATGTCAAACCTACCTAAATGGGAAATCAACTTAATTTAACTTAAATTCAAGGAAAACCTAGAGGAAAGTTAACCACATCTCTCCATTTAAACTGGCACGTAATCACATTTGATGTGAGCTGCAACGTGTTGTGTGTAATCCTTTTAAGCAAATATTTCGAAATCTGCTCTCATCTGGAACCTATAAGTGATCATTAAAGTAGGGGGTCCCTATAGATAGATGTGAGGGGACAGGCTTGTAAGAGAAGCATAAGGGAATCCATAAAGTTAAAGTTTAGAGGGGTATCTTTTACTAAGTACCCTTCTTACATTCCATTACAATGGAACAGTTCATGAAAGTTGAGTTGTAATTAGATCTGATTCTCTGCAGTAAACTTTAATCTGTGGTTGGGGTGCTGAATTTACTTTTGATTTTGTTATTTCAGTCTTTTGGTGATTACATGAATTTATGAACATTGAACATAATATGTGAAAAATCATAAACACAATGAAAAGGGAGAATAATGAACACGAGCACATCTGAGAAATGGAAGAGATCATTTTGCTGTAACTTCTCCACTCAGGTTGACATTGAGGACCAACTCTGTTAATACATGTAATACAATGCAGTTGCAATGCAATCTATGAAGTGTGGCCTGATTTTCTACGCTGTAATTGCTGTTTAGGACGTAATAAACACTATGTACTGTGATCTTGTTTCTTTAATCTTGTCCCGTAAAATGTTTTTATAAGTCTATATATTCAGATGAACCAAATCATGCATTGCGGAATACGTCTGTCCGTTTACAGGTTTCATTCACTGGTAGAGTTTGATGAGGGAAAGCGGAGCTGCAGGAAGCGACTTGATGGGCACAACAGGAGGCGAAGGAAGCCTCAGCCCGACTCTTTCAACCGAAATTCTGGAATGGTTTTCTCTAGCCAACAAGGCGTGGCGGCGGGTACAAGACTCTTGTCATTTGCCAATCCGCCAGTACTTCCAAGCGCTGTCGTGGGCTCCTCCTGGCCTGGGATCGTGAAAGCCGAGAATGAGATTGTTCCGTATAACAATCAGCAGCTCTGTTACATGGAGAGGCCAAGCTCAAGCTCGTTTCCCGAGTGTACAGCGCAGAGCCGCTACAAGGGAGTAAATCAACTTCAGTTCATGCAAGGAAATGAGTGTGCAGCCTCCATCTGTCAACCGCTGCTGGAACCAAATGCTGCTGCGTCAGGAAGTAGCTCCGACCGTGCTCTCTCTCTTCTGTCATCGGCGGCGCCCACCACAAGGGAGTTTGGTTTGAACCAAACTGCTCAAACTGATCAACCGCCGCGCCCGTCCCAGGCCACGGCTCACAGCTTGCACTACAGTGGGTTGGGCCGCTATCCCTTCCTTGAAGAAAGCAAGCCACTAATTTCTGCCACGGGCTCCCGCAGCAGCAACGCCTCCACCCTACGTTTTCCGGAAATGTCTCCCGAGGGATCTTCCTCAAGTGGACCCCATCAAACTCTCACCTTCAGGTGGGAGTAGGTTGATATATACGTGTGTGTGGCTGTGAAGCCAGTCATTGCTGCCTTGTTATCGCATGTATGATGAAATTCTGTGCTAGTCGCCCTTTTCCCAACTGCTCCGGTCTCCTAAAATGATGAAATTACATCCTTTTTCATGCATGCATGCCCCCACCTACGGCCGTGGAGTAGGGGCAGCTCATCATCTTTGTCACACCATGATTAGAAAAGTGAGAAGAAACCAGTTTGTCGGCAAGGAAAAAGGCCATTTGGGTTATGCAGCGGTGCCAGTGGCATCAAGGCGCGTAAAGAAGTACAAGAATCAGACACATGATTAAAGATGATACCTACCCTCATTTGAGTCTCGAGATTACGTGCTGTCTCCGCCTCTCGTCTCTGGAAAATTCTCAATGACGTTAAATCTTGAAACTTTACCGTAGTATTTCTTTGGCCGATGCCCCACCGCCCGCCTTCTTTGACTTGTTATCTTGAAAGAGTTACTGCAGCAAACATTATGGCTATGTTTGGACGCGCACAACTTTCATTTCGTATAAATCCACACTTTGAACGTTTAACTCATTTTATTTTAACTTTAAAGACAAAATAAATTCAGCCGAGTAAAAGTATTTCACCCAGCTAGATATAATATAAAATCTTGTAATAAATGCAAGAGCAAAATACCTAGTCATTAATATTAAATGCAAGAGTCGAAGAAATCAGCTCATAAATGTAAGAAAATAACGAAGAGAAAAATAATAAATACAGAAAACTAAATCAATTTATTTAAATACTGCACCACAAATCAAAATCTTTATATTTAATTTCGCTGCAAAAAATTACTTTCAATTCAAATGAATTACTTTATACTCCTACTAACTACTTTTTTTTCAAAATAAATAAATAAATAAATCTCATAAATCAATACGTTGTTCTCCTCTCAAGTCCCAATAACACCCATCAAATTTCAAAATCAAAATTTTTAAATATATATATATATATATATCATACATTAAAATAATATTTTTTTTATTTCTTTCTGTCTCCTCTCTTACTTTAATACTATTTTTAAATTTTAATTACAAATTTTTTAGTGTTTTACAATCAACAATTGAATAAGGGTTTTTCCAGTAACATATTTTAAGAATGTGACAGCTATACGTGAACAGACTTCAATGAATGCCCCACAATTCTTCCGTCAAAAGAGTACAACAGCCTTCACATGTAAAATTATGAGCTTATGGATATGACAACTTGATATCATGCATGACATCATCAAGACCATAGACTTGGCTACATTTTTGTTCAATGTAATGTCCAATCCTTTTCAAGCATTTAATTTTATTGGGCCCGTATCCCATTGCAAAGTGATTTAAATATCCGCTCGAGTAATGTGCACATTTAAATATTTGCTAGACATACAAGCATCTCAATCATAAAATTCTTTCTCATGTTATAAGTGAATAATGGACCATAATCCAATGAAAGGGTTCTTCCGATAATTAAGTTGTTGCTGCTTCTTCCAAACCATGTTGAAATAGATATAAATAGATTTGACCTTAAGAATGGCCATGCACATTTTTCTCATATTTTGAATAATTCGTAAAATTTGGTGGTGGGATTTACTAGGATTTATTTACTTGTCAAGACAATTGATAAAATATTTTAGAGTTATACAAACTTTTTAAAAATATTCAAAAATTTTTTTAGTAAAGAAACTTATAAATTCTAAGAATAAGATAGTGGGTGCTTATAAATTGAGTTTTTTTTTTAAAAATTACATATTTCTGACTTATTTTAGAATATCATACACAATACTGATGTTATATAGTAAAATGATATAAATATCTATAATTATGCTAAAAAATATAACGACCATTGTCTATAAGTTCTAACAATCATTTCAAAAGATGTTATTATTTTATTCCAATACTTTAAAAGTTTATTTCTGAGATAAGATGTAATATCTTGCAATTTTTTTTAAAAAAAAACTATAAGAATTTAATGCTATGAGCAATTCAATTTTGTTTTCCTATGAGCTATTATGGCTAAATTTTAATTTTATTTTGGCGTGTTTCTCCCTTATGTATATCTTGTTATGTGGCATTGCTTTGTATATTTAAATAATATCTATTGTAACAAATAATTGAAATTATTATAATATATTAGAAGTCATTATAACATTTACATAAGTTGGAGATTCTTGTTCCCAATTTTTGGCCTTATTTATTTATATTTCTTTTTCCGAATTAGGCTGTAGCTAAGTGACCCTTCGTACACCAAATGGGTACATTTCGTTCATTATTTGGTATCCCAATTTAAGGTATTGTGTCTTTTCATGGGTTAGGGAACTGTGATGTTCGTTAGAATAATTAACAAAGTAAAACATATTATTATTTAATTATAGTAATGTAATAATAAAGGTACAATATTATTTAATTATAGTAATGACGCGTGATTTTATAGACATTAGACAACGCAAGCCAGAGTATGAGGCAAAATGCTTAATTTATGTTGTCCATTAGGTTTAACGACATATGTCCATCAATAAGATAAATAGTTCACCCTCGTGAAATCCCATAAAGAAAATAAAGAAAAATAGTTTACAATATTTGAAATTGAATTGATACACACACACACTTACTAGTATTGTTATACACTTAATGCATGCGTATAATTAATCGAAATTTATTTTTCTAACATCAAATACTTTTTATGGGAATAATTTTATTAAAAATATATTTTATTATATGAATAATTTTATAAATTAAAAAAGAAAATAATATAAAATATAAAAATTAAAAGATATATAAATTAAAGTTGATAGAAGAAACCGTTAACAGAAAATTTTATTAAAGAAAGTTCGTGGATAACAATTAAAAATTAAGAGAAAATAATTTAATGTAAAATTATATTTGAGGTTAAAAACAGCTATTCTAAAATTTCAAAATAATAAATACATTTGGGCCTCACTTGCAACGGCCGAATCGTCAGGAAGAATATCTAATGTGAGGCCGAGGTACAAAACAACGGCAACCACAATCGACCCAAACAATCCCCAAAACATAGATCTGGCCAAGTCTTTTATTAAAAATTTTTATCACAGAATATTCACTAATAAAATTTATACACTTTATACATGTGTAGATTTATTTATAAATTATAAAAATTATTATATATTAATTAAAAATAAAATTATTTAATATTAAAAAAAAAAAAGAAATATCAAAAAATTTTCGAAAAAAAAAAAAGAAATTTGAAAAAAAATTGAAAAATTGAAAAGAAAAAAAGAAAAAAATTTAAAATTAAAAATTAAAAATTAAAAAAAAGAAAATTATGTAATTTTACATTGTTCAAAAATATTTAAAACAAAAAATGATGAAAGATTAAAAAAATTTAAAAATGATAAAATTTGAGTGAACATATAAATATAAATTGTAAATTAGATTAAAAAAATAAGAAAATGATAAATAATAAAAGTATTTGATATAAGAGTATTTGTCTAAATTTACTTTATACAACAAAAAATTCTTATTGAAATAATAATATAATATAGAGATAGTATGCATGTGTATATATAACTAAAAAATATTTTTATTTTTACATATACATTCTCAACTTAGCGAATAGTGCTCGTATTTCTTAGGTGAGAGATGTACTAGACATATTTTACGTATTTTGTAACATTTTAAAATTATATTATTTATATGTATTAGTATGACATCATAAAAATAAAAAAATTCCTGATAATTTATAAAACATTTATTACAAATTAAATTATATAACAATACAAATAATATAATGACGCAAACAAATTACCTAATATGGGCGATATATCTATATTGTATTATTATTACAATAAGACTTTTTGGTTGTTCAAGGTAATTACACAAATACCCTTTATTTTAGCAAATTACCCTTTTCGGTTCTGTTATCCTTTTTGTTTATCTTTTCCATAAGCAAATTATTTTCATTTCTTTTTTACTATCAAATGTTTTCTGTTTCCCATGTTTTCTTTCTTTATTTTGTATTTTTCTACTTTTAACTTATAATTTACTATATTATTTTAAAAAAGAATTTTAGGGTGTACATGAAAAATAAAATAAGAAAATTATGTAATTTTATATTGTACAAAAATAAGTACACCTAGGTTAAGTACTTTTAAATAGGTTAGCCAAAAATTCTTATTATGTGTACTCTTACTTATTTTTGGTTTTGCCAAGTAAATTTACATAATTACACCTAGGTGAAGTATTTTATTATTTCTATCATTTTATTATCTCTTTTCACATAACTTATATGTATTCTCAATTTTTAACATTTTAATTTTTTTTTATCTTTCGTCAATTTTTTATTTTAAATATTTTTTCATAATGTTAAGTCACATAATTTTCTTATTTTAACTTTTATTTTTATTTTTTCACTTTTTTATTTGTGTGTTATCTCAAATTTTCTCTTTTTCAATTCTTTAGTTTTTTATTTTATAATTTTTAATATTAAATAATTTAATTTTTATTAAATAAATTACTATAATTTTATAATTTATAAATAAAGCCGTACACACATAGAGTGTGTAAATTTTACTTAGTTTCGAAATGATATCAAAATAAGCCATGTTATTAGTCTTGAAATTTCTTTTGTATATACATTTTTGCGATACATCATTTACACTTTTAAGCTAAATTTTATTCGGTAACTTTCAAAAAAAAATTGAAATATGCTCACATGTATTAATTATTAAATGAGGAATATTATCTTTCTTGTGTTTAACTTAAGAACTTCTTAGAAGTAACAAATAAATGTGGTCCTTTGTATTAGTGTAAGACAATTCGAATTTTATATTACCTAGCATATAGTATCTTCACAATTTAGTATGAGATACTGATAACATGAAAAATTATAGCATATTTATACCCTTAATATGCTTTAATTATGCATACATGAGAGTAAAAATAGAAAAAATATGCATGAAAAGCATTGAAAATGATGATTTTGAATTGAAAAAAAGAATAGATGTGGGTTTAATTATTAATTTTGTACGTTTTCTATACTTAAAATATGATTTGATGACCACAGAGAAGTGTCACGCTTGTGGAAGGAAGAGTCACAGTTGAGAAAGGAGGCTTTGCAACTGCACATATCAACCATGGAAAACACTAGAATTTTCGCAAAAGCTGGTTTTGATTGTGGAGGCATGGACTACGATTGCAGGAAGCTGAGGTGCAATAGCGAAGAGTAATTGTAGAGTGCACCGAAATTTACACAAATAGATGTTGCAATTGTGAGATGTAGAAGCATGATTGCGAGATGGATTGGAGTGACCGTGGAACACAATTTCAAAAATTATGTAAGTCTCACACTAGGGTGCACAAGCATGAGGATTCAAGCCATGATGCAAGATATGGAGTCGCGATCATGTGAAGGCGGCACAACGTATTTCAGACTTCGATTTTGCATATTTTTAAAGGCTCTTTCATCTTTTTTCACCCGTACACAAACCTTAGGCCCTCTTAAACTATAAATACATGCTTTTCAAGTCTTGGAGAGAGTTTTTTAATTTTTATCATAACGACACATACAAAACTTAAGAACAAGCATTGAGGAGGTGAAGTAGAAGGAATTCACACCATTTTTGAATACTATTTAGCTGTCCACGCGAAATGTGGATATTAAACTAAGTTTTCTCAAATGTTTTCTACTATTTTGATGTTTGTTTGGATGATGAACAATTGGTATTGATTTGTATTGATCATAATATGAGTTGATAATTCATTTTCTAGTATCTTGTGTCTGTGTTTAGTTGGATATATATTCATAAATGAATGATTAATTGTCTTTACTTTTGTTATTCGCAATTGATGCTTTGAATAGTCATTATAGGACTTAATCAACCTTATAATTAATTCGTGGTTATGTGAGAAATAATGGGAGTAAAATTTGCTCGTTAAACAACTAATTGGGAAAATTATTTTTATGAGAATAACGAGAGTAAATCATAAAATTAGTTTGGGTAAAATATTGTTAATCATAGAACTAAATTTCTAGACTCGATAAGGCTCGACCGCTAAAATCTTGAGTTGAAGTTGTAAGAAAATTCGGGAGAATATACTCTAGACTTTAGAATTAATAATCCATAACAAAAAAATTAAATTGATAATTAACATCAATTAGCATGCATTAAAAACTAATACAATACAAGGGGCTAGGTTCTTCAATTATTGGTGATTCACTAGTTCGAGATTGTGATTTCATTTTCAAAAGTATTCGTCTTTTTTGGTTATTTCTTTTCTTACTACCTTTTGATGACTTAACTAATAGAATTTTAGTTATATTGATAGACACACAATCCCTCCTTGTGGATATGACACTTGTACTTATCTAGTAATAGTTATTATATATTTAATTTAGGTGTATTAACAACATGTATTAAATTTTGGCACCATTGTTGAGGGGGTGACGAATGCCATCAAATATTCTAAGGGTCTGCCAGATAAAGCCTTTCTTTCATTTTTTTGTGTTTATTTTTATTTGGTTCTTTTATATATATATATATATATATATATTTATTTATTTCTCATTCTTGCATTTGGGCTTTAGTGGGCTTGTATTGCACATTGGCACACTTTATAGATTTCTATCTTACATCTTCTGTGCAGTAATCCATTTATCCCCATTTTGTATATAATAGCAAAGTGGCATTTTTAATGGCTTTTGTTCAGTTGGGATCCGATGATAGGTGTTCACCTACTAATGATGATTGAGATTGGTTACAAGCTCAATATTATTCCTTGAATTGCACCTTAGATGATGTCCAAAGACAAAGTAATCAATTGAGATGCTATGTTGACTCATTTTTTGTGTAGGTGTACAGTTGTTGTGGGGGATTGCATGATTTCTCTTATTGTCATGGAGGAAGTTAGTGGCAAACCCAATACCTGGATTATGGGAGCTAGTGTTCAAGCTAATACACTCCATGTGGAAGCACACATGAGCAAGGATTAGGGTATCAACTGAATCCTGCTTAGGTGAATAATCAAGACATGATGAGCTCGATGATGGAACCTTTCCCATAGTAGTAGTTAATAGAAGACCTTATGGTAAAATCTCACACAGTCTGCCCAAAATTCCATGGCAAGGCTGAACTACCTCATTAAAAAACAACAAGTTATCTTGGTGTGTTTGGAGACGCAAACATAGCAAATAACTAAAATAGCATCTAATTTAGTTTGCAATTCCTTATTGAGTAACATCAAAGTATATCAAGAACAACATCAAGGAATAAGGGAAGGATGGATTCAGATCAATGAAGAGGGAGAAGGAGAAGAAGGTGTGGAGCTAGGAGTTAGGCCTATGTTGGATGAAATTCATGTTTATACACATACCTTGGAATGCCATGAAGAGCAATTTAACATGCTAAAACTTAAAGAAGACCTCAATTCAAATTCAAGCCATATGCAACCATGTGTAGGAGGAGACACCTTAAAGAAGGTTGATGTCTTTAGAGAGCCATGTTATCAGTTAGAGCTTGAGGTAGAGAAAGAGCCAATCTCTATTGAGACGAGGTAGCAATTGGAAAGATAATATGGAACACAAGAAAGGGCAAATTTAGATTGTTGTGCATCTTATATATTTCCTACTCTCATTTCTGCTGCCTTAACAAATTATGTAAATAGTAAGAAATTCCTCCAATTGAGTGTTATTTTGACAAACTTGATATCTATTGACTTCTTTGTAAAAGCATTAGTTCAAAAGCTAAAATTCATTATCTTTTTGGAGGAAGTATGCAAGGAGGATAGGCATTTGGATGACAGTGACCTTGAGTGTCTCAAGGAAATGTGTAGGTCAGTATAATACAAGTTTCAGCGAACACAACCAAGGTAGTAGGAGAACATCAAGGGCATGAAAAAGTTATGCATAAGTTAGGGAATGTAGTTGATATTGATATAGGGAACTATTCTTTCCCTTGTCAATTTAATTCTTTAGTTCTTACAAATTTAGTACATGAATACAATGGTTCACTTATTTATGAAGGTACTGATTTGGAAATAAATGGGGCTTATTGTCTAGATGTAGGCACAGATGCCATGAACAAGAGTAATAAGCCTACGCAAATGTTTTTAGTGGCCATTGTGATTGATTATTGGATCATCAACATTGGATTGGTGGATGGGATATAACCAATTATGATATTAGAGCCAAATAGAATGGCTCAAATTTATTTAGGTGTGCCAGATTGAGGGAAGCTACAACTGTCGAGCTATAAACAATAAATACAACACTTCTTAGAATGTAACCCAAGCTATCTTTTTACTGCTTTTAGTTTTTGTTTTGTTTTGGAGTTTGTTTGTTTTGTCTTGTGTATACGTGGAACATGATCTACTTTGCAATTGTGGTGTAGGATTGCAGGGGAATGAAGAAAGAGGATGTAGAAGTCCAAGAAAGAAGAAGAATAATAAGTGCCACTTTACCAGGTTGTCTTGTTTCTTATTGTCTTGTATACTTGTGATAATATGATTAATTATGGTAGCAAAACAAAGGTAAGGGTAGGCCAAAGTGTAAGGATTTGAATGAGAATTTTGGCATTGCATGGTATATGATTGCTGAATTGTTATGCATGTAATTGTATGGTTTTATAGTTAAATTAATAATGTGAGTATCGTATTAACTTGTAGCCATAGTACTTAATTAATGATAAATACTTTGCAAGGAATTATTGTTGCTTTGTTCTATCATTTTTCTTGAGATCTACATGCTAAACTTAGTGTTGAAGGCATAGTTTCTAATTAATTGAGCACACACTCTTTACTCTTAATTATTAGATTGTTTGATAAGTTTTATGGTGAGGATGAGATGATTAAATTAGGGATATAAGTTTTACCTTAGGTGTTAATGAATTCTCTAACAAATGAGGGAAATTAACAAAAAAAAAAAGGGTAAGGGCTTAGAAACAAGTTGAAAGGTAGAAAACTTGAAAAGAAAAAACTATGTGAGTATGAAAAAAATTAGTTTACTCCACTAATTTGAGCAACTGAGTAATTGAGATTGTGTAGAGACCCCATGTTCATTCTTGCGTAAAAAGATTGCCCAACTATGAGTATGTAAACTATTTTAAGTTAATTGTGTGTTGAGTAACCAGATATGCACAATAACCCTTGTTCACCTTTGTATAAAAAAACTTCCAACTACTTAAGAAAAAAAATTAAAGCTTACAAAATATAGTAAAAAATAAGTGTGGGGGAGAGAAAAAGAAAACACGAAAGAATAGAGGTCTACACAAGTCCTCTAGTGAGAATTAATGTAATGAAACTTATTTAAAAGAGAGTGAAATAATGCCTAGAGTGAGCGGTCAGGGATTCGATTGTCTTCGAATTTCTATAGAATTGTTAAATGATTCTAGAGATTGGAAGTTTGAGGAGTGCCACGCATACATAGGAACTCATATTATAAACATTTAGGTTGAAAATACTATGATATTGAGTGATGATATACTAGGTGATGTGTGCATACTTGTGACTTTTGAAAAAAAAAAAAAGTGGCCAAGTTCATAATTTTATTTGTTGAATAATTAATTGGAAGAGAAGGTGTTTGTTTGAGGACAAGTAAATGAGTTAGTGTAAAGGTGTGATAACATGTAAAATTATAGTATATTTGTACCCCTAGTGTACTTAAATTATACATGCATGTGAGTAAAAATGGAAAAAATATGTTGTCAGGTGTAAATTGTATTGAAAATGATGATTTTGGAGTGAAGAGTAGAAGTGAGTTTAATTATTAATTTTGTACATTTTCTACACTTATATATGATTTGATGAATGTAGGCAAATGTTGCATTCATGGAAGGAAGAGTTGCGATGGTGAAAGGAGGATTTGCAACCACACAGATCAATCGTAGACAACATTGGAATTTTTGCAAAATATGGTCATGATTGTGGAGACATGGACTACAATTACAGGAAGTTGAGATGTGATAGCAAAGAGAAACCATAGAGTACATTGGAATTTATGCAAACGGACATCGCAATCGCAAGATGGATTGGAGCTACTGTGGAACACAATTTCAAAAATTATGTAAGTTTGACGCTTGGGCATGCGGGCGTGAGGATTCAAGCTGCAATCGTGGGAAAGCGGTGTAGCATATTTTTAGACTTCTATTTTGCCTTTTTTTTTTTTTGAAGTGCTTTTCCATCTTTCTCACTTATACACAAAACCTAGGGACTCTTAGATTATAAATAAATGTTCTCCATGGTTTGGAGAGAGTTTTTTACTTAGTTTTTATTACAACAACATATAGAAAACTCAAGAACAAGCATTGAGGAGGCGAAAAAGAAAGGATTCGTACCATTTTTGAAGAGTGTTCAATTGTCCACGAGAAACATGGATATTAGACTAAGTTTTCTCAAACATTTTCTACTATTAGACTAAGTTTTCTCAAACATTTTCTACTATTAGACTAAGTTTTCTCAAACATTTTCTACTATTTTGACATTTGTTTGGATGATGAATAAATTGATATTGATTTGTGTTGATTGATATGAGTTGCTAATTCATTTTCTAGTCTTTTATGTTTGTATTTGGTTGAATATGTATGTATAAGTGAATGATTAATTATCTTTGTTGTCATTATTTGTTATTGGTGCTTTGAATGACTTGATCAATCTCGTAACTAATTTGTGGCTGTGCTAAGAATAACGGGAATGAAATTGTAGAATTAGTACAGGTAAAATATTGTAAATCATAGAACTAAATTTTTTGACTTGAGAAAGTTTGGGAAAACCTGTTGAAATCTTAAGTGAAACTTTAGGAGAATTTGAGAGAATATCTTGTGAACTTTAAAATAAACAATCCATAACAAAGCAATTAAATTGATAATTAACATCAATTAGTATACATTGAAAACTAACACAACACAAAGGGCTAGGTTTTTTAATTATTGGTACTTCACCATTTTAAAATTGTGATTTCATTTTCAAAAGTGTTCATCTTTTTCTGGTTATTTTTTTCTCACTAATTTTTGATGACTTAACTAATAGAATTTTAGTTACGTACACAGACACATAACCCTCCTTATGGGTATGACACTTGTATTTACCAAATACTGGTTTTCATAAATTTAATTTTAATGTGTTGACGACACGCATTAGAGAGTGCTTACTACCAATATTATTTTTAAATTGGAGCACTGATTGTACCGAAGAATAACTTGGTCACTAGAACATTGGTCGATGAATTTAACCATTTCAAAAAATAATGATTATTTTAAATTATATAATATCAAACAAACACACACACGCATATATAATATTGAACTAATTTTACAAAATGCATGTAACTGAAGTTACTAATATGCTAAATAATAAGTTGTAGATGTAATGTTAAAAATTTATAATACAATAAGAATAAAAAAATTACTATACAAATCTTAAAAAAAAAAATTCAAAACAATTAAAAGTATAACATTGAAAAATTAGCTTTGTAAAATAAGAGCACATCAATTAAGATGAACCGTATTAATTTTTGGATAAAATATTTAAATTTTCAAGCTCAATTAAAAATGAATGGGTAAAAATCACCAAAAAAAAAGCCAAAATAAAAAATAAATAGTGTATTTATACAATCTAATCAATATTTAGGAGATAAAAATGTTAGAAATTGAAAAATCAGAAGTATTTTGTTATTTTCAAAGAATGAAATTTGTTTTTTTATTTAATTTTTGGATCAAAATTGGTTTTTGACTTGTTGACATTGAGTTTCGATATTGTCGGATTTCGTGACTAAGCCAGATCGAAAATATGAACGGTTCCTGTTGAAGTAGCCGACGTAATTCGGTTTAGCTGCGGTTGAAGCTTGCGACTATCATTAGCTGCGGTTGAAGCTTGTGACTATGAGAAATTGGCTCACAACCATGAGGTCAGCTGTTGTGACTACGAAGCTAACCACAACACGCATTGGAGGTGTTTGCACTTGAGATTGCAATTGTGATGGGTGGTCTTGTGATTGCATATCGTAGTTTCTAGGCATAGATAGCTTGCATGGAATGACTTGTTTGTTTTCTTTTTCCTTTTCCTTATGAAAATTTAGCCATCCTACCCAATAGTTACACATCTTACACAACTTTAGGGGGTTTTTTTTAGTAGTTTTTTTGTTAGTGTATGCCCTCTAACGCCAATAAAAAATGAGGGCTGATAGAAGGGCATTTGATTGTACGTGTACCTTCCAAATTAAATTAATAAAATGTTGATTTTCACATCAATATTGTAACAACTCTTATCATGCATGTGAATCTGGATTAGGGTGAAGTATTGCATATACCCATGTGTTTGAGTTAACAAATAAATATGAACACAAGGTTTGCTTAACACTCAAACACTAAAATTGGTTTGTGAGTCATAAACATTCTAAAAAGGCATTAGAGAGTTGGTATAATTTGTACACCTAGTACTTTTAGGGTAAATTTCATGTCGTTTGGTATGAGATACTAAGAGTACTCATGTATGGATGTGTGGTTGGTGAATGGGGCATTTAGACATTAACTCATAGAACAAAATAGATGGATGTAGTTCACTCTTAACTATCAACATGTTATTTTGTGAACATGCTAAGTGTCCGTGGACCTTAGACTTGAGATGATATAGTTGTTTTGTATGAATGATGGTCAAACGAGTCACTAGGGTATTAAGGGTCGATATCTATTCTAATATAGGATAAGACCATGAGCCCAACGTATCATTGCTTGGATGCGTATGGAGAAATGTGTGCATTTAATAAGGGATTTGTCTCCTTACAAGTGAGTAAGACGTTTGTCCTATGTGATTAGTGTTGTATGAGAAAGAAGCCCTTGGCCAAGGTAGTGTGTGATTGAATAAAAGCTTTCAATGGGAACATTTGTCTCATGAAGAAATACTGATTGGCCGTATGATCGAGTTTGTAAGTTTGATTAAATTTATGATTCTTTCTTGATTGCGACAAAGTATGATAAAAAGTTTATATAGCATGGTAATCATGATCGGGAGGATTTATTGTGGTCTAATCACTTTATCTTAGTTAGGCTATGATGTAGGTCATAAGCTAGAAGTTACCCACATCCTTTGGACTATGCTCATTCCTAATTAAGAATAAACTTAGAGAGTCACGCATATAAGATTGGGAAGTGTTGTACGAGTTAAATTGATGAGGTGTATTAATTTATTTAGTTACAATTGAATTAGACTAAATAAATTACTATGATGCTTATTAATATTAAGATCATTAATTAGAAGTATAATGGAGAATTTGATTTAATTAATGAGATTAATTAAATTAAATTAAATAGACATAAATGGGACATTAATTGTTAGTGTGATTAATAATTAAAGGATGTGTGGACTGATTTATTAATGAGATTAATAAATTGAAATGGGCTATTCAATTAAAAAGGGGTTTATATAGGAAGGGCCATGTAACCCATGAACTTAAACTTGGTATCTATAATATAAATGCATTGGAGGCTGATATCCCACGAACCCCTAGTGACACAATTCGTAAGGAAGAAAAGGCCACTAATAAGAAATGGGTAGAAGACGATCTATGGGTCGGAAGCTATATACTAGCTGTTATGATCAATGACCTTTAGAGGACCCATCAGGATATGGAGATTGCGAGGGATGTCTATTACCACCTGCAAGAGTTGTATAGTGAGTAGAGTCATACTACTAGATATGATATCCAAGTAGTTGTTCAAGATGCGTATGGTAAAGGGTGGTAATGTAAGTGAGCATGTCCTCAAGATGATTTCACTCATCGAGAGGCTTGAGACATTGGATTTCATCATAGACGCCAATCTATAGAGGATTTGTTCCTTCAACTGCTTTCGGATTCTTTCTCACAATTTCTCATGGATTATCATGTGAATAATATTTGAGTGCACATTAGCTGGACCACTGAATAAGTTGGTGACTGCACCACAAGCTATGAAAGAGAAAGGAAAGAAGGTGGCTCTTGTTACGTCTAGCTCCTCTGGTGTGACCAAAAAAAGCAAGGTAAAGAAGAAAAAGGCAACCATTCTAGGGCTAGTGAGAGTAACAAGAAGATTAAGGCTCTAGCAGAAAATGGAAAGTGTTTCTACTATGGAAAGAATGGGCATTGGAAGAGGAATTACAAGAAGTACCTTAACCTTAAAAAGGCAACTAAAGGTAAGAAACTTTATATTTATGGAACATATTGTTCTATTGGTGTTTATTCTACTTCTTGAATTTTAGATTTTGGTGCAACTTCTAATATTTGTACCTCGTATTAGGCTCTGGTTAGAAGTAGGATGCTTGGGAAGCGTGAAATGGTGATCAAGGTGGAGAATGGAATAAATGTTGTAGCCATCATGATGACCGCTTTAGTGAAACTATCATCACACCACAGTTTAGATTTGAAAGATTGTCTTTTGTTGCCCAGTAAGCTTAAAAACATTATTTCTATTCTATTTTTTATATAAGAGAATTACTAATTTTCTTTTAGAGGCAACGTGTACTAGATCTATTATTGTAATAAATTGGTTGGCATAACACTCTCATTAATAGTTTATATTATTTGAATATCGATAATAGCAATGTGATCAATACCATCTCTAACAAACACCCTAGGGATGGTCTAAATCCCAAATATTTGTGGAACCTTAGACTTGGCCATGATGGGGACATAAGAATTAGTAAGTTGGAGAAAGAAGGGCTTATCGGCCCTGGAAGAGGAACCCTTTCCATCTTACGAACCTAGCATCGTACGTAAGATGGCTAGAAGTCTATTTGATAGATGTGTCAAAAAGGTCCACATAGATGTTTATGGGCCATTTAATAAAATAACAAGAGGAGGATTTCTGTACTTAATAACCTTTATTAACGATTATGTGCAGTATGGTTATGTGTACTTAGTGAAATACAAGCATGAATCATTGAAGCAAATTGGCAAGCATGTCAAAGCACTACAATCAGATCGTAGAGGTGAGTATATGGGTGCCAAGTTCGCCCAAATCCTTAAGGAGAATGAAATTGTATCACAATTAAAACCACTAGCAACTCCTCAATTAAACGGTGTATTAGTAGAATGTAGAAATTGAACTTTGTTAGTCATGGTTCTATCTATGATGACCTTCATCGACCTACCCATTTCCTTATAAGGCCACACTCTACTTACTGCAGCATATATTTTAAATAGGACACCCTCCAAATTCGTTCCCTCCACCCCTTATAAGGTGTGGTTTGGAAGGAAGCTAGGCTTGAAGCACGTAAAGATATTGGGGATGCCCAACTTATCTTAAGAAGATTAAAACAGACAAGTTAAAGGTGAGAACTAGTTATAGGCTGCTTTATTAGATATCTCAAAGATTTTTTAGGATATGAATTCTACATACTTGAAAACAATACAATTGTCATTGTGTATCACATATGCTTTCTTGAAAAAGAGTTCATTCAAGAAAGCATTGCAAGTAGAACTATACTACTCAAAGAAGTTGAGCACAAGGATCAAAGCACTCAGTCCATAATGCTCATCCTTATTGAAAAGGAACCTTCTTAGATGCAACCATTGTGACAATCAGTCGAATCTCTTAAGCAATAGAGAGATATGGTTATGTCCTAGAGAACCGAAAAGAATTGTTCATTATGGGAGATAACGATCATGGAGATAATCCTTCTACCTATGATCAAGCAATGACAGATAAAGACTTCGCTAAATGGCAAGAGACTGTGAAATTCAAGATGGATTCAATATGCATATGAACCCAAGTGTGGACTTTGGTAGATCCAACTAAGGGAAATTTTCCCACTGGAAGTAAATGGGTTTATAAGAGAAAGATTGGTTTGACTGGCGAAGTAGAGACCTATAAGGCTAGGTTGGTGGCGAAGGGCTATAGTTAAGAGGGAATTAATTATGAGAAAACCTTCTCATTAGTAATCATGCTGAAGTCCAGTTGAATTTTACTCACAATGGCCACCTAGTTGGATTATGAGATTTGACAAATGGATGTTAAGACCATTTTCCTCAATAGAATACTTGAGAAGGACATTTATATGGTGTAGCTACACAGTTTTGAGGACCAAGACCAATCTCATAAAGAGTGTAAGTTTAAGAGGTCTATATATAGCCTTAAGAAAGCATCAAAGAGTTGGAATATTTGCTTTGATAGTGTAGTCAAATTGTTTGGCTTCATCCAAAGTGAAGATGAGCCTTATGTCTATAAGAAGGTTAGTAAGAGTGCAATAATGTTCTTGTGTTATATGTAAATGACATACTACTAATAGGGCATGATGTTGGGATGTTAACCTCAATTAAGTTCTAGCTATCCAAAACCTTCTCCAAAACTAACTTGGGAGAAGCGACCTACATTTTAGGCATTCGCATATATAAGGATAGAGCGAAGAGATTGCTAGATCTTTCCTAAAGATTGTATATAGAGAAAGTACTAAAGAAGTTTAGTATAGAAGTCAATAAAATAGGGTTGTTATCATCTAGGCATGACATCCACTTCTCAAACTCTATGTGCCCTAAGACGAATGATGAGAGGAGAAGCATGGTTGTCGTCCCTTATGCTCTAGCCATTAGGAGTTTAATTTATACAATGTTATGTACAAAGCCAGATATCATCTAACCTATAAGTATTACGAGTAAGTTTCTAGCGAATCTTGATAGGGAGCATTGGAATACAATCAAGTATATACTTAAGTACTTGAGAAAAACTAAGAATAAGGTACTTGTTTATAGAGATGGTGAGCTAAAAATAGATTGATACACTGACTCAGACTTTAAGTTAGATTTGCATGATAGAAAATCTATCTCCGAATTCATATTCACTCTCAATGGAGATGCAGATAGTTGAAAGAGTTCCAAATAGAGTATGACTGCAGGGTCCACCATTAAGGCTAAGTATATTACTGCATGCAATGTCGCAAAGGAGGCTATTTGGATAAAGAAGTTTATGATAGAGCTTTAGGTAGTTTCGAATGTGGATCGGCCATTACCATTTTACTATGATAACAATAGCACAACAGCACAGGCAAAGGAACCAAGGTCTCATTAGAAATCCAAATACATAAAGAGGCGTTATCACATTATTCAAGAATCATTAGAAGAGGTAAAGTAGCCGACCCACTCACCAAGCTGATAATTTGGCTAGCCCACTCACCAAGTCGATAATCCAAGTGCAACTAGATTGCCATCTTGAGAAGATATGTATTAGATACTATAGCGATTGGCATTAGTAATGTTGTTATTAGAATGTAAGTAAGAGATTATTAGTGATATGCCTTCTAACACTAGTAGAAAATAAGGGATAATAGAAGGACATTTGGTTGTATGTGTACCTTCTGAATTAAATTAATAAAATGTTGATTTTTATATCAATATGATGGCAACTCTTACCATGCATGTGAATCAAGATTGATATAAAATATTACATGTGCCCATATGTTTGAGTTAACAAGCCTTATTCATAAGGAGTTATAAATATGGACATAAGGCTTTCTCAACACTCAATTACTAAAATTAATCTGTGAGTTACAGACACTTTAAAAGGGCATTAGAGAGTCGGCACGACTTGTACACCTAGTACTTGTATAGTGAGTGTCTTGCCGTTTGATATGAGATATTAAGAGTATTTGTGTGTGGATGTGCCATTGACGAGTGGAGTATTTGAACATTGACTCGCAGAATGAATTAGACGCACGCCTTTGGACCTTAAATTTGAGATGGCATAATTGTCTTGTGTGTATAATAGTCAAACGAGTCTCTAAGGCATTAAGGGCTAATATCTATCCTAATATGAGATAGGGTCCTCAACCCAATGTGTCGTTTCTTAGATGTGTATAGAGATATGTAGTGTATTTAATAAGGGATTTATCTCCTTGCAAGTAAGTAAGGAGTTTGTCTTATACAATTAGTATTCTATGGGATAGAAGCCTTTAGCCAAGGCAGTGTGTGATCAGAAAAGAGTTTCCAACAAGAACATTTGTCTAATGAGGAATCACTAATTGGTTATATGACTGGATTTGTGAGTTAGACTAAATTTATGACTCTCACTCAATTGGGATAAAATAAGACAAAAGGTCCACATGGCGTGGGAATCACGATTGGGAGGATTCATTGTGATCTCGCATTTTATCTTAGTTGGGATACGATATGGACCGTAGGCTGGACATTATCCACATCCTTCAAGCTATGCTCGTTGTTAATTAAAAATGAACCTAAAGAGTTGCACACATAAGATTGGGAAGTGCTGTGAGAGTCAAATTGATAGTGCGTAAGAATTTATTTAGTTGCTATTGGATTAGACTAAATAAAATACCATGGTGCTTGTTAATAATGAGATCATAAATTAGAAGTATAATGGAGAATTTGATTTAATTAATGAGATTAATTAAATTAAATTAATTAGAGACAAATGGGTCTTTAATTATTAATGAGATAAATAATTAATGTATGTGTAGGTTAATTTATTAATGAGATTAATAAATTACAGTTTATGGATTATTTAATAAAAAAGGAGTCCATGGAGGAGGGCCCATTGAGCCCATGAACTTAGCCCTAGTGTCTATAATATAAATAAGAGTCTTGAAAAGTTCAAGACATAATTCCTAGCACAAAAATTCGTTTGCCTCATCAAGTTGAACGAAAACAAACACGTAGCCACTCGCTATGATATTCTTTTGGTCACAAAGCCTGCCCTAATCAAAGTATTATGTAAGAGCTTCATAAAAAGGGTTTTGTAAAGTGCAAAAAGAGCTCACAAGCTTCCTAATCAAGTGTATAATCTAAAATTCAAGGTTTGAGAGCCACGACTTCAAGGATCACGCAAGAAAAAGGTTAAAAGTGTTTCGACGGTACAATTTTTGTTTCTTCTGATTTAAATTCAATATATTATGTGTTTTGCAATAAAAACGGATGGGGATTGTCCTAATTGCTTCCACTATGTGTTGTTGATTATATTATGTGTAAAAGTTTTGATATTTATGGCCAAACCCCATGAAATCTAACATTTTTCACATATAAGTTCGTAAGTTCAAGAGTGGCACAAATTGGTGGGGAAATGACAATTGCATGTTTGTTTCCTACTCTATGTTCCATGCCATAATTCATACATGTGCACATATGTTAAAGTATTTTCACCGACATGTTCATCTAAACTAGCATGTATACATATAAAATTTACGTACATGTGCCTTTGGTGTGATAACGTTAACTTCCTCTGAACTCATATTGAAAACACAAAGTTTTGGCAAGGGAAAATTTACTTTGAAGGAAGCACAAAACTCCTTCTTGTGTTCCCTACCAAGATGGTTGGCCAGGCCAATGCTTTTGCTTTGTTTTGTTTTTTTTTTAGTCCAGGGGTGGGAGGGGGGGGGGGTTGGTGAAACACTTCCAACACCATAGCCTAGCCTAGCCTAGTGATGTATTATGATTAGGCCACCAATGGTGAATTATGGTAGAGTTGAACCCCTTTATTAGGCAAAAAATGTCCTGCAATTCTCTTCTAATCCTTCTATAATTCAGCCTTGATCATCTCCTAATTTGTCTTAAGTATGTATTGAAGGTTGTCTTCCTAGTATCTATCAAATCCTTTCATCTTTGTCATATTTTGACCAACCCTTATATCACTTTTATATTCAAAACAAAAGAATCAATAAATAGGGAAATAATTAATTTAGAAATTAATTAATTAAATAGTTAAATAATTAAGAGTCTAAGTACATAAATTAGTAGTTATATCTCCTAAAAGCCGATTATTCGCAATTTGAAGGCCACAACTTGAGAATCGCAAGTACGCTCATTGAAATTGGATTCAAAAGAAATATTATCATATGTGTTCTCATTCTTGCAATATTTTGCATATTATGTAACAAAAACAAATGGAATTTATTACATTTGCTTCATAGCACGATTTATGTGTTTCCAAGTTTTAAAGTTCAAATTTTTACGCCCTAAGCTCCAGTGAAACCTTACAATTCTCATTTTATTTCATTCACAACGTAGTGAAGCATAGACTAAACTAAGGCCCAACGTGATAATTAAGTTAAATTTTAAAAACTGGAAATACAAAAGCAGTGGGAAGAAGAAAAGTGGGACAATCAAAGAGAGGATAACCACACAAAAGTAGTCTCCAGAGTCAATAAAAAGTTCACATGGTTCACTCAATTATAAAGGCTTTTCATTGGTTGGTGCGTGTTATAAATGGCCTTTTGTTGCTTTGTATGGGAATATGAAAATGCAAAGTGTTCAAATTTGGCAAGAGCCACTTTTTTTTCCTCACCTAATAACCTAAGCATTAAGTTGATGGAGACTGATGCATTGTGCACTGTTGGCAATGGCTTTATTACGTTATTTCTGTGTTTGCTACAATCGTTTGGACCACAGCTCTCAATTAATTGACGAGGAATTATCAAAGCCATTGGGGGCGATGGACCCGACTTGCAGTGGTTTTTACACTTCATGTCTGGTGTGGGTTTGGTAATCGAACATTTACCAAGGAAATAGATATTTGATTAATTATGGGGAACAAATTTATTCCAGGAATGACTCGAAACTCCTGTAATTTCGCATAGTGCTTGATTTACAGCTCATTTTTATTTTGTTATAATTTCGTCATTTACGCACCATGCTTGGGTGCCCTTTATCCTAAAGACTAACCAATGAGCATTGATTGGTCACTAGCCATATGCAAATCAAATTGCAGGTGAAATTATTTGTTTAGATTCAAAAATATTTTAAAGTATAATTATATTTAAATTCAAATTTTAAATATTTTTTGAAACTCAATATAATTGTTGACTTCCGCTCAAGTTTTCGTAAATTGAGTTGAATCTATCTCGACAACACCCAAAGCTCCGTTTTCGCCGATCCCACCAATTATGAATCCACACGAAAGAGATTGTGACATTTAGCTCAGATAATTGAGGTCATTGATGCGACAATTCACAGTCTTCAATTCACAAGACGACGACGACGATTTATTTTGGTTTTTTAAATTATTATTTTCCATTGGAAGTCTCTCACTTTAAATTGATCTTTCTCAAAGTGGAATATGGTTCACGTCTACTAAGGGCTGAAATTGAAAGTGTCAGCCTGTTTAAGGTTTAAAATCCAACAGAATCTGTGCCATCTAATATTACATCATTCATCACTTACCACTGGCCATAAAAATCTCCACTAAAGTCCCTTTGCCACCAATCCACTAAAATTCATATCCCAGTTGTATTTTTTAATTAGTTCTTGCCAATTTTAAATGCCCCATTTTAACATTTACATAAAAAGCCAGTAGGTCAAGATTCTATACTTGTAAAAGTTATTTTCTCTTAGTCCATTTAGAAATAATGTGGAACCTTTAGCTCTAATGATTTGAGTTAATTTAAATGTACTTCACACCTTCATTATATAAATGTTACAGGAAATAACCACCTAATTCAAAATTTCAAACTGATCGAACGAAAGCATAATTAACCATTAACTTTTATATCTCTTCATATTGTATACTAAAACAAACTTATTGCTGATAAGTTATTTATCAGATTATTTATTAAAACTACCCGTAACCTTACCTGTCCTAGTCCTCAATTGTTTTTTCATATGATGTAAAAGATTGATGACCATTAATGTTAGGGTGGAAATCTGATTCAGGAATTTTTATAATTACTTAATTACAAGGCACTTCAAATACATATAGTCTGTTTTTTTCTCTTTAAATGTATGTAGTTTACAATTATGGTTTGCTTGTTACTCAGAAAACAACTAAAACATATTGTTCCTCTTCTTCTTCTTCTTG
The DNA here is from genome assembly GCA_019155195.1 of Avicennia marina. Classification (NCBI taxonomy): domain Eukaryota; kingdom Viridiplantae; phylum Streptophyta; class Magnoliopsida; order Lamiales; family Acanthaceae; genus Avicennia; species Avicennia marina. The sequence continues at coordinate 10,040,763 of CM032763.1, forward strand.
TTATTATTATTTTGGTCATTGTTGTTATGGGGCTTCGTCCTTAGCTTTGGTTTGCATCTCCTAATTCTTCACATATGATGAGTCACATGCTAATTTGCAGTTTATATCATGTAAAGCTTTTCTTTACACCCAACTTTAAATCCAATATCTCATATACAAAATATTAGTATTACCACTACAGACTTCTAAATCTACAAAGGTTATTCAAGCAAGATTCCTCTTGAAAATACCATGCTCAATATTTGTTGAAGAATAAACGGTAGCTAATTAAAGAAAACATAGGCATCATAATGCATAAGTTTCGCTGCCTGCACTTCTCTCTTAACTTTTCTAGGCAACAAAGCAAACAACTTAATTGGCACAAAGATTTAACTCGTGAGAACACAGAAACTTCGTTATCTACCTTACCCTTGGTACTGATAATAAAGAGCCATGTACGCGTCCATATTGAAAGTGAGGTTGATTGCGACCTGCCAAGAGCCAACAACCTCTCTCTTATCCGGATAAGAGTAGTGTTACATTACACCTGGGCACATTTGATTTGTGTCGATAAGAAATATACTTGTGATAAGTTGCTTATTTTTTCTACTTTATTTATTTCGGCGAGGATCTTGATTGGTGAGCTTTAAAGCATAGAAAAGTCCGTATGAACGTATATTTTTTTTTCTGAAAGGCACACAGCGAATAAAACCTCCTCCGTGACGAAAATGAGAAATATGTGATTTTCACATCGGTGAGGAAATGAATGGTTTCAACGAGGGTTTGTGGAAGTATGAATTTCAATTACCATGTTTAGATATAAATCAAAGCTTTTGTTTCAAAATTTTTCATTGTTCATTTGTGCTTCTATTTCCACCAATACATGGTGGTGGTGTATTTCTTTAACTGCGATATAATAAAAAATAAGACAAGTGATAAGTTTATATTAATGGGATGAAGATATAGAGATTTCTCGGGGTTTAAATTGATCATTTCAATAAGATATCCATATATAAATCCTCTCCAGAAAGAAACTAAAATATGTCAAATTTCACACACACACACACACATAATATGTTGTGACAAATTATATTAGCGGTTTTTTTACAATAAATCATGATAATCTATCAATGATTAAAAGAAAAAAAGAAGATAGCTTTTCCATGAGCATATGTGGCCGTGAGATCAATTAAATAGATCGGTAAATATGCAACTTTGTAAAAGCTCAAACTTCATGTCATGAGGCTCCTTTCGAGAATAGAGACAAAAGGACATCATGCAGCTAGTAGTCGTTCTACAACCAACTATGTCCGCCTGAACTCACACGTTGAATGATTGTACACCACCTCATGGTACAATTCCAACAATTCCGGTATAATGTTAAGAAAGCAATAACTATGTACACAATTTGCAAGAGGAATTTGCTTATATTGATTAATAGCTTAATTTACAATGGGTAACAAATAGAGAGGGGGGTAAGGTGTTATAAAGTTTTGAATAGTAATTGTATTGTCGCCGTATAGCCTGCGATTGTTAGAGTGTCACAAGGCCCGATCCATCCTCAAAACACTGGTATTCCAAAAAGGTGATTAGTTCATATAGAGTTTGCGTAAAACCGTTCCCAAAGTTGATGTTGGTAAGAGTTCACATTCTCTCCCACTTAAAACCCACGCACGTCTTTGTGCGTACGTAGTAATCCCCCAGGCATTTGCAGGAGCACTAACACATGCAGTAACCCTCTTCTTTGAGTCATTATGTATGGGATTACACTTGTACTCGACCCATCCTCCAAGTTGATCACAAGGGATCCCCATTTGTGCACCAACGCATTACGTAGGTTCTGATACCAAAAATGTCAAGGGGTCCAATCCGCCCCTAGATTACACTTGTTTCAATTGGATTGCTGACTATTAAGGTGGCCTTCTTCATTTAATTCGTAATTTCACGATTATTAAAACGTATAATTTTTGCGATTTTTTTTACCCTCTATCAAGAAATTTTTTTTCTCCTTGTGTCGAATTTTGAAATTTGCAAAATCGATTTGAGCCTAAATTTCCTTTTTGATCTGAAATTAAATTATTTCTAGTACTTAATAATTACTGTAGCCACATGGTAAATGATTGAAACTTGACTTCAGTACTTATTTGGTTTTCTAACAGCTAGAAAGCTCAATATATGCTACATCAGTACACACTTCAGACAAAAATCTCACACTCTAATTTTAAGATTTGAGTTCTTGCAAGTTGAATTCTCTAATGATCCTATCTTTTCTTGTGTGTTTATGCATATATTCCAAAAGGGACATATCTGAATCTCGTCATTTAAATTAAGAATTCAATGTTTTATAAACTAAAATCATTCTCTAGCTCGAGGACATACCTAAGGAACGTACTCAAATTTCTTCTCCCATTGCCTCCCTTTGTCTCTTATTGTCAGTAAGATCGAATGACTCTCCCAACTTCCTTCCTCTTTCCCTTCTAGGTGTTCTCCCCATAGTCCGACTTAGTGTGGTTCTTGAATGGGTGCTAACTAGTCCTTGTTTTTCCAACAATCAATCAGCATCCAAAGCTTAGTCTATTTTCCTAGAGAAGAAAGAAAGCTCAGGTGCAGCGGCATACCTTTCTCTCAATTTCAAAGTATTTGTCTTTCCCTTTCATTTATTTGGCCATACCAATAGGTTTTTGAGAGGTCTATTTAGATATGGATATGCCTTCATCAGTTGAAGTGGAGCTGCAGCATGGAGAAGGAAATGATGTGTCATCTAGGTTACCTGAGTTGTTAGATTAGAAGTTTTGTTTGTTTTAATAGTTAGATTTGTAACGGTAGATGCTACTAAAGGTTAGTAAAAAGTTAGCTAAAGATTTTGTGCTATTTATGAGATGTACATTCCCTTAGTTTCCTTAATGGTTCAATGGAATAGTAACCACTCAGCATTGAAATCCATCCTTCCATTCAATTAGCCTTCTGCTTCTTAGCTTTGCTTGCATGTCTTTCTACTAATCTTGCTTTGAACGTCTTGAACATGAAGTAGGATCAGACTTCTACATGATACTAGAGCTTTGAAGAAAGGGAAAGCATGGCACTCTGATCATCCAACATGTCTGTAGGATCATCATCAGTGAAAAATCAACAACCATTACCACCAAAACATTTCCTTAACTTTGCAATTCCCACAAACCCTTTTAGAATAGATAATGGAGATAACCCCATGGTGCCATTTGTTCCTAATCTATGGACCACTGAGAATTATGTCATTTGAGAACACAACATAAGGAGAGCACTAAGAGCAAAGAACAAATTCTATTGTATGACTGGACAAGATTACAAAACCAACAAATCCAACCTTGCTTAAGGCTTAGGAGTGATGCAATGATATGGAGGTCTCTAGATCTTAAATTCAATATCATCCTCTGTAAAATCTAGTCTAATCTTTATAGATTATGCCTCTGAGTTGTGGAATGAATTAAATGAAAGGATGTCCCAACACAATAGACTAAAGATCTATCAACTGAAAAAGGCCTTGAGTTCACTGATGCAAGGAGATGATTCAATCATTGTTTACTACAATAAGCTCTAAAGCATTTTTAATAAACTTTCCTTATATGATAATATGCTTGAACGCACTTGTGAATAATTGAAAATCCTGATTGAAAGGTAGTAAAGGGACTATGTAATTCAGTTCTTGATAGGCCTAAATGACTTCTATGGACACATAAGAGATCAATTCCTTATAATGGATCATATTCCTCCTATCAACAGAACTTTTGCTATATGCAGCAACACGAGAAGCAACACCAAACAGTGGCTGACATGCAAGGAGCTAAGGGACAATCATTTCTGGCATAAAAAAGCCACACCAACTCCAGGACAGGGAATAGGAAGGAAATAGGATTCTACACCCACTACAATATCACTAGTCACAGCCTTGTGAATTGCTTCATGGTTGGTAGTGCAAAGCCTCCAACATGCTCACATTGCAAGATGAAGGGTCATGTTGAGAGATGTTATAAACTAGGGATACCCTCTTGGACATAAGTTACATTAGAAAGGAGGCAAAGGTGCAGCATGAGCCGTTTGCTTTAGAGTGACTCTCAGTAGATAGCAGGCTCATCAGATGAAAATGCTAATAAAATGAGCATAACCAAGGCCCAATACCAACAACTAATGGCACTCCTAGGTGTTGGAAAGGTAGCATCCAACAAAACAGGTGATGAAACCTAATCTGCCAACCTATCTACTACAAACACTGTCATTACAAACCCTTCATTTGCTCACAATGTGGACACCATGAACATGAGTGGCAAGCCTTTGTTCTTACTGTCACACAGCCTCAATAAAATTGTAAGAGCCTATCATCTATGATTTTTGACATTGGAGCAACAAATCACATGATCTGTCAGCTAAGTGTCTTCACTGCCATTACTTCTAAAGTGTCTAAACTAATAAAAATTCCAAATGGAACACAAGTCACAGGTACACACATAGGCACAGTTAGATTAACTAAGTTCATGACACTAAAAAATGTATTATGTATGCCTTCATTCACTCTGAACCTCAATCTGCAAAGAAACTCACCTATGACAGTTTGTGTTGCCTTGTTTTTTCCCCTTCTTTTTGCTACATCCAAGGCCTTACTTCTTTGAGCATGATTGGGAGGGTTGAAGCCAAGATAGGTCTCTATAGATTTGAGGAGAGAAAGTCGCATCCACAACAACTCATCCAAGACATACCGGAATTCTCACAAGCCAACCACCATAAATCCTTTTCTGTAGTAAGTTCTAGTGATGATCATGTCCTTTGGCATTATAGACTTGGACACCTATCAGATAGAAAGCTAAAATTCCATTGATGATCCAATTGTAAGCTTTGTCAAGAACAACATGAATGGATTTATTTACTCAATTAGTCCTCTTCCAAAGCTACATATAAAGCCTTTTAGTGATAGTGCACATAGATCTTCATATCCCTTTAAGATGTTGCATTATGATTTGTGGGGTCCATATAATGAAATAACCTATGATGGAAGTTGTTTCTTTCTAATTGTAGTGGATGATTTCACTAGAACAACTTGGGTTTACCTCCTTAAACTAAGGTAAAAACAAAGCACTGCATTAGCACCTTTTACAACCTAGTACTAAATCAGTTTAACAAGAAAGTGAAGGCTGTTATCACTGATAATGGATCAGAGTTTATTCTTAGAGAGTTTTTATCAAGAAAAGGGAATAAGGTACTAGAAAACATGTGTAGAAATTCCCCAACAAAATGGAATGATTGAGAGAAAACACCAACATTTGCTAAACATAGCGAGAGTTTTAAGATTCCAATCCAATATATCTCTTGTTTATTAGATTGATTGTGTCCTCACAACTTACCTACATTGCAAATAAAATACCAACCACTACCTTAAACAGCAAAACTCCTTACCAAGTACTTTTAAGGACATAGCCTACATACTAACACGAGGGGGTCTTCGGGTGTTTGTGCTATGTATCAACACTCAGTTAAGGGAGAAAGAAGTTTGATGCTAGGCAAAGAAAGTGTGTGTTTTAGGGATTTCCTTATGGAGTAAAGGGATATAGGCCATTGGAATTACAAACCAAGAATCTGTTTATCTCAAGGGATGTGACCTTCTATGAGCACATTTTTCCTTTCAAATTGGAAGTTGAAGCTAACCAATCAATCTCGTATGCCAAGTCTCAACCTCACACTTATGCACCAAACACTTATCCTGTAAATTGCAGTGAACCAAACCTCAATACACAGCAACAAACACAATCCAATCCTTCCCATAATGATCTCAATCTAAGAATTTTTGGTAGTCAATAATCAACCTTAGAATCAAGGCCTAACCAAACACTAAACTAGACAATAGATGCAATGTAACAACCACCAAGCATTGTTCCATTAGATGATCAACCTTAACTTCCCTTGAGAAGGTCTAGTAAGGTGAGAAATGCACCAAAGTAAACCCCAAGAATATTGTTGCCAACAAGCCTCCTTGTCTTCACCACTCTTAGCCAAACAAAGTTAGTCTGAGGTCTCAACTAAACACCTAATGAGCACTGTGTTTTATTTAACAACAAATTTCTTCCCCATCATCAAATTTTCTTAACTACTATTTCCACATAAGAAGAACCAAAAACATTTGTAGAAGTCTTTAGGGATTAGAGGTGGCAAGAGGCAATGGAAGTTGAGATTAAAGCACTTGGGGAGAACAACGCTTGGACCTTGATAGACCTACTTGCTAGAAAGGAATCAATTGGGTGCAAGTTTGTGTAAAAAATTAAGTTTAAAATAGATGGGAGTGTGGAGAGGTATAAGGCTAGATTGGTAGCAAGATGTTTCATATAGAAGGAAGGGATAGACTACTAAGAGACCTTCTTTCTTGTGTCTAAGTTAACAATAGTAAGATGTCTCCTAGTAGTTGCTGTAGTGAAGGAACGAATGGTGCACCAATTTGAAGTAAATAATTCCTTTCTACATAGTGACTTGAATAAAGAAATATACATGAGAAAGCCTCCAAGGTACAACAAAGGAGGGCCTACTCAAGTTTGTAAGCTAAACAAAAGTTTGTATGGCCTAAACTAAGTGTTAGGGCAATGGTATGCCACACTTCCCTTACACAATGTAAAGTTGAGTATAGCCTCTTCATTATGAGGAAGGAAACTAATTTTACAAACTCTATTAGTCTACATGGATGACATAATAGTGGCTAGCAATTCAGAAAATGAAATCACAAAGGTGATGGAGTTTCTAGATCATAAGTTTAAGATCAAGGACCTAAGAAGTTTCAAGTACTTCCTAGGAATTGAAGTGGGAAGAAACAAGACTAGAATACACATCAACCAACGGAAATATACCTTGGACATCCTCTCAGACTATGGATTACTAAGAGGAAGGCCTAGTAGTACATCAATGGAACAGAACCAAGAAGGAGGCACACCTATAGAAGATCTTGCTATGTATAGGAGGCTAATTGTAGGTTGCTGTACTTGACCATCACTAGGCTTGACATCTCTTATACTATACAAGCCTTGAGCTAATTTATGTAAAAACCTTCAGAACAGCATCTAAAGGTAGATATGGGGTGTTGCATTACATCAAAGGAGTACTAGGTTATGGTCTCTTCCTCCTAGCTAAAAATGAACTTAAGCTGAAGGCATTTTGTAACTTGGATTAGAGGTCTTATGTGGACATGCACAAGTCCATTATTGATTATTGCATCTTACTAGGTTTCCCTCTGGTGTCTTGGCATTCAAAGAAGCAATTAGTTGTATCTAGATCATCAGCGAAGGCAGAATACCGAGCTATGGCATCAACATGTTCAGAACTGACACGGATAAGATACACACTTGTTGCCTCAGGTGTTAAGCATCTTGAGCCTTCTCAACTACATTGTGACAACCAAGTAGCACTTCACATTGTTCAGAACCCAATCTTATAGAAACAAAGCAAGCATATTAAAATGGATTGCCATATTGTAAGGGGTTAGCTCCAAGCAAGTCTAATCAAAACTTGCCATATACTAACTAAGAACCAAATTACAGATGTAATGACTAAACCATTCCCCTCACACTTGTTCAATTGTCATCTGGACAAGAAGGGAACAGTAAACCACCATTTCTCATCTTACAGAGGGCTATTGTGACTAGGATATGGTCTCATTAGCTGAAGTGGAGCTGCAGCATGTAGAAGGAAATGATCTGCCATCCAGGTTGGCAAAGTTGTTAGATTAGGCGTTTTGTTTGTTTGGTGGTTAGACTTGTAACTGTAGATGCTTCTTGGAGTTGGGAGAAAGTTAGCTGAAGTTGTTGTGCTATTTATTAGATGTACATTCTGTCAATTTCCTTAATTGTTCAATGGAACAGTAACCACTTTGCACTCAAATCCATCCTTCCCTTCAATTAGTCTTATACTCCTTAGCTTTGCCTGCATGTCTTTGTGCTAATCTTGCTTCGAACTTCTTGTGCATGAAGTAGGATTAGACTTCTACAAGGTCTTTTCTTCCCATTTTATTTTATGTCTCTTCTTTCAGCCGACTCTGAGTTCTTGAAAGTTTGGGAGGTGTGAAGGTGTTTAGCGTCACTTTACCTTCGAGCGAAAGTGACTTTCATTTCTTTCTTATCCGATTTCAATCAGTCAACAGCTCATAATTGGCCTTTTAATCACTCTCTTAATCATCATTGTTTTCCTTTCTTCCATTACCATTTTATCTAATGAGCTTCGGTTGACTATCCAAAATTTTCACTCATCAACCTTCATTGTTCATCTGCGTTTCCTTTCCTTTATATTGTACTATTATTGATATTATGCCTTGTTTGGGAGGGTGCCATAACTAGCCATTAATTTCCTCCTAAACTCGTCCTTTATGGCAACCGTTGCTCTTTATATATACATATATATATATATATATTTGTATATATATTTTTTGTACATATGTAACGTACACGCGTACAACTAAGCATGCCTTTATGCTCCCTTACACTTCTGTCCGCACTACCAAAGGCTACAGCATTACTTTCCATAATAGTTGGCTTAGTTGTTACAAACATACTACAAGTAAGAAAGTGCTATGCACGTATGTGACATTGGTGTGAAAGTAAATATTACGCTTAATAATGACATAACCTATTATTTGTTAATTATTATATATGATATTAAAAAATTGAAACATATAGATTTAGTTGTAAATTATCATTTAATATATTACCTTGAATCTTCACACACACACACACACACACACACATCATTTAAAGAGCATGTGATTATTTTGATATATATTATATTGGTTTTTCCTTAAAATTGAATGATTTTCTTATCTCCAAATATATTATTTATTCCCTTTTGATTTTTTAAAAAATTTTTATGGCATAGTTCTTTCTAATATTGGATTATTTATTTTTACTTTTGTATTTATCATATTACAAGTAATATTAATATCTTACCCTTAAAAATAGATTAATTATTTAAAGAAATATATAAGATATTATAATTTTAATTTTTAATAGTTAGACTTACTCATACTACTACATTAACAATAAGAAATGGTTTTAAATTGTTTCTTTGAATTAAGTAAAATAATGAATAAGGAAAAGGCTTATTAAATTTTAATTTATCTGAATGAATTTTGATTAATAAAAAAGAGTTATATATTTTTATCTTCTATCTCGAAGCTATTTGGCTAAGTTAAAAAAAGTGACAAAATGTTGTTTAAATTTTGAGTTATACAAATGAATGAAGGAAATTCAAATTTATTATTGAAGTGGGAAAAGTGCGATTTTTGGGAATTTAATAATATTTTTGACTTGAAAAAATAATTGTGTTTTCAAAATTCATGTTTAGAAAACAATGACTCTATAAATGATATTTACAAAAATTAATTTTATATATGTATATATATCTAATTAATTTTTTCAAATTCTTTGCATTGCACTCTCATATGAAAATTTCATTGTATTTTTTGAATTATTTTTATTACTTTTGTACTTCAAATTCATAGTTCATATATTTAAATAACGCCATATACTATTTTTGAATCAAAATTACTTTGTTTGTTACTTAGTATATACCTTTAAGTCAAAAACTTTATATCTATGCTATGACACATTGAAAAAATAATCTATATCTACAAATTGAAATATATAGAGAATGCAGTATATTAAATTAAAATTAATTAGTCTATGAATTGGTCATCTTAGTTCTATGTGAAATTCAGATAGAACTTTTAATTATTTTTTTAATAATATTCTAATTCCATTATACTTCTATTTTCTAATTTACTTTTCCAAAAGCTTTTATATTTAAATTGATTCAATTTAAACTAAATATTTAAAATTATTTTTTTGGTAACTTGATCCAAATAAAATGTTCTTGCTACTAATATAATTGCTTATGATTTTATGTCCTATAAATATATTGTTCATATTTCATTTCAATTTTTTATATTGATAGTAAGTATACTTATTTATAACAATATAATTTTCAAATTTTTTTAAAACACTATTTTTTTTTTTACTCCTATGCCTTGTTACACTCATGCACCCTTCCAAGTTTGAATCCAAGTCCTTATGAATGAGGTAGTAGACTCAAAGCCAATGGGTGTCCTTTTGGAGACATTTTCAACCTTTTGTCTAATCGTTTCTATATAATGTATTATAGCAATAGGTTCTATTGACTTAAAATGTAAGTTCAGTTTAGATATTATAATTATGTATTTACAATATAAATAATTATTTTTATGCAGTTTAATTATTTATTCATTTGTACATTCTGATGTATTAGTTTAATTTATATTTTTTCCAAGTCACATTGACAAAAATTTATTTTTAATTTAAAATACATTTTCATAATATTATATCCAAATAGAACTATAAGTAAGTTCTCAAACAAATCATATATATTATCCTTTCAATCATTTTCGTATATATTATCGATTCAATTGTAACATTCAACAACTTAAAAACTATATATAAAATTACTTTCAATCATATTTAAAAAGAAATATTTCAAAAATGAAGAAACAATGTGTGTCTATATGTGTGTGTTTGTGTGTTTGTTACAATATTTTTGACATAATTATGTCTTCAAAAGTTTTATATAATAATTTTATACAATGATTCATCATGTAAATTTCTTCGTTAGATTTTAGTGAATTAAGAAATAGGGGTATTTGTTCAGTAAAACTGAACTGAAATTTCAGTACCAAATGCCGAACTAAATTTTTTGGTTTGTTTTGGTTTTGTATCGAATTTATTTTGGTTGGTTCGGTTCAAAAATTTGATTACCGAAATTTCACAAAAATTTTTTTTATAAAAAAAGTCCAATTTCCATTTTCTCTTTACTAACCAAAATCTATACCAAATTGTTATACAAAAAACTGAAATTGCTGAACAAAAATTACTACACATGTTGTCACATACAATATATACAATATTTCAATTATTTATATTTTTAGCATTGCAAATAAGATTCAAAAATTTAAAATTAGGAATGTTGTCATTTATATCAAATAAATATAATTTCTAGAACTAATATTATCCTACAATGCACTTTCATAAATTCAAAGATTTTAAAAAATAAAAATAGAAGGCATAAATTTTATCTAACATGACAACAATCAAAATGAAAAGAAGAAAGAAAAAAATGCAAATTTTTCTAGCACCAAGCACCACAATATCTTCAGCATTAGCAATTGTCCAATAAGATAACAAGATATCAATCAAGAATTAGGGCAATAATAAATAATCACAAGATCACATGCATGACATGAAAGGTTACACTGTTGCCACTTATTAGGATGCCTCACTATGTCCTACAAACCATTAGCAAAAGAAAGTTACATTGGAAGAAAATAATTATAGTGCTCCATACAAAATATAATCGACATGATGATAGTTACAACTACATAAAGTTGATTTTCTATGTCACTAAAATCAAAAAATATTTACTTACTAATTTAGAACATCACAACTTCACAAGCCAATAATATCTGCCTTCGAACCAACAATGGACACTACATCTAAAAATGCATTAGCAAAAACAATGTTAGATACAAAAAAAATGATTGAATATTTATAACATATACTTATATGATGAATGAAGTAGAAAATTAAGAATTTCAATAATAATTAGATGCCTTTTCAATTTTCTGAACGTACTCATTATCCTTTTTCGATGGCTTAATTGGAGAATGACAAGGCCAATCTTGAGACCAAATGAGAGTTTGTGCTATCTTTGGAGTCAATGAAGTTCTAAATCATTAATTGTACAACCTCCACCACTAAATGCTGACTCCGAAGCAATGATAGACATAGGCATAGTTAAGACATCACAGGCTAATTTTGATAAAATGGGAAACCTAGGGCTATGCAATTTCCACCAATCTATGATATCAAAATCTTCAAATTCCTTTCAATACGCTCATGTAGATATGTATCCAACTCTGATTCATCTATACCTCTTATCTTCAATATCTATGTTGTTATTTTTTTCTATGAGCTCTAATAGCCCTCTTTTTATTCTCCATATCAATTCCACCCCCTAATTCACATGTCATTATGCTTTATTTGGATAGACTTAAAGAACATGATGATGTTTGTGTAAGTGAAGAGTATAACGACTTTTTATATTCTTCAAAAACATTATAAAGAGCACCCTTTGCCAAATTTTCCTTTTGCTCTCCATAGTCAACCCTATTCATATTTTTAAAAACAAATTGCACATAATTAAATCTGTGACGATGATCAAGCATAACAGCAATATACAACATTATATTCATCTTCTTAGTACTTCCCTAATATTTATCAAATTTGGATTTCATTTGTCTTGCCATATCTACTAAAATATCATCATTACTATGAAGCTATTCCTTTAACAGGTCATCCACATCACTAATCTCATCTAAAAAAGGGTTAGATGTTGCGTTCAAAGGGCAAGCTCATAAAAGTAACACAATACTTTTACAAAATGTTCAACAACCATCCAATCATAGGTTGTAGGCAATCCAATCTTACCATATTATCTATCAGGCATAAAATCTAGACGAAAATCAACATTAGATACCTTATACCAATCAAAAACACCTTGAAAAACCATAGCAGTGTCAAGCATTGTATATAAAAACTTTCATCTGGTGGGAACATCCAAGCACAATGACTTCTTACTTCAATTTTCTCCTCAACAACAAAATCATTAAATTTTTTTTAACCCAATAGGCGGTCACATATATCTCACCACAGTGCGAACCGACTCATTCAACTCTTTCAACCCATCTTTAACAATAAGATTAACAATATGAATTACGTATCTTATATGTAAATAGTTTTCACCCAATGTAGTTGTCCCCTAATTAACAAATCTTCTTCTCAAATATCTAACTATAGTATCATTAGAAGAAGCATTTTCAACAGTAACTACAAAGATTTTATCAATACTCCAATCAATCAAGCATTTCTCAATCAAAAGACTAACCTCATCACCTTTATGAGTAGGATATATAATGAAATTAATAATCACTTTGTACAATTTCCAAACTTCATCAATATAATGTCTAGTCAAGCACAAATATGTGAATCTTTAATTTGAAGTCCATTTGTCAGTGATCAATGAAATTCTTTGTGCGCTTGTCCTAAAATAAGTTTTCAACTTATTTTTTTCTTCAAAGTACATTCTATAATAATCTTTTGTTATAGTTGTTCTTGAAGGAAAAAGAACTGGGGACATAGCATAGATATAAATTCCCTAAATCATTCATTCTCTACATACTTAAAAGGTATTTCATACGCGATCAACATACTAGCTAGGGCTTTTCTTGCTTTTTTTTGTTCTAATTTTCAATTAGAAAAAACTTCTATGTGATCTCCAGTTACACTTTGACAGAAACTTTGAATTGTTTGGTTGTCTCCCACACAAACAATATTAGGACGGTTGTTACAAACTTTTATATGATTATTCATTCAAGTTGTTCCATTTTTGGTAAGATCAGCAGTATAACTTCTATCACAATATTTACATCTCTCTTTATGATTGAGAAGTGCTAACCATTTCTTTGCTTTCATGGCTAAGCCCAGTTTGAGAAGGATTTGATGTTGGGGTAGGAATTGGAGGTGAAACCATTGGCACGAAACTTATTGAACCACCCTATTTACTTCCCATATTTAAAATTGACAATAAGAAAACTAAATATAAGATACACAACATGCCAAACATATATTCTGTAAATTTTGTATAAATGAGGAAAACAAATACTAGAACAATCAAATTGAAATTCTCTATTATACAATGAATATCAGTTAACAATGTTACAACAAAAACCAGTCCTCAGTCCTAATCTCTATTATACATTGAAGAAGTTATTAAAATAGCATACACTTGATGCAAGAAAGCAAACAAAACTGCACATGTTCCATTAATCCAAAATCAAAATTTGTGAAGATATTTGGCACCTCAAGATAAAATCCAAAGAGAACATATATTGCAAATAACAAGCAAAAAGCTTTACTAGTCAAATGCAAAGATGGGGGTCTGAAACCCTTATGCCCAAAACTAGACTCTGGTTGAAAGGGCTATGCAAGGTTGCTAAAAGATGTGAGATCGACGGTGGTGTGAGGTCAACAACCATGGGCGTTGGCATCTGTAGCCATTGCCTAAGGTTTGGATGGGCTATTCTTGTTCATTCGTTTGAGTGAGGCTGGAGAATGTTTTGGAGTGATTAAGTTTGGCTAATGGTTGAGGGCACATTTGGTAAGACCCAAAACTAAAAGTGTGTTTGGTATTTGCAGTAAATAAAATATTAATAATTTTTTTGAAAAAAAAAGAAAATTTGGTATTCAATTGGATTTAGTATACCAAACCTGTATAACAAAATCGAACCAAATATCAAATTTCTCAAAACTATTGTACCAAATTTTTAGTTTGACACAGTTCGATTGGTAAACCGAATAGTGAATACCCCTATTAAGAAATTATGCTTTAAATTATTTTCTAGTCATCCTCTTTATAAATATATAATTGCTCCCAAAATTCATAATGCATTTTCTTAACTATCTAGCTAAAATTAGTTTTGTTTCTTGATTATTTTTATCCATTATTCATATATTAAATTATTTAATTAAAATTGAAAAAGCTAAGTATAGGACAAATTTTCTCATTATGAATTCACAAATATTTTTTAATTAAATGTGTATTGTTCTTTATCAAATTCTCATATTGTACATTTTACTTATTTAAATTTATAATATTTGCATTACAATTACCATATGAATGCACTCGTTTTGGATTCTTCATAAATAATTTTAATTTGACAAAATTCATAGAAATTTACTTGCAAGTTAATTTTCTACTTATTTCATATTTATCTACTATTTTTCTTTTCAAACTATAGTTTATTCTTAAAGAAATAAACTTTCTATTCAGATATCTTGAATAAGTAGACTTATTTATAATATAGATCATTATTTTTATGTAATATAATTATTCATTTATTTTTTATATTTCAGCAAATTAGTTTATTTTTTAATTTTTCAATGATTATATTTACGAAATTGGTTTTTAGTTATAATGAATTACTGCAATTCTAGCTACCTATATAAATTTATCATTAAACATATTCTTTCGTATTTTTATGCTAATTTTTAAGTTTTGTCTTAATTTTGTAACATTAATTTATTGTGTTATATTTTATATTTTTGTTACACGTCGAATTCGGGACCATGACAGACCAGTACTTATAAATCAACTCACCGAATATCAAAACCAGCATGCATCAAAGCAACTAATCCAACAATATCAATTGCAATCATTTAAAGAAATCAACGTGTTATCCATAGTAATATTCGAACTCCGATACGCAATGGAAATAAAGCAACCTATTAATTACATTAGAAATTGTCTTGATAAATAGTGATGACAATGAACAAAGCAACTAAATCTAAGTCCTCGTTCTCATATCTACTAGCCCCACATTTGTCCATCATCATTGACTTCCTTTGCAAAAATATCATCTACCAGTGGTCAACTATGAGTTGCCCTGTAAATGGTAACACTTGAGTCTTTTGTTTTTTTCTATTTCAAATGGGTGTAAGAACATAGCAGTTTGAGTAATGACATTTTGAAAAGGGTAACATAAATAATTCACAATTAATATTAAAAGAAAAGAAACGTTTCGTAGGCACTCCATTCGTTTGTCATCCATATAATCCACATATACTTATTTCTCAGTCAGCTCATGCAGGTGCATACTTCATGTACTTTTTCACTGATTAATGCCTTAGTCTACAGCCTGACTAAAGAGGGTCACATGTTATCAACTTTACAACCGCAACCTTAGGGTTTCAGCTTCACCTGACTAGTAGGGTCATATATTAGTTTCAACCACTAGAGACCCCAATATCCTACCCCAATTGGATAGGGCCTAATCTTCTACCTCAATTGAATGAGTCCTAATCTATTATCTGATTAGTAGGTCAAAACTCATTTCTCACAATTGTTAGCCTCACATAAGTTGCTATTCTATTTTATCACATGTATTTTGATTTCAAAATGTTCAATGTAAAAATTTTTTACTTCGCAAATGACTCACATCTGGATTTCTAGTAAAATCGTAAATAAAATTTTAAGTTCCTCAGAAAATCAACACGATAATTATACTTTTATCAAATACAAAAATATTCCTAAAAGCAATTTTATTCATGTAACCAAAAATTCCTATGCATAGCAAAACATTTCAGAAAGTAGTTCAAAAGTTTGGTAAGGTGTAACCACTTACCATTAACTAGTACTGCTCTTTGACGGTTTCCTCCGCAATTGATCCTTGAGTTCCTATTCAATCACACACAATTCCTATTTTAACTCATTTCAATTGATAAATTTTGCCTTTCAGTTCTTCATGTGCTCCGAACATGATTATTCCTACTCAGGTTCCTTTAATCATTAGTTCCCATGTTTCATTACTTTTTGGTAATGTATTTTAGCCTAGTCTAGTCTTAAAATCAAAAAATTCAGCTCAAAGTATCTAAGGTTCGAAATCGCTCCACTACGTGTAGTCAGGCTTGAGCCCACAAGATATAGGTTAACAGTCGTAGGGTCTCAATCCACGCCTACGACTACTAATCACGATGCATTCTGGTTTTTTCTTGCATAGCTTTGCAATGCAAGGTGATATTTTGCAACCACAAGGACCTAGCTCACAACCATGTCACCAGACCGCAAGGAGTTCTAGAATTCTTGTACTATGCTCTGCGACCACGATCAAGATGGCTGTGTCGTTGTGGCGCAACTCTACACTCGCGATGTTCACCTGTGAGTGTTCTACCTCACTCGCAAACATGCTGCATAGGTGTGTGGCCTTGCCTCACCTAGTGCCTCTAGCCACTGCAATCGTTGTAGCAACTACGATGCGGCACTATACGCACGCAAACTGCTATTTGGTCGTGTTTTCTCATTTAATATTATTCCAATCATCAAAATTCAATTTTTCCATTATTCTAGGGGTCCTTAGACATTTTTTTTTTTTTGAATCCCTACCAAAAGAATATGATTTAAATGTCTTGTCCAATTTTTGGAATATTCTTAGAACATTTTGTGCAGTATTCCTATACACATCTTCTACAGTTTTCTAAACATAATGCATGAACTAAGCATTAACCTTATGATTGAACCCACGTTTTAGCCTCTAAAACTCATATTTTCATGTGCCTTTGAAATACCACATTGAAAGCTAAGAAATTTTCCTAGGAACTCTAGATGGTCGTTTGATGTTTTAGGCCTCTAAATAGGTTTTCACTTTCTTAATATGGGTATTTATACCCTAGGGTTTTATTAGAGTTTGGATAAAATTAAAAATCCCTTATTTCATGAGTCCTTCCACTCGTATAACTCATATTTTTTTGTGTCAGTTTCACCCAAACTTAGGTTTTAATTTTCATATCTTTAAGCTTCTAACATTATGTATTTATTTAGGAATTTTCTAGTTATCATAAATTTTCGTATCTTACCTTGAGCTCAGACCTCTAATTATGGCTATTTCTACACAAAAATAAAGTGTCAATAATGGGAAAAAAACGTCTTATTTCTATCCCAATATATAATGTATGCCAATAAATAATTATTGTAAACACCTAAAAATTTGGGGTATTACATCCTCCTCACCCCCGCCTCCTCCCCTTACAATAAATTTTGTCCTCAAAACTTGCGTTATATTCTTAGACAAATAGTTGGGGGTATCATTTTCTAAAATCCTCCTTTAGAAAACAAGTTGCCTTATGCTCCGTGTGGTTAGGATGCTGAACCTTTATGTCCAATATTGACCAATTTCTTAATTTCCATTCCTCTTAGTTGATTATATGGACTTAGTGCTCTTCATAGGTTAGATTCTCATTCACTACCAAAGGTTCTAGTTCCAACGCGTGGCTAGGGTCGGGCATGTATTTGCGTAATTCGAATACATGAAAAACATTATGTATCCTTGCCAACTTCATCCTAGAAAATCAGGTAATGACACTTCCTTCCGTAAAGTGCCTCATAGGGAGTCATTTCGATGTTCACATGATAGCTATTATTGTAGGAAAATTCTACCAAAGGCAAATGATCACTCTAAGCTCCCCTAAAGCTCAAGATACATGCTCTAAACATGTCTTCCAACATCTTAATTGTTTGCTCAGACTGTCCATTAGTTTGTGGATGGTATACTATGCTTAGGTCTAACCTTGTACCCATAGCTTCTTAAAAACTCTTCTAAAAATAAGACACAAATTGAGGGTATCAATCCAATGCCATGCTTGATGGCACCCAATGTAACTTCACTACATTGTCTACGTACACCACGGCTAACTGATCCAAAGTGTATGATTTTCATAAAGGAAGGAAGTGCGCACACTTAGTCCAGCAGTTGACAATCACCCAAATAGCATCGTGCCCTTGCAGAGTTCACAGTAACCCCACCACAAAGTTCATCATAATATAATCCCACTTCCATTTAGGTATCTCGAGTGGTTGAAGCTAACCTCCGAGATGTTGATGTTCTACCTTGATCTTTTAACATGTCATGTACTTCATCACATAGTTCACTTTGTCCTTCTTCATTCCATTCCACCAAAAGTTTCTCTTGAAATCTTCATACATGTTTGTATTTCCAAGGTGTATAGAGTACTTCTATTGATGCACCTCCTATAGAATTTGGTCTCATAACTCCTCTCATGTATAGGATGCCGTCTTCCCTTATTTGGAAGTCTAGGATTTGTCCCTGCTTAACTTTATCCTTTAACTCTGCTATTTCTAGGTTCAAGACTTGGAACTTCTTAATCTTCTCAATTATTGAAGGTTCAGCATTTAGAGTTGCTAGTACTCCATCAATCGATTCGACAATCTCAAAGTGTAGTAAATCAAATTGCCCTACTAGCATAGATGCCATAACTTTAGTTTCTTTCTTGCTCAAGGCATCAGCTATGCGATTATCCTTACTAGGGCGGTAGTTTAAAACCAAATTATAATCCTTGATTAACTTCAACTGCCACCTTTGTCTCATATTCAACTCTTTTTGTGTGAAAAAATATTTGAAGCTCTTGTGATTGGTGTATATTTCACATCCCTTACTGTAAAGGTAGTATCTCTATATCTTAAGGACAAACACTAGTGCCATCAATTCTAGGTCAAGAGTTGGATAGTTTAACTCATAAGACTTCAATTGTCTAGATGTGTAGGCAATTATTCTATTATGCTGCATCAAGACGCATCCTAATCCACCTTTGCTAGCATTGCTGTAAATGTTGAATCCATCACCCTTTGTTGGCAAAGTCAAAACTAGCACTAACATTAACTTCTCCTTTAATTTCATAAAACTACTTTCACACTCTAGAGTCCATTCAAACATCCTTCACTTTTGCAAGAGCTA
The DNA here is from genome assembly GCA_019155195.1 of Avicennia marina. Taxonomy (NCBI): domain Eukaryota; kingdom Viridiplantae; phylum Streptophyta; class Magnoliopsida; order Lamiales; family Acanthaceae; genus Avicennia; species Avicennia marina. Next base: position 10,060,129 of record CM032763.1, read on the forward strand.
GGTCAAAGGGGTTGCAATCTTAGCAAATCCTTCCACAAATTTCTGGTAATACACAAGGTCCAACAAATCATCTCATTTCAATCACGTTGGTAGGCCTAGGCCATTAAAAGATGGCTTTGACCTTCTTGGGGTCTACAAAAACTCCCTCTTTGAATATCACATGCCCTAAGAATGCCATTATTCTAAGCCAAAACTCACATTTTTTGAATTTGGCATACAACTATCTTTTCCCCTTAGAATCTGCAACACAATCATCTAGTGTTCCTCCTCACTCGATAAGTACACCAAAATGTTGTCGATAAATACCAACACAAGGTCATTCAAGTATGGTTTAAACAACCCATTCATCAAGTCCATGAAAGCTTCTGGGGCGTTAGTTAACCCGAAAGGTAGCACTAGGAATTCATAGTGCCCATACTTTATCTAGAGGCCGTCTTAGGTGTATCTTACCTTAATTTCCAATTAGTGGTATCCCAACCTCAAGTTAATTTTTAAGAAAACCCTGGCACCTTTAAGCTGATCAATCAAATCATCAATCCTAGGCAAGGGATACTACTTCTTATCAATTACTTTATTAAGCTCCCGGTAATCTATATATAGCTTTAGGCTTCCATCCTTCTTCTTAACGAAGAGCGGTGGGCTCCCTACGGTGATTTACTAGGCTGTATTTGTTTCTTGTCTAATAGTTCCCACAATTATACCTTTCACAGCCTCAAATCTACTAGAGCCATTCAGTATGGGGCCTTAGAGATAGGTGCTCTTCTCGAGACTAGGCTTATTTCGAAATCAATCTCCCTACCCAAAGGTGGTCTAGGTAGGTCATCTAAGAATACATCAGGGAATTTGTTTATCTAGTGAAATATCCCCTAACTTCAAATTATGCTCCCTGATATCAATAATACACACAAAGTAAGCTTTGCACCCTTCACTGATGGCTTTTTCTGCATTAGCCACAGATATTAAAAAGTTCAATTAGCTAGCCCTACCTCGATTGCTCTTGTGAAAAGAGATACTATCACCCAAAAGTGGGTGAAATTTTTCAACTTCATTTCTACAATCCACATGAGAAAAACGTTTCACCAACTAGTCCATTCCCAGAATTACATGAAATTTCTTCATATTGAGTCGAATGAGATTAGCTTTCAATTTGCAATCCCCTCTGAAGTTCAGGTTGCAATTTCTATAGGCTAAGCTGGCCAATAATGTTTTTCCTCCAGGAACAGCTACCCTATAGAGGTGGTCTAATAATTCAAACTTTTGTTTTAGATACTTGGCAAATCCCTTAGACACCAACAAATGCGACGCACCATAGTTAAATACGGCATATGCATCAAGTTAATTAATAGCGTTGTTACTTGCAACAATGTCCTCCACATTGTCTACCTCTTCTTAGGTCAAAGCAAATACCCCTACATTCCCTTTAAGTCTTTGATTTACCTAGTAAAGCCAGGGATTATTCCTAGTGTTGCCCTGGTACCACTGCTAGAGTTTGTGCCACCTTGATCGCCCCTGTTGTTATTATTTCTATTAGCTGGAGTTGGATTTGATGGATTATTCAATCATTCAGCAACTCAGTAGCCATGTTAACCAGACACGAAGCAAGTGCTGGTAAGGTGTCGGCATATACGGGTATACTGGCGTCCACATAAATTACATTCTAACAGTGTCAGCATCGGTCTTCCATTCCTCAATTGATTCGGCCTCTTATTATTGGTCGGCCGATTGATGGTTCTTGGGATCAAGTGTTAGCATTGGAATTTAATCTTGGGTGCTTCAGGTTGTTTTCAACCTCGCACCTGTTGATGTCAACCTCTGCTCAAATGGTAGTTCTGAGCAACTCGTTGAAGGTACGGGCTTTATAGAAGGCTCAAGTGGTCTATAGTTGGCTTTTTAGCCCCCAGTAAGCTTGTGCATCTTCAGCTGAGGATTCGCCATTACCATAAGGGAATATTTGCCCAAGGTGTGGAACTTTGTAAAATACTCCACCACCAACATATTAGGGCAATGCACCAGATTGTCAAACTCCATCTTTTGAAGGTATAGCACACTTAGGAAGAAGTGATTTAGGAAGGCTTCCTCGAAATGAGCCCACGTGACCAGTTCTTCTTTGAGCATTGCTAGTTAGACGCCTTCTCACGACAATTAGCCTTAGGCGCATATCCATTAGCACCTCCATAGGTTTGAAGTTATTTTTCATCTCTTTCAGCCACTTTTGAATTACATTGAGGTCATAAGACCCATCAAAAGTTGGCACATGGGCTCGTCTCAAGCCCTTATAATGAGCTTTGGTTCCACCGTTGGGCTGGGCTACACGTTGAGCAGGTGCTTGTTGTTGGGTACCTATCACTTAATACCAAAATTATCATATATCAAAGCCACTAATCTAACAATATCAATTACAATTATCCAAAGAGAACAATGTATTATCTCCATTATGTAGCAAAAATAAAGCAACCTAACTATTACAATAGAAATTGTCTTGATAAGTAGTGCTGACAATGAACTAAGTAACTTAATGTAAGTCCTTGTCCTCACATCTATTAGCCCTATGTTCGTCCATCATCATAGACTTCCTTTGCAAAAAAAATATCATCTACTATTGGGGAGCGATGAGTCACCCAATAAACAGTAACACCTACCCTTTTTTCTCTTTAAATGGGCGAGAGCAAGATCATAACAATTTGCGTAATGACATTTTCAAAAAGGTAACATAAATAATTTACAATTAATATTAAAAGAAAAGAAACATTTCATAGGCACTCCAACCATTTGTCACCCATATAATCTACACATCGTTGTTTCTCAGCCAACTCATGCCGATGTGTACTTTGTGTACTTGTTCCACTGATTAAGGACTTAGTTTATATCTTGATTAAAGAAAGTCACATGCTATTGACTTTGCCACCACAGCTCTAGGGTTTCAACCCCAACTGAAAAGTATATTTATCTACTGTATCCCGACTAGTAGAGCCATGTATCAACTTTACCTGTTACCGGTCCTAATCTATTATCTAATTGGTAAGACAGAACTCATTCTTCATGATCGTCGGAATTGCATGAGTGGCTATTCCATGTCATTCAATTTCCAAATGTTCAATGTAAAATCGTTTTACTTTGCAAATAACTCACATCCAAATTAACATTTTAAGTTTCTCAGAAAATCAACACAATAATTCATATTTTTATAAAAACAAGAAAACATTCCCAAAAGTAATTTTATTCATATAATCAGAAATTTTTGTGCATAGCAAAACATTTCAGAAAGTAGTTCCAACAGTCTGGCAAAGTGTAACCACTCCTATTATTAGTACTACTGTTCAACAGTTTCCTAGGCTATTAATCCTTGAGTTCCTATTCAATTCCACACAATTCCCATTTCAACACTCGTTTTAATTGATAACTTTTGCCTTTTAGTGTTTCATGTGCTCCCTACATGATTATTCCTACTCGGATTCCTTTAATCATTAGGTCCCATGTTCCATTACTTCTTAGATGGTGTATTTTATCCTATTCTAATCTCAAAATCAAAAATTTGGCTCAAAGTAAGCAAGGTTTGAAATCTATCTAGTGCTCTCAGTTAGGCTCAGACCACGAGATATAGGTTTGTGGTTGCGGGGTCTTAGTCAACGCTCATAACTCCCAACTATAGTGCATTCTGGTTTTTTCATGCCCAATTCGGTGACCACAAGGACCGAGCTCGCAGTCGATAGGCATTTTGGAATTATCGCGCCTAGCTCTATTACTACAATCAAGAAGACCGTGTTCACATACCCGTGACGTTTGTCCATTGGCATTATGCCTTGCTCATGAACATTCTCCGTAAGTGCATAGCCTTGCCTTGCACCTATACCTTTAGCCATCACGACCGTAGTAATGACTATGACGTAGCAACATGCACGCAAAGAGTGCTGTTCGGTCGTGTTTTCTCACTCAATCTTATTTTAATCATCAAAATTTAATTTGTCCATCATTCTAGGGGGTCCTTAGGCATATTTTATTAATCCCAACCAAAAGAAAATGATTTAAACATGTTGTCCAATTTTTGGAATATTCCAAGAAGATTTTGTTCAGTATTCTTATACACACCTTCTACGATTTTCTACACATAATACACGAACGAAGCATTAACCTTATGGTTGAATCCGTGTTTTAGCCTTCAAAACTCATGTTTTCACGTCCCTAAACATGCATGGTCACTATTCTCATGTGTATGCATGAAAAGTAAAGGTTTTGCATAGAATTTTACCTTGAAATACCTCATTAAAAGCCAAAAAATTTTCCTAGGAATTCTGGACGGTCGTTTGATGTTTTAGGACTCCAAATAGGTTTTCTCTCCCTTAATATGGGTATTTATACCTTAAGATTTTATAAGAGTTTGTATAAAATTTAAAATCTCTTAATTAATAAGTCCTTACACTCCTATAACTCCTTTATCTTTTTTGCCAATTTCGCCCAAAATTTGGGTTTTATTCTTCATATTTTTATGCTTCTAACAAGGCATAATATTATTACTAATATATGTATTTATTTGGGAATTTTCTAGTTACCATAAAATTCCCATATCTTACATTGATCTCACACCTCTAATTATGCCTATTTCTGAACGAAAATAAAGTGTAAATAATGGGGAAAAAAAACTTCTTATTACTATCCCAATATATAATGTATGCCAATACATAATTATTGCTAACACCCAAAAATGTGGGGTATTAAATTTTTCTACAATTTTAATTAGAGCATATTTACAACATATTAAAGTGAATTACTTAAATATTAAATTTGATTATTCTTTACAACTTTCTTGCACGTTTATACATTGTCATATTTATAATTTTTTTCATAAATATTTCTTTTTTAACATATCATTTTATTTCTTATCCTATAAAATTATTTTTATTTTTAATTTATTTTCAAATATTACATTAAAATGAATATATTTGTAAATTTTCAAACAAATAGTATGCTTTATCCTTACAATAAAATATTTCATATTTTAATAGTTATTGTTCTGCCTCTATAGAATTATATTATAGATAATTTAACTTTAAAACAAAATTACGTCATATCAAATATATATCATATAATGAATTAAATTTATAGTCGAATTTTTTCACATTTAAAATAGTTTACAACGTGTTGCTTATTGTATAACAATAGTTGTTTATGATAATAATGTATTTATCAATTTATATAAAATCTTAACTCATTGTAACATTATTTATATTGCTATTTATTCTATCTTTTATAATTTTATTAGATTAAAATTTATTTCTATGATTGTAATGAGTATTTGTATTTATAATATAAATCATTATTTTTATGTTGTATCATTATTCATTTATTTTCATATTTCAGTGTGTTGATTTATTTTATATTTAGAAAATTGGTTTGCAATTATAATATGACTTATCTTAAATCTGCCCATACAAATTTATCATTAGACATTGTTCTCTAATTTTTTAACACAAATTTTTAAGGTTTGTACTAATTTTTTAAAATTGATTTTAGTGTGTTATATTTTATATTTTTATATATTCCTAATTAAAGCATATTTATAATATATATTAAAGTGAATTACTGTTATATATATATATATATATATATCTCAAATTTGACTATTTTTTACAACGTTTTTGCATGTGTATGCATTTCCATATTTATCACATTTTTTATAATTTTTCTTTTTTTTTCAAAAAAGTAATATATTTTATCCTTATAATAAAATGTGTCCTATCATAATAATTGTTATTCTGCCTCTATATTATTATATTTCAGATAATTAAATTTAAAGTAAAATTAATTTGTATCAACTAACTATCATATATGTATGCAGTCAAATTTTGCACATTTAGAGTAGTTTATAACAAATAATTTGTTCATAAAAATTTTGTTTATGATAATAATTTATTTACTTATTTCTTTGAAATCTTAACTCATTGTAACATTATTTGTGTTGCTATTTATTTTATCTTCTATAATTTTATTTGGTTGAATTTTTTTTTATTTTTAAGACATTAATTTATTTTACATTTGTTAGGTGATGTAGTTGTACATTAGTGTCCTCTATCAAATTAATTATTATTTAATTAAAAATAATTAAGCACTTAATATATTATATAGATGATAAATAATTATAATAACTATACAAGTAGTTAGATAATTTAGAATCCTATTAATTTTTTATTTGGATTAATTCATAAAAAACCATACAAGAAATTTAGATAAATTAGAATTCTATTGGTATTCAACTACTAAAGGTTTTATATTTTGAATCAACTACTAAAATATTTATATTTTACATAGAATTTTGTTTTTACTTAACTAACCTTATTTTTAATAAATATGAGTATTTAGTTAAAGACATAAATGTATTTTTACAATTGGCCAAAAACAAGTAAAAGGAAATATACTTTTATATACAGTATAGATATAGATTAAGCACAAATCATTGAGGACGTCCAAGTGCAAGACACATTTTTATGAAATCAGTTTTACGACAATCTATTCTCTTCTATTAAATTATGCAATTGCTGAACAGATTAAGCATTACTACATTTTATGCTAACTATACTGTTATGACAATACACGTATTTATGTACTCAAGCTATTCTATAATCTTCATCATATTTCTTAACTATCTTGTTTAGAAGAACAAACAAATTGAAGAAATTTCAATTTCATATCCAAAATAATTGAACGAATTAAGCAAACACATGTTTGTACACACACACATATGTAATTGACAATGTATATTCTCATAGAATAGGCACCAAAATTTTGATTGGTGTGGTGTATTATTTTTTGTTATGATTAAGACATTATGATTTGAAAATCCATTCAGCAAAAGCAAAGTAATTTTTAGGGATGCTATGTAACTTTTTCCATCTAAGTTGCACACAATCACCCTCATTAAACAACTAGTTCTATCTAGAGTTGGAATCGAGTTAAGTCGAGCTCGAGTAGTAATCTACTCGAGGTCGACTCTAGCTTCAGCTCAAGTCGAGTTGTTAATCTCGAGTTTGAATTCGAGGTTTAGTGTATGAGTAAAGAGTTCGAACTTATCGAGCCCGAGTTCAAGCTCGAGTTCGATTCGAAAGTACACTATAGAGTTGAGGCTGTATTTGGCAAAAAAATAAAATAAAATGGAGAATCGAGCTCGAGTATCCCCATGAAATGCTTGAGCTCGACTTGTTAACTATGTCGAGTTGAGCTTTGAATAAGTTGCTTGATTTAGTCGAGTCGAGCAACTCGTTTGGCTAACACCTTTAGTTCTATCTATCCATTATGTAAAACAAAAACAAGTTGTATTAATTAACTCTTAATATTAATCGAGCTAATGTTTAGGTTATTGATTCTACGTGTGTGTGCGCGCATAGACACACATATCTATCTATACTATATTATTAAAGTAAATAAGGCTTTTTGACTATACAATGTCAAATTACATAATTACCTTTATTTTAATTCATTTTTTTCTATCCTCTTCTTTCTTTATTTCTTTCTCTTTTCTTTTCGCTTATTATTTTTATTTATGTTTTCTCTCAAAGTTTCGCTTTTTTTGAAATTCCTTGGATTATTCTTGATTTTAATATATTAATATTTTTATAATGTAATCTAAATAATTTAATTATTTCTATTATTTAAAATATAGTAACTTTATAATTTAAAAATAAATCTGCACACGCATAAAGTGTGCTACTAGTACTTGTATATTATTAAACTAATAAAGATTTTGTTGCACAAAGTCAAATTATACAATTATTCTTATCAAATATTCTCTCCATGTTTCTATCCTTTTGTTTCTCACTTTTCTTTTAACTTATTATTTCATTTGTGTACTCTCTCAAGTGTTTTCTTTTCATTTTTTTTTGAACTTTCTTTATTTTCTTATTTTAAATATTTTTATTTTTATTATTTAAAATAAAATAACTTAATAATTTATAAATAAATTTGCTCGCTCATTAGGGTGTGCAACTTTTACTAGTTGTATATTAATGATACACGTCTGATTATGGTTACAAAACATACAATTACTATAATATCCTTACTCCTTATATATTTTATTTTTAATTTATTTTCTTAAATTTATTTATTTCATTTACCCCTGAAATTTTAATTTATAATATTTTTCTCTGTTTTCAAGTTTCTTTCTTTTTGCTAGTTATTTTACAAATAATATAAGATTTATAATTTAGAATATTAATAAATTATTTATATAATTCTGCAAACACATCGTCTGCATCTCCAATCGGTAGTGTGTGCGTATTAAGATATGCTTTGTTCCTAAACCCTCCAGTATCACATAAAAACTTCTGTTTCCATGTAAAAGAATATAAAGAATGTCATTTGATAGGTAACAAGCCATTGACTAAACAAAATCATGATCCTAAACTCAGGCTCATTAATTTTCATCAAATTAGAAAGAACAAGAGAACGTAAATCAAGGCATCATTTACTTAATAAATTGCAACAACGAATTGTTTGCATATTCTTTATTGCATCAAAATTTCCAATTATATATGTTCGATTTTAACTGCATAGCCAAAAATATTCACAAGGAAAGAAAAAGTACCTAGAGTGTGAACAAGTTGAAAAGGCAGGTACAAAGTCAATAAATGAAGGTACTTTTCAAAGGCAGCCCTATAGTTCGTTTGCAAATTTGAATATAAATTTGTGCACGTATAACTTTTAAAGAACAAAATATTCTTTCGATTTGCCGCTTTAATTTGTATTATTCCATTCCTGCGAATGTTGTTTAATTATTAAGCCTGTTCAAACCATACTCTTGTCTCAATTACACTAACAAATGATGCTTTATTCAAATGTTTTCTTAATCAAGTTCATTCTCTCTTTTCGTTTCCATTTCAGTATGAAAATACACAATTCCTGACATCAATTTCTGAAAATGGATCCTTCACAATTCTTATGTAGTATCTTGACCTCTACCAGATCACAAGGGCCACACTTAGAAAACATCCTCAATTAGATTTTTTTTTTTTTTCTTTTTGGAACAAACATATAACATGTCTCTCGTAATTAGGTTGATCAAAAATTGTCTTTGGTAGCGACAAGTTATTGGATGTCTTGCACAGTCTTTACAAGAAGCTATAATTGCTTGGATGTAAATTATGGGGGGAGGAAAATTGGCCTACAAACTTAGAATAATGTACGGAATAAGAGAAAAGAGAGATAAAAAAAAAAAAAAGGATATATATATTTTGTTGGATAATATGTTTGAAATTATAAATTTTGATGGAATGAAAATGGACTTGAAGTTGCATCCAAACATTCTTTTTTTAAAAAAAGTGTTGTGATTCCTAACCTCATGCTAGTCTTTAATGACCATATGAGTAAATAAAAGAGAAGACCTGCTTTGGCTTTGTGGATCAATGATGTAATATCATCTCCAAACGTGTTCCTAGAAACTTGTGGCTTCTTATGTTAGGCCAATATTTTAGCGTGTTAATATTAATTCGTGAACCTTAACTATTATGGTTTTAAATTGAAGATGTGCTAAATCCCTACTGATCTTCACTTCAAGAGTGCTCGAGATATCTGAAAAATTAAGGATTCGTTTTGATAACGACAAATAACAAATATCAATATTTTTTTCATGTTTTTTGAAGTTTTTACTTAGATAGTTTAATAAGGCCGCGTAATCATCACAACCAGAAGTAAATAGTATCACCACTCATGGGGGAAAAATAGAAGCATATCTTGTACATATATAACAGTTGTAATTAAACCTTTTTTTAAAAATCTGATTGCTCGTTGCACTAACATATTTTTGACAATCTAAATATTAAAAATCAAATTAACTAGATTCGGTATGATTTGATAAATTAAATTTTGATCAGATTTAACTTTTGATTAATTGGGTGAAATCAAATTATATTTTTAAGAGTTATGTTTGCTTATACATAATTAAATTGGCTTTTCCATCGTTAGAAATTATTTTTATCTATATTTCTCCTGGTCTTTAAAATTAAACTTTAAAAGAGAGAGTACTATACTTTAGATCATTGTATTCTTCAACTTTCTATCTTCAATATTTTAAATTTTAACATAAATATTATGGATTTACATAGTTAGATTTGATCAGATTAACAATAGACATTTTACCAAACCCAACATAAGCAGGTTCACAAAAAACTAAATTGCAACAGGTTATAAATCTTTTCAAACCAAGGTATTTGAATCAATCGGTTCATTCTTTTTTGGCAATCGAATTGACAATTTGATGTGCTATAATATATATTGTTTTAAAGTAAAGTAAGAATTATAGTAATATTTTAAATCTTTTAAAATTTTATTGATTAATATATTGCGCAAAAAAATTGCACCGATTTAATAAAGTGATGTTGATTTAGATCTTTTTTGCTTTCAACTTAATATTTTTTTAATAATTAAATTCATACATATTAGTTTTTCAATCATATATTATTAGTTTGTATTCACATATGTAAGTTATAGTTAAAAAAAAAAAAAAGAATTATTCCCAAGTATAATCTAAAACTAATAAAATACAAAGGTAAAAAGAACAAATAAATATTATCAAATAAAGTAAGTACCACATATGCATTTGTGGTACTTATCTTTCATTCTAAAATTACAAAGTTTATATGCGTCAATGATGATAGTTGAGCATATGACTTGGCATGCAGGTCATAGGATAGAAAATGGTTGCATGTGCCACCCCTCAAATGTTGAGACATGGATGCATTTTGACAAAGTATATCCTGATTTGCAACTGAGCCTTGTAACGTATGTCTAGGTTTATGCATAGATAGATTTGCCTCTGATGGATCATATGGAAAGACATTCATGTTGGTTTTTTATCATGACACTGTATAACTTATCTCTAAAAATGTGTATGCAGCATCCTTATATGTTCCTAACAATGATAATTCCAGATCCATCAAATCCAAAAAACCTTATTGATGTGTACTTCCAACCACTTATCGATGAGTCACTACAACTATGGATGATAGGTGCATTCACATACGATGCTCATCAACAATGTTATATTAATATGCATGCTGCTCTACTCTAAACAATCAATGACTTGCCAACGTATTCCATATTATCTGGTTGGAGTGCAGCAAGAGTTACAGGATGTCCAATTTACTTATGTCATAGAAGAAAAGCATGTTATTTTGATTATCATCACCAGGTCCTGCCATCCAATCATTCATTTGAGAGGAATATGAAACATTTCATGAAAGGCCAGTCCAAAAAAAGTGTTAGGCCTCTGCGGGAGTCAAGTGAGCAAATTTGGGACCATGTTAGGCACATGTTATAGGTTGTGGAAGATCTACACAGTAAGCCATTGCGATTTGGAGTTCATCACAAGTGGATGAAGAAAGTATATTTTTGGATTTATAATACTAAAGTATATTTTTGGATTTATAATACTAAAGTATATTTTTGGATTTATAATACTAAAGTATATTTTTGGATTTATCATACTGGAAAACAAACCTACTAAGGCACAATTATAATGTAATACATATAGAAAAGAATGTGTTTGATAATATTAGAAACACGATCATGGATGGCACAGGCAAGACGAAGGACGATCTTAATTTGGATTTTGTACCATTAGTATTATGTGATGAGACCTGTGCACTTTTATTTTGATTTATCCAACTAGAATGAGTTCACATGGGACTCGGTGGACAATAGTGCAATACAATGAGTCTTTAAGAAACATGACACATAATTAATACGGAAATACTTGGATCGGGCAGTGTTTCCAATACAAAAACTGATTAGATCCCACAAGACAAGTAAGAGGAAATGAAGAGCAAGTGGGCAACAGAAACATACCAAGTAGTTCATGAAACAACTAGACCAATAGAGCAACTGACAACACATCTGCTTCCACCATTTATCGAGGCAGCTCAATTTTAATGATGGCTCACGGTGAACAAAATGTGAGAAATAAGTTAATATGTGTTTCCATTCACCTTTTATTCAATAACAACATAATAGTCCTCAATGCAATTGATAAATTCAAAAAAGGTCAGCTACCAGGGATGGAATCAGAGACTATGTCCTTCAAGCAGTCGTCCTATGCCATTAGCAACTTTAGTTCCTCTCCTAGCACTAAGCTAAGAGAAATACAGGAAATATTAGAATGTATCTAGCAACAATTACGGGAGAGAGACACTGAAATAGTTAACTACAAGACAAGGTTGGCTCAAACAGAGGCAAAATTAGAAAATTTTATGTGCCTTGCTGGCAAGAAACTGGGCATGAACTCCTTCTATAACGATGAAGGCAAAAAAGATGATAAGGAGATCAATACATAGGAGTACCTCATATTTGCCCTACTATTTGTCATCCCACCCATTACTCATAAATGCTTTTTTTGGCATGTTGTGGACATCTCATTGAACAAATTGTTTATTTATATCCAAGGACTTGGTTTTTGTATTTACATTTAAAATGTTACGTTTTAATGTCTTAATTTATTTGTGCCTCAATTAGTTAGTTACACATTTGGGTATATGTATAAAACAGGCACAAGAATGTGTAAATTTCAATATATATAGTTGTTAAAATTTCATCAAAAGCCGTCCCAAAGCTTCCCAAAGATGAGCTAGAAACATTCGCTGTAAAGTCATTCCAAAGCTATTTCAAATGCTCATCCAAAAATTGTGCCAAAACTATCCCAAATTGTCTATTTCAAAAACGTTCCAAAATACCCATCCCAAATTCGTTTCAAAATAACGATTTCAAAGCCGGCTCTAAATATCCGTTTCAAAATCATTCTAAAAGAACGATCCCAGAGCCATCTCAAAAAACTTGTCCCAAAGTCGTGCCAAAAAGTTCATCCCAAAGACTCCATTCCAAAGCCGTGCCACCAAAGTTGTCCCAAAATACCATTCCAAAGCCATGCAAAAAAAATCCATCCCAAAACCGTACAAAAGTAGTTTCAAATTTGGAATGGATTTTAGAAGCCACCCTAAAGAGTCTACAATGCTGTCATTTGGGAATGAATGGAGCCATTCCAAAAAACCGTCCCAACTCCCAAAATTTCTAGTGGTGTATGTATCTAGATTCAACATATACTCAAAACCCATTTTTGAAAGCTACGGCCTATAAAAAGGAAAAAAAATAATTATCAAAAAGATTCTTCTTTGAAATTTAAAAAGTGTATGAAAAAGCCAGCCTTGATATGCTAATTATTATTTCCTTGTAATCAAGTGGATGATAAGCAAAACTTAGGATGGTGATTAAATGGTCAACTCAATATCATTTTTCATTTCTCAAAGAAAATTTGCTAAGATTTAGCCCATGTAAGTACATATTTTTTTTGAATATCTTCAAAATAAACTCTTTTTTGTCACTTTTTTCTCTTTTCCTCCTTTTTTTTCCTTTCTTCACAAATTCTCACTCAATTTCAACCACAAATTTAACATTCTTTCTTTCTCCTCCACATAATTATTATTTACATATACGTGTCATATCAACACATTTTTAAACAAATAACTATCTATTATATCACTAAAATTATTGTATTTTTAATCTTAAAAATACCATCCATTCACATACAACATGTCACTTTCATATCTCATTTCTTCAGAAAACTTCAATGTCTCTTTTTAACAATTTATGTCAAGGGAAAAAAAAGAATAGTTTTGAAACAAAATGTCCATCCAATCTTAGCCTTGATATCTTCATCCCTACAATTCACTCAAAAGATATTTTCCCTAATATTTTAAAAACCATAAAGGTACGTTGGCAACAGTGCAACTATGTTATGCAAAGTTACATTAATTTTAATCTCCTGAAAATTTATCCTTTCAAACATCCTCCTAAATAAAATAAAATTTTTTATCTTTTATCTTTGATTCTTTTATATTATTTTCAAAGTTTCGTGCCAATTTTTTCTCTTCCATAATTTGCATGCAAACAAGGTTAGGACCTTTTCGCCACTTGCTTCAATATTTCCGCTTTTATTATAGAAAAAGAAAACCATTAAAGAAATTGAGCATTAGAGGGTAAACTGGTATTAACAGAAATTTGAAGGGTAATTTGGCATATTGAAAGTAACCAAAGGAAGTTACCAGCTGCTTTAAGGTTTGGTCACTTGAGTGCCCTCCTGAAAAATTTATTTCAGTTTCAGACTACTTCACCCGTCGACACGTGTCACGTACTCTGATACAACTGATCAGTTTTCAGGTTTCGCTTTCTATCTGACACGTTTAAATCATCAATTTATTTCTCACCGTTGGATCAAACTCAAATAGCTGTAAATTTTTCTGTCCCACGTCCTCACCATGCGCCTTAGCACAGTCAAACCATTCTCTCAAACCTACGTAAAGTTTGCATATGATTAAAAACATATGGTAAAATGAAAAACACAAGGGCCTAAAAATGTCCAAGTCCACATAATTTTAAAATAAAAAAATAGAAAATAAGTAATAGGAATCTAGTTTTGCAAATGGACTCATTGGATCATGCTCATGCTACTTCCATTATTCTCCTCTGACTTTACATATATATTGTCGTGAGCATTTGTAGAGAAAGTGGTCATCAAGAAAGAAAGAGAGAAGAAAATTTTGTGCGTTTGTGAGTTAGAGTGATTAAGAGAGATGGGAAGAGGGAGGGTTGAGCTGAAGAGAATAGAGAACAAGATCAACAGGCAAGTGACTTTTGCAAAACGAAGGAATGGCCTTTTGAAGAAAGCTTACGAGCTTTCTGTTCTTTGTGACGCTGAGGTTGCTCTGATCATCTTCTCCAATAGAGGAAAGCTGTACGAGTTTTGCAGTAGCTCTAGGTATAAAAACGAACAAACAGCGTCCCTTCATTTGCCTTCGCTTGATGCCCATATCCATGAATAATATAGTGATATGTGATGGGAGTGGCTCTTTCTTTCTTTGTGTTTCAAGATTCCTTGCTTTGTTTTGAGATCTGGGCTGGTCTAACAATTCAATATATATATTTTTTCTTTTAATGCTTTGGAGGAGGGGACGAGGGAGGTGAGAAAGGAAGTTCTTCTTTTGGGTGTTGGGTACAGTCTTTCTCTTTTTGCCGTTTGAGTGAAAGTTTAGGGGCGTATAGGACTCTGTGCTCGGGAGTTTTGCTAGATCTGCAAGAGGAAACCATGAAAAGAAGATCATTTCTATATCTATGTTGAGTTTCTGCACCTTGCGTGCGTGATGTGGTTTGGCCTTGCGAGTCCGACTCTTGTGTGCAGCCCTGAATATTTTTGCTCTCTTTTGGAGTGAAAATGATCCGATCTAGTATTCCTCATAACTCATGAGTTAGTGAGGGAAATTCCAGCTTTCTTTCCACCCTAGTTTCCTGTTGTTCTTGTTACTTTTCCCGAGTATTGGAGAAAGCAGTCCTCTCTTGTCAAGGATCAGTTGTGATTTATCGTCTTTTCTTAGATTTCAAACTTTACTGAGGCGATATAACAATTGATTGTAAGATTTGAGGATCACGGTACATCAAGCAAAAAAGGGTTACCCGCTTATGTCAAAATTCTAGCTTTTTAGGGTTTAACTTCAGTTTTCTCTTCTTCTGATTTTTGTAAAGGAAAAGTCTCAGTTTCAGAAATTATCACATACAATCAACATATTACGAGTATTAAGATTAGCTCTTTTTTTTTTTTTTTTGAGAAAAAAATTCGATTTCTTTCTGGAGAATAAGAAATTATGGATACCACCGGCGGACTCGAGGAGTTTGCTCCCAATCTGCTTATAAAGATTGTTTCAATTAAGTCAGAATTTTTGGCTTTATGTCTGTTTTCCTCTTCTCTTCTCTACTACTTCTTCTTCTTTTCTTTTTCTTTTTCCATTTTTTTCTTCCTGGGGTTGTTTCCTATAGTTAGGGTTTTGATTTTGGTTTATTATGAAGTTAAATTATGAAGGATCCTCCTTATTCCTTTTTGTTGGGGGTCTGATAGTAATTCATTATTATTTCGTCGGGGATTGGTAATTTCGTTTGTAACTAGTTACTAGAGAGGCGTTTGAGAGTATAGCTCATGATTCAAGGGTTATTAACTGTTTGTTAAAGCTGCACAACACCTCCACATCTCTGGCAACCAAATTACCTGCGGAAAACAACGCAGAACTTCCAATTATAAACTCGAAATTGAGAAGATTTGCTCCTTTGTACTGTGGTGAATTTTCATGGATTTGCTCTTTTGTACTTTGGTGAAATCCGAAGCATATATCACTTGGGTTTACTTTTCAATAGATGTGATTTGACAAAAGCAAGCTTTAACTCGCAGAAACAAATTTTGTCTCTCAATATTAAATTTCCTGTATCTTTTTTAGTACACTTATTTAACTGAAATCATTGCGGAACTCTAGCAGCATGCTCAAGACGCTGGAAAGGTATCAAAAGTGCAACTATGGAGCCCCAGAGCCAAATGTATCCACAAGGGAAGCACTGGTATGTGCTTACTCTACCTTTATTTGTTCTTTTCACATACACAGAGGGAGTTTGTGTTTCGGGCACGATTTTGTTGGGGAAAAATATGACAGGTGGTCTAAAACCTACATGAACTTGTGGATAGGTGCATGTCAAACTTTTTAATTTTTTTCTCTTTCTCTTCCTTTTTTTTACTTTAACACAAAAACACTTGAAAACACAGATCCAAATTTAAAAACAAGGATAGCCGTAGAATTTGTTAGTGATCTAATTTCCTTCATTCACAAATTTCTTAAAATGTTGCAAAAGGCTTCAAAACAACGGTAGAGTTGAGTCAGAAGGGAACCACTCTAGCCAGTTGAACATGTGTAGAAAAAGGGGGATGGGGGGAGGGTAGATTTAACCATAATCCATTAGAAGAAAGAAATCAAAAGCATAAGATCCGTAATAAAGACATGGAGTTATTCTATTTGGACTCCAAAAAGCCTAAAACCCTTTGAGTCGTTGCTGGGAGCTGAGCTTAATATATCCATCAATGCCTTGTGATCTCCAAGCTCTACTTTCCCTTCTTTAGCATCTTCAGAATTAGCATTCCTTCCCACATCCTTTTCTTGGTCGTCATCATTCCTTGGTTCATCTTTGCTAGCCACATCAATCACCAGAAATGATTTTCCAAAGCGTCGTCCATCTCTGCTCTCATACAAGTAGAACGCGATTGTATCATATGCTCGCAAGCCTTTCTTCTTCACAAATCTGTTCCAGCCTCTGGTGAAGACGAAACTCTGGCTACTCTTCCAATAGCAGTACCGGAACTTCCACAGGCTCATATGCCTGTCATAGAACTCAAGCTGGACTTCGTTTGCTCTTTCGGCATCCAAACCATGCTTCTTGGGATCAGGGACGTTTGGAAAATGCTTGACAGCGTATCTCTTAGGGATGACAAGCCTGTTAAGTTTGCCAACATCGCTTGGCGTCAGTTCCTTCTGGAAAAGTAAAGTGCACGAGAATTCACCATCACCGTGCACCGTGGACAGATTTATGCCGATCTCTATTTCACCTTGTTGGCTTCTTAGAAAATCAGCGAACTTAGAGGGATATGATCCATCCCTGATCATATTCAGAACCACATCAGTGCTAAAGTGGCTTTGGAACTTTGGTTCTTGAGCACTGATATTAGTCCACGGAAAGTTTCTGTGAGAATCCCCACTACGGAGCTTGATGGTTGCGCTATCATAGGCCATAGCAGCATCTATCTCTGATTTGAAAGTTCCTAGCCATATTCGGTGATGGTTCGCATATATCTGTGCCCCCCAATGTCCATTTTGCTGTGGAACCACCCCCTTAAACTTCTCGATTCTAGATGGCTTGTATCCATTACATATGCAGTCGCTACCGTTAGAATCCGAAGATACTTCTTCATTAGTGTTCATTTTTGCACAGGAGATCAAGCTCAACATCTCGTCTTCCATTTTAATCTGAAAAATAGAATGATTGCGGCAGCACATTGTTTAAACAAGACCACAGAGATGCTTATTCAGTTTTAAGCATTAGGCTCAATAAATTAAGGCTAATCAAATGTTTACTTTTAAGCCATAAAAGCCCATATAAAATATGAACTCGGTATTAGTTTCACAAAATGTCAGATAAGACAATTCAACCAAACAAACATGATAAAATAATTTAAACATGTTGGCTCATTTGATGTACTTATTATTAAATTATCCTATATTTTATTCAAACATAATATTAAATTATTATATAATTAATTTATCTTTCAAAATAATCATTAACACCTTAATCTTATAGATCAAAGTAAACAAATTTTAAGTTCTGAAAATAGCCCATTAATGCATCTACTCATAGTATTTTGCAGACCCTATTATTACAAAACCTTAGGATTTAATGGTCATAAATAGTACATGTTGATCAAGATTGTGGTAGATGCTGTGTACGAAAACAAAATAAATTCACATTTCAACCTTTTGGAGAAACAGGAATTTATAGTTAGAACAGGTCATAAGCAGCCACAGTCAAAACCAAGATTCTTCAGTGCATATATATACTGAAAAGATCATATACATCAAGATTCAAGATTGGAACAGAAAAAAGGCTGAGGAGACATCAGATAGGCAAACTTGACTGACTTACAGCACATATGTCTTACCAAGAACCTTCTGAAACTGCTGAAAAGATGGCACAGATAAGAATGCCAATGTTAACACATGTGGCGGGTCGAACCAAAAAGACAACATTTTGAAAAAACTAAAATTTTAAGCATATATAAGAACCATAACAGATGATGATGCCCTTATAAATTACCTCAACACGTGTTGAAATTAAGGGTTTTATGACAAGATAAAGTTTTTGAGAAATTAAAGCAAGTTTTTATTCTTCCAGGAGAGATTTTTGGAGAAAAATCTGTCAATCAAATATTTTGGGCTTGTTATAAAAAAGGGATGTTTCCTTTTCATGGTAAAGTTAGTTAAAATAACTAAGGGAAACTGATAACTCTTGACAGCTCATTCTTAAACCTAAAGCCTCTAGGGTTGTCATAAATAAGACAATATATAAGGTAATATTTCAACTGATTCCATCCTGTTATTCAATTAACACTAAAACTCTCATTAGCTGTTTCTCTTTTAGTTCGTTTCAGATGCATCATTGATCTGTATTTTTAGCCTACGTGCGTCATTACCATGAGATTTCCTGCGAGCGTAACATGATACCCTACTAAAGTTAGTGCATCTTATCCATTGTTATATATAATCCTTCTCTCTCTCCTTTCTTATTCATAATGGATGAGAAGATTTCGTGGTGTCTATGATATGATTGTTTGAATAAGATACAAAATTTTCAAATTAATTAATCGTAGAAGGTGAAGTTTTCATCTTCCTTAAGATGACGCAATGTATTGAAAATAAAAAATTTGGAGATAGGCCATAGAGGATGGTATAAAGATTTTATCATATGACAATATAAAAAGCATGCCTAGAAAACATCAAATAATTTTCTATACCATACAAGGTACAAGCATTTTAACTTAAGAGTGTGTTTGGTTTTAGAAAATTTAGAGTGGAAAGGAAAATAATAGAGGAAGGAAAAGAAAATTAAAAAAATTCAAATTTCTATATGACGTTTGATAGAAAAGATTTCAATGAAGAACGGAAAAATTAAGAAAAAAGAAATCAAATCAAACAAAAGCTTAAAATTGAAACTTTTTATTATTTGATAAAAATAAAAAGAAATAAAAGAAATAGAATTAGTGAAATTTTTAAAGGATAAATAAGAATTAAAATAATTTCTTTCTATTTTACTCACCAATTTGTGAGGAAAATAAATTTTACCTCTCTAAATTATAATTTCTCTCTAATTTTTTTTTTTATAAAATTTTAATTTTCTTTCTTGACCGAAAAATCAAAATTATTTTTCTTAGCATTTTCTTATCTTTTCCAAGAACCAAACCTAGTGTAAATATGCCAATATACCGCGTCGCTGTTCTGTAAATTTGGAACAATATGCAAGTTATTAACAAATATATATTGTGCGTAGCTGCGTTTAATAATGGCACTTCACACGATTATGAACTTAGTCAATGATAACAAGTTTAGTTGGCTACCATTTATATGATACACGAGTTAAATGTCTTTTCCCAGAGTGCCGTGGAATACCAAAAATACACATTGATAAAAGCCTTTACGAAAGGCAAATAACATTAAATACACTTGTGGGGTGGCGCGGGTGACAGAAAGAGGAGGGAGAGGAAAAAAAAGGCGGAAAAACACAAAAAGACAAAAGAATTGAATAAAATAGTATAAAGAAGGTGAAAAAGATTTTAAAATGAAAATTAAAGTCTATTGAGAATTTGAGATTACAGATAAGGTGGACAGAGTGAGATTGTTGTGACTTATTATTGCAATTTATTTTTTAAGGCAGTGAGTCTTTTATTTCATCACTTTTCATTCAAAGGGAATTTTTGTTCTTTAGGTGTTTGTAAGGGTTTAAATTGCAGATCCCTTATTTTTATGAAACCAGTTTTCTGGGGACATTCCTGGCCTATTTTGATTTTGACATCAATGATGAAACTAGCCACGAAACACTCTTAGCTGTCCCAGAATCAGTAAGTCCTCCATATGGTATTGCAAGACCATTGTAACTTGACTGTATCTCGTACTCTTAATAACGGAGAGAAAGAGAGGGGCGGAAGAAGGGATAGGAACATGTAATTCAATGGTTTAGCTAAGGTTTTTGAGTGTGTTCTTGATGATGTGTATATAGGAACTGAGCAGCCAGCAGGAATATTTCAAGCTCAAGGCACGCTATGAAGCCCTCCAGCGTTCTCAACGGTTTGGACTAGAAATGCTCAGAATTCATAAATTCGAGAAACACAATGAATGCTTGATGTTAGTAGTTAACTATGAATTTGGCTGCAGGAATCTTCTTGGTGAGGATCTCGGTCCTTTGAACAGCAAGGATCTTGAATCACTTGAGAGGCAACTCGATGCGTCTCTGAAGCAGATCAGATCAACACGGGTACTAATCTGATCGTATTATCTGATCAGTATCACATCTTGTTTAAAGTATTGAAAGATTATTTTCTCTTATGTTCTTAACTGATATCTCTGTTGCAATGTCATAAGCCTACGTTATTGCTAGATTGTTTCAAAGTGATACTTTATGCAATGCAAATGCACAGCTAGCTGTGATGTTGCTGAAGTACCGCTGATGTTGAGGAGATAAAGACAAGATTCATTTGAGAAGTGTGCTTTCATGCTATCCTTTTTTTTCCCAGTAATGTAGAATCAACCACCTGTTGGCAATTATGCTAGGATGGCCTTGAATGAGAAAGAACTTGAAATATTCGGCTTCTCTAGCGATTTTTTGATTTTCTTCTATTGTTTCGCTTTTAACTGTGGCACACGGTTATGCAAATGCAATCGAGCAACAATTTATTGCGCCAACAAAAGCATGATCTCAACTGTCTGTCATATGCAGATGATTACGTTCTTGAAGACTTTTTTGAATATATAACCATTTTAGATAAGTCAGGAATATTAGGCGTACGGAATTGACTCTATCAGTCCCATTTTGCAGACCCAAGCAATGCTGGATACCCTCACAGATCTTCAGAGGAAGGTATTTGCAATTCCTTGACCTTGATACCTCCTTACACTTCTGCCTGTTAGTGTCTCACTTTGGTTGTTTATATGATTAGGAGCATGCGCTCAACGAAGTTAACAAGAATTTGAGAGAACGGGTATGCCTTAGATCTTGTTGTACCATAGTCAAGCCTAAAGTGGACTCTAATTGTCCCAGATCCGCAATAGCACATAGCACTTAGGGCAGCTGCTTAAAACTAGAGAAGTGTCAACACTAAGAAGTGATTCTGGTTGTCTTTTGCAGTTGATGGAAGGAAGTCAAATAAGTCTCCAGTGGAACCCAAACGCTCAAGATGTGGGCTATGGGAGACAACCAACTCGAACTCAGGC
This sequence comes from Avicennia marina, assembly GCA_019155195.1. NCBI lineage: Eukaryota > Viridiplantae > Streptophyta > Magnoliopsida > Lamiales > Acanthaceae > Avicennia > Avicennia marina. The sequence goes on from CM032763.1 coordinate 10,082,004, forward strand.
TGATGGATTCTTTCATCCGCTGGAATGTGAACCCACTCTACAAATTGGGTAAGGCCTCTTTGTCTGAAACACTGATTAACTTAAATTTCCAGTATAAGTACACTAGAAAACGCTAAAAAATAAAGAAATATAGACAAGTAGCATTAATCATCCGAGATCTAGGCAGTGTATGTTCCTATATCTGAACCCTGTAATGTAGTCTGCAATGCATCTGTCAGCAAACCTTGTTAGACCATGCTGTTAAATGTTATTTGTATCAGTTTTCATGTTTGTGCACTTTGATTGTTGCAAACAATTTTTCGGATGGCAAGGTGAGCTAGCTAGATGTAGGGGAAATCAAGTCTCTAAAACCTTGTTGAGCTCCCTCCAACATAAAACCAAAACAGGAAACTCTCTAAAGCATTGCCAATGCAAATAAACACGTGAAGTTTATACATAGGCCAAGAGTCCAATACAAAATGGCATACTGATAAGATCACTAAATTGTCTATTACAAAAGCAGCGTGGCTTATTTTGATGATCCGGGATAAGACCAACAGAGACACATCAGCACTACAGATTTGTTCATTTTGCTTGTGGAAAAGGGGTGGGGAGGGTGGGAATAGAACAGTTCCACAAAATGTCGGTTCTTTTTTTCTTTTTAATTTGATCGACAAAATGTTGCTTGAATTAACATGTTATTAACAGAGTTTCTCATAAATTCATGGCCTTAGGAGCAGTTATACTTTGTAACAAGGAAACGTGTTCATATGTTTTTCTGTCTGTTAGTACAGTTCTTACTAATGTAACTACTGAATTCCAGGTACCAGCCTGATCCAATAGCAATGGCAGGAGCAGGGCCTAGTGTGAATAACTACGTATCAGGCTGGCTGCCATGATAAATTCGGCTATCCCGCAGCCTTGATTTACTGCTTATCTCTCATAAAACTCGTGAATTCCTAGCTTCTGTGTGATTTTTCATAAAGGCTGACTGTTTAATAGCATGGACTTTTTAAAAGACCCACAGTCGTATTATCATTCCGCTTTGGTGGAATAACTAGTATAGGTTGCTGGGCCTGTGAGCTCCATTTACATTTCACTTGCTATACTGTACTGTGAAAAGAAACTCTTCTCGATTGATTTGTGCAAGTGGAGTTTCAGATTTCTTGAGAAGTTCGGTACTGGAAGAGAGTGGTAAAAATTGCCACCCCTACGTCCTTAGGGGGGAGCCCTGCATTTCATTGTCTTATTTTTCCCACAAAGCCAATCATTTTCCACTTTGGAGGGTTGTGAGAGGTGGAAACTAAAGTAGAGAATACCTTTTGTTGGGAAAACAACAGAATTATTAACCTATCGTCTTCTTTCTATCTTTTTCGTCTTGTAAATATTCATGTCGTGTCCCAAACCGCGAAATCTATTTACCTTTTTTTTTTTTTTTTCACTTCTCTTTTCATTTAATATAATGTTTTGACCTTCGAGGCTATGTTTGGAACATAATTTCCAATTTTCTCACACCTTATCAAAATTCAGACTTCCGAACATATTATTTATCAGAACTTTCATTCAAATTTAAATTCAAAATTTTCATATCTTATATAGTAACCAACAAACTACAATCAAATCATTACTTATATATATATATATATATATATATCACATGTATGTTCATTTATACTCAAAAAATTAATCATTAATATTATATATTATTACATCATACAATCATTTTTAATATATTTTATATATATATTCTAATAAATTAATATCTTTATTCCATTGAAATTTTACTGCTAAACATACTACTCTTATCAACACAACTCTTATCGAATATCATTCACAACAAAAACCCTTTCCCCAAACATAGCCCAATTTTTCCCCATATTGTGATGGTTAATAGACTATCAGAATTAACGGAAGTTATTTTTGTGATAATAAGTGGATTGATTTTTTAAATTATTTTATAAATAGTGTAAAAATGATGACATGTATATTTGAATACATAAATTTAAACTCTGTTTTTAACGAAGGTATTTACTTATTATAAAATAAGAGCAAAACAAACAAGTGGTTGTGGATTAAGCAATTAAGGATTAAGCAATTAACAAGGATTATCGCAGTGCAGTTTCGAATTTTCTACTAATTTTAAATCTTATTGACACAAGCGTTTAAATGCAAATTGGTGCAATTTGCAGTCCAACGCTGTTTAGCGTGAAAAATTAAATATACACACTCCATGTTTTAATATTTGAGGTGAATGGAAATCAAATAAAATCGCGTGAGAAAAATTAGTAAGTTTTATACATGAATTATTAAATTAAATTTTAAAATTAAGAGATAACTATTAAAATTAATAGTCTATATAAGTTGATTTGCATTTATATGATTGGAATTATGCGATGTGGTGGTTCGGTATTTATTTGAAATTGTATCTTATATTCAAAAATATGAATAATTAATTAAATATTTAAATTATGATATTTATTACAATTTTTATACCCCGTGCAGTTGTATAGGTGCAGCAGCATATATAAGACCCGGTTGGACGGTTTTTCTAAATTTTTTAATCAGTTCAACATTGTGAAATAATGGAGAATAACAAATAGATTCAAAATGTTGGGACCAGATTCTCTTTGCCAACTGGTAAGCCAGATTTTGGCCAAGCATTTATTGTCTACTTTATTTCTAAATTTATTTCACGTACGAATTATACCATTGTCTTATGAATACTCAATTTTCCTTGCCTGAAATGTCGGTCAGGTGGTCCACACCGGGGCTGCCCGATTCTGGGTGGGACCTTGTGAGAAACAAGCATGCAGCTGATGCGTTTCGGTGGCTTAGTTGGTAAGTACTTGCCCTCGCGATTTTTTATGATGGCCGTGAACTGTCAATTGCGCGCGCGCGCGCGCACACACACTAGTAAAGTCGGCAGAATTTGTAAATTATAAAATTATTACAAATAATAAAAAAAAGAATAGTAAAAGAATTTGAAAAAAAAACAGAGAAAATGTAAGAGAACACACAAATAAAAGCAATACATTAAAAGAAACATATAAAAATAAAAATAAAAGTTAATGTAAAAAATTAAGTGAATTTACATTGTGCAAAATATTTAATATAAAACACGATGAAAAATTAAAAGAATTTAAAAATGATAAAAAAAATTGTGTGACTGTATAAATATAAATGCTAAGTTGAATGAAAAGAGAGTGAAAATGGCAGAAAGAAAGAAAAAATTAATATAGGGGTAGTCTTGTAAATTCACTTCAAAAATTCCTACAATTACTCTTAAATTAAATACTTTTTCTTATTATTTTCTTCTCTACTTTCATCTAACTTATAATTTATATATATATATATATATATATATGTTCTCTCAAATTTTATTATTTTTAAATTCTTTTAATTGTTCATCATTTTTTATTTTAAATATCTTTTTAGAAAGTAAAATAATGTATTTTTCTTATTTTAATTTTTTCTTTTAAATTTTTTATTTGTATTTTCTCTCAAATTTTCTATTTTATTCAAACTATTTGACATTTCGTTAATTAATTATTTTAAACATTCTTTATAATTTTTAATATTAAATAATTTATTTTGATCAATTAAATTACAAGAATTTTATAATTTATGAATATGTTTGTGCATACATAGATAGCACAAATTTTAATTGTATGGTATACGTCTATGACAGTTTTAAGTAAAATAACTCTAAGCGAAACAAACGTGTTGATATCATATGAAAGAGGGGTGTTTGAAAATTCAAATTAAAAATTCAGTGAAGTTACATGTGAACTGAAGAATTTGGAATTAATGATAAATTTTCGCTCTAATGATTTTAATATTTTGTGGATTTTAAATCCATTGCCAAAATTATTCACAGTGATTGGTAAAAGACTTAAAGCCTCATTTTGATTGAAGCGCTTGGTTCTATAAATAAGTAGAGGGAGAGAAAGAGACAGACAAAGAGATATTCAAATAAAAAACACTACCAGAAATTCAATTATTAACAACAAATTTTAGTCAGAAAAATAAGTTTGTTGCTAATTAACGAGGAAAATAGGAAGGAAAAACAAATTTAAATCCAGCCATGTACGAAATGAAATTTAGAATCAAAATAATTCGTTGCTAATTTTATAAATGGAATTTGTATCAAATAAATTTTTTGTTAATATTTACTATCACAAAATTTAGCAACCAAAAAATTCCTTTCAAAATGCACATATAATGTACTTTTTTAAAATACTTTTTGAAATTTAAATATAATATTAAAATTCTTTATAAAAATTCTAATATCTTGTTTTTATATTTTTTAAAAAATTTTCTTTTTTTAGCATTTTATATAATTCTAATTAGACTATTTGTGATATTTCATTATGAAAAATCTAGCTATAAGTTTATTTATATTTAATTAACTTTTATTTTTAAACTTTTTTCTAGTGTCTAACTAACGGCACACCACAAAAAATGTTTTTTTTATATGACCAAATAATCATAATTTTTATCTATTCTGTCACATTAACCAAAGTAATTGATGAAATATTTTTCATCACATTATTATTTATATAACATGACAAAATAGGTTTCTAATATTACTTATGTACTGTGATGATTGTTATTTCTCTCGTAATAGTATGTATCAATTGTTAAGAAAGAAATTTTTTTATCAATTATTTTTAAGTATTATTATTAATATTATTGCTATTATTGTTTTTAATACATTAATAAAAAATAATAAATTAATTTAATTAAAAGTGGCTTTTGAAAATTTAATATACTTATTGGAAACAAAATCAAAAAAACAAAATTCATTGTTATTCATTTCATGAATTTAAAATATTCAAAATATTAAACAAAGTAATTTGTAGCTATGTGGCTTAGCGTGGACTTTCTGCACTTTCAAAGGTAAAGTCATGTTCAAAGCCAGCAAGTGTCTGAGATTCAAAGAGAGAGAGAGTAGCAAGAAAAATATTTATTTTAAGTAATTTATTCTTTTCAACAAAATTATTCATTGCTAATAAATGACCTTACCTGAATATTAAAATAATATAATAAAGGTGCTGGGACATTTTTTTTATATCATTAAAAAACTATTTTAAAATAATATTGCTCATTACATTTTTTTTATAAGGTCATGATTAAAAAAATATATAATTACCTTAAATAGTCAAATCTACTAAATATAATTATTTATAACTAATTGATTATTATAAATTTTAGACTAAGGAGATCTTTGAAAAAAAATTTGTAAACACGTAATGGAACTCTAAAACATTATTGTTGAACTAATAACACTCAACAGCAAGAAAGAAAACTGGAACTCAATTCCCCATACATGAGGTCATAGGTCCAAACCCTCTTGGTGTGGGTATGCGTGGGGTGATGTGTGTGAGTTGACAAAACAAAAAACAGCAAGAAAGAAAACTTTATTGCACTAATAGCACTTGACAAAGGAAATCATGGGCTCTTGCTTTTTTAAAAACAAATATGCTAAAGTAATACATAAAATATGAAACACTTCTAAAATTATGTTTTTTAACTTACATCTAGAAATATATATTATGAGCTTTAGTTGGATGTTGTGGTATTATTTTTTAAAGATAAATTGTAAAAATGTAACACTAAACAAGAGATGTAGAAAATAAAAGTGCTTGACACAAAATTTGATAACCCAGCAATCCTTCTTTATCTGTGGGGACCCATTTAGGAAATAAGTTCTACTAACTCAAATTAACATGATAACAAAGTAAGATACTTATCCAACACTCCATTTGATTCAAGGCCTTTTCACTTCAACCCATTGTTGCACCTATACAAACTATTCCTTGTTTAGTGTCTAACTGAACTTCCTCTTTTATGCCAACCTCTTCTTGATGTGACTTATCCCATGCTCAAATTCTTGCTAATAAAAGTATCTCAAATCAACACGTAATAAGTATGAGATAGAAAGGAAAATAAAACCTTGCAAGCCTCTCTTAATTTCAATTAGAAGCCTTACCTAAACCTTGTGCAGCATCCAAAATATATAAATGTGGTTTGACTATCCAATTCCTTGACTCTTGGGAATGTAATCTAAGAGTATCCTTGCATCGTTTCAAATAAAATATTTTTCCCACCCAAATTCCATAGTTGGTGTCCCTACATTAGTCAAACTTTCCTTTAGGGTGGCTAATTTAACAGATCTTCTTTGTTATAAATATGGACTGGATAAAGATCACCAAAATTGTGACTTAACATTTCAATCTCCAGGTGGTGCAAGTCACTATGGAACCCTTATAATCATTGAAACACCTTCTAAAATTATGAAAATGAAGATTACAAAGTATTCTTTTGATGAAATGAATATTATAAAGATATTTCCCCTAATTTTTTTGCCATGCCATGCCAACATAACAAAGCTCAAGTATAGAATATCCCTATTTGGCATTGTATGGCAAACCACATATCTAATTAGTCATCAAAATACATAATCAAGTTTTCACTAGATCTTCCTTAATAAAAGAGAATAAAACAAACACTAGCATTATCCTCCCCTGTCTTCATGTTGCAACACTAGTAATTTGGGCTTAACAATAAGCCGCATGGTGTAGAGAAAGTTGTTTCATCGAGGTACAACATTCCGGTATACCAACATAAGATTTTGAAATAGAACAAAACAAGAATGTAAAAGTAAGCAGTTATAACAACAACAAAATTACAAACAAAAGACTGAAGCATTATTCCAACAATAGTAATTAAAAAAAAAAAACACAAGACAGCATAACCAACAAACAACACCTCCCTCCTAATCTAAGCACTTAAACTAAGAATGAATCAGTCAACACCCATGAATTCATTCCTCTTACTACTCTTTCTTCTTTAATCTACTTTTCGTTTGGGAGACACAATGACAAATTTTACCACAAAGGAGGAGGCTAGCCCCAGTGTGAGCTTGTGTTAGAATGCCATTATTAGTGTTAAAGTATAGAGATGCACAGAGATTTTTCAAGAAGGCAATATGAAGACCTTAGTCATGCTTTTGCATTTGCAACTAATTCATGTGAGCATACATTCTTTTTCCAAGCGCTTTGGGATGAGTGATAGTATTCTCTAAGTGTGACCTATTTGATCAAAGGGTAGAATCATCAACGGATCTTAGAGTTTCATTATTGTCTAGGTCATTTACTTTACTAAATTGCAACAATCGGGCTTATATTGCGTCGCATCAATTCGACAAGTAAGATTAGTATCTTTAATGATTTTTCTAGTGAGTATTTTTTATGTGAGCATTGAACGAGGTAGGTTAAGTATGGTGTTTTCTAATTTGATGTGACCCATAATGGCGTTGAAGATCAATTTTTCAAGATTTATCTTTCTTTTGGTGCTAAGACAATAAAGGACAGAAGCCATGTCCATTGAAACACAAGTAGAGTTGGTAGTAGACAATAGCAAGCTTTAAACCAGAAAGTACTTCAAACTAAAGGTTGAAAATTGAAGAGCAGAGGCTTGCAACTATGTAACATGCCTATATCCATTGATTACCTTTGTAATTTCATCATAATTCACTATATAGTCTTTAGGGTAAATATTAGAAAAAATAATGGTCTAGTGTTCCAACACCTATCCAATGATGCAAGAGATAACCTAACAATTTTTCACTTACATAAACTTGATGAAACCAATCTGACTCAGGTTAGTAGCACTTTTCATGATAATGTTGCAGAATTATTAAACTATTCTAGGGTAGTCAAAATCCAAGTAAGTTGCATCATTATAAAGACTAATCGCCATCAAAACCTTCATAAGTATAATATCTCCTTATTTTTCTGCATCTACTCTCTTCTCAATAACAGAACCTCAAGTAGAAACAAATTGATTTTACTCTTCGTTCCTCTTAGTGAAACTACAAATTGAAAGCATTATCTACATTGATACATTTTCCCTTTGAACATGAAGACTTCTTCTGCTTTTTCTTCTGATGTAGTTAGGAGGACTCACTTTGTTCAATAGATGGTGCCTCCCTCTTTTTTATTTTTATTGACCCAAAATTCAATCCTTAGTTCTTCATAGTTTTCAACCGTTAGTGTTTCAGCTACAATTGCAATTGGCTCATCATTTGCTACAACATCTACATCCAGTTTCTCCATGCCATGTTCTAGTCTCCCTTCTCCTGATCTAATTTAGGATTTTTTGGATTCACTTTTTGTGGATATTATTCTCTTTTCTAGATACACAGTTATCATGGGTGTTTCTTTCACAATCTCTTCCTCTAGAATTTGTTTGTGGATCTTAGGTTCTGCCAAAGATCAAGTAGCTAGAGCATCAACAATAGGTGGTTTCTAAGCTATTGAGGATCTAGATTAGTCTTTGTGCTTGATGTTTCCCTTTTTTCCCTTTTCCTTTCATTAATTTTTCCAAATCAAACTTAAAAAATTTATTGTGAATGAGATTCAAGGCACTATGTAAGCTAGTATGTAAAAATGCAAATCAAAATAGATTTCAAAAGAAGTTCGGATGCTTGTAATTGATGGAAGGACACTTGTCCGAATTAGAATCCTGCTTAAGAGGGTAAGTGAATAAGATGAGGTTCTCAAAAATATTTTCCTCTAAGAAATCCTACTTGCTTCTGACAAATTAGGTTGCGAGCCTAATTTCAAACAGGCACAAGTCTAATTTGATTCTTAGTTAACTAAATCTCTTCGAGTCTAGAGGCTTGGTTGGTATGTTTGTGTGTTGTAACTCCTTTGCAATATATTCTACTATAACATCTTCCAATATAATAGCAATCCAATATACGTATTTCAATATTTCAATAACATTCTTAGGTGCCAAAATTGACAAGTAGCAAAAACATCTTGTCTAATCTCTATAATTAATATGTCTCACATCCCTAGTTTGTTTTTGTTCATTTAGATTCCCAATGATTACGACAAAAGGATCAATTTTTAATTTTGGATGATGGTTCTTTCGCAATCTATTTTTCTGTTATATCACCATCATTAGTTTCATGCTTTATTGTTGGAGCATTGATGTTTTAAATCTCCTCCCTACATTCCTTTTTAGATGTATCTAGGCTTTTTAGTTGGATAGAACATTATCTCCATCTACTTTAAGGCTTTTTTTGTTATTTGAACCTTAGGTCTCACCATCATCAATAATGTCATTTATAAGCTCTATGATTGTGCTGGTTTAGAAATTAAATACCCTATAAGCATGACTAGTGGAAGCCTATTCAAAGAGTATTCCTCCATCACTTTTGTTTTTTATTAAACTAGCAAACAAAGCTTTTTAAAAGTGCTAAGGTGTTACCTTTTTCCGAAGAAAGTCAACCCTTATGAATCCTAAAAATCATATGCACAATCATATATGTTGTATATACCTTATGTAGTCATAAAATTAGTTAGCATTATTAGATCCATGTGTAAGAGTTCTAAGATTCTAGACATATGTAGGTGTTACAACATCTAATGGGACTTTTTGTGTTATTTACCATGTTAGCAGGGCGCGCCCACTCCATCCTTTTTATTGGTTAAAACTAGTAATTCTCTGATCATTCCAACTTTAAAGACTTTCACATGATAGTTGACATGCCCAAGATGTTTGTTCCAAATTCAGTTTCAATTGCCTCTAATTTGAGAGATATCGCAACATCATCTAAAAAGTAGTAATTGTCTAGTTACCTTTTTCTAGTCAATATACAATTATCCTTCTCATTACGCATGCGAGACTCATCTTTTATAAATCTAAAATAGAGGTCTTGGTCACATAATTAGTTGGTACTAAGCAGATGTTTTTGGTCCTTCAACATGAAGTACATTCTTCATTCTCAACATGTGTTTTGTGTTAAGGGACCCCATTCCTATGACTCTAGCCCTTTGATCATCTCCAAAGGTGAAAATAATCCCATAGTTTTGTAATTTGTCACATTTGTCTTATTTTCCATTGTATGTCTTGACTAGCCACTGTCAAAATAGTACATGGTGTTTGAACATGCTCTTCATGAGGAATAAGATATGTACATCTCATATGTGACTTTCTAGCCCAAATTCTTTTGTTGAAGTTTTTCATTTTATTTTGTAAATGGATCTCATGTAATCTTGTCTTCCATTCATGATATTCTTGAAAATGGAAAAATAGGTAAACAGCATGTGCCTGAATTTTATGCATTTCTCATAGTTTCAACTATTTCTTATTGGCATGTCATTATTGCATTTTGGTGATGTTCTAGCATGTGTTGTATTCTAGTGAGTTGGTGTTAACACTGGAAATATCAATAGCTACGTTGGAGATATTCACCATGTTAGGACTGGCTTGTATTGCAACTCTTTTTATTTCGCCTCCAGACATTCTTTTTGATCAATTTTGATGCTTTCATAGAAGCTTATCCCATAATGATTCTAGAGGATTTCCCCATGCTAAAGATGCCCTCAAGTTTTGCCTTTCCAAAGTTTAATTTTTTTAGAGTTGCTTTAGCAACTTTCACTCTTGAAATGGTATTTACTTGTTTGTCTTGTCTTTTAGTTTTGCACACCTTTGATCAAGCTTAGTATTCTTCTACTTTAATTGTTCAATGTCACCTTTCAATTCAGTCATCTTGTCATACATCAGTTAGTATGGATTTAACTGTTCAATCTAAGTGAGTTTACAATTATTATCATTACCATAGTTTGGTTTGGAATTTGGAGTTACAATCCTAGCTACAAAAATGTTGTCTATTCCTCTAAATTTATTGAAGCAATATAATTGCTTGTCTAGTCATCTCTGTTCAAACTGTTCAAAGTCATCCTCATTCTAAGTTGTGGCCAACTTTCTTTGTCTCTTGAGTGTATATGTACACTAAACTAGAGTATGTTTGAAGCTACTATGTTCATAATCTTAAATGCCTCTCCTTTGATCCTTGATTTTTTGCTCCTTCCTTTTATTTGTGGTGGTGTCCACTCTTGATCTTTTCAAATTCTTTCTAGATCTATTTGATGCACTCCTCTTTTCTTTCTTTATCAAATTCCTTACTTTTCAAGCTACCAAGAATAGTTTATCTTTAGTGTTGCAATATTCATTATCTTGGCTATTTTGCTCCATTTTTAGAGAAAATTACCTTTTCTTCTTGGATTGAAACATATTCATTTTATATGTTAACCACACTATAAATCCCTACACTTGTTGTCACTTGCAGTGAACAAGACCTATTGTAGTATATTTGATAAGAAAGAGTATCGTATCCACAAAGAATGTGCTACCATGGAATGTTGATGAAAGTTGTTTATCGCATTTGGGAGTTAGAAGTGATTAGTTGAGTTGAACTAAAAACTAGAGAATGGATTAGTCAAAGCCTTGGAAGAAAATAAAAATAATAATTTGCTAAATGTTACTCTAAGTTTCAAGTTCAAGTAATGCAAGTCGCAATTAGATTAGTACACATAGCTAAAGGTCCCTTAAATGTCATTCTTTAGGACAATTTAGTTTGAAAAGAGCAATTTAAAAGTTATTGCCCAAGGGTATAAGTACAAAGGCATAATACTAAGTGTAAATCAGTAATTATCTTGGCAGAGCATGTCTCAAGTGATCAGTCAAATCGGATATCTTAGCAATTACTTCTCATTAAGTACTTAACACTTAATACACTAGAACTTATCTCAATTTCAAATTGATATTCAAAAATCTATGCAAAATATATGTTAAATGGGCACTACCATTACCAGGTCAAAAACATTCTAATCCCAACTTTAATCCCAACTTTAATAAATAAAATGAAAAAATAGAACAATGTTGAGTCCTCTATTACAAGGGTTTGGAAGATTCCTTCCTCACTACTTTGATCAACACGTCTTCTATTCTCTTAGTTCAAGTGCCCTAAATATTTTAATGACTTTTATATTGACCACAAAAGGTACTTCTGATGTATATTATTATTTAGGGAACTAGTAGGCGTCTTAAACTTTTGTTAGGATGTATAAACTAGTAAGATCAATTTTTTTTTCTTTTTAAAATTCAATTTTTAAATCACAATTATATAATTTTCTTTCCCCATCGAGGCACCTGTGGGGGATCAATGCAGAGGACAAGGTGGGGATGAGGGAAAATATTTGGTGACATTCTCATCCCATTGTTATAGCTAAATGTAATTTAATTTTATCTTTCTCAAATAATTAGTGGAAATTCTTGTGAATTAACTAAGGACCAAACGTCTATGCATCCCCATTCAAAACAAATGCATCGAATTTCAAATTTTCAAATTCATTAAATACTCATTAGCATCCCTACTTGACGATTGTGTTAACGGTGCTTCTTAGTTTTAATATGTAGAATGAACATTCTCAAATCTAATCCTATACATAACAAATTATTAAAATCACATAGACATGATACGAAAGCATTAAAAATAGATGCACAAATAACTTGAATCAAAGATTTCATTAATGAAATGAACTAAAAAACTTACTTCATGGTTTGAAATCATTTTATCAGACCTTATGACTACAAAAATTAACCCCTCATAAATTAGCATATCTCACAAAAATAATTCATCAACAAATTAATACAATCACAGAAGTAAAGAGAAAAGAATGAACCTCTCATCCCTAAATAATTTTCGTCTTCCTCTCATTTCTAAATATCATCCTTAAGATTGAAAATTCTCTCCATTCTTGTCTCCTATCTATATGCTAAAAGCCTCTCTTGCAAATCCTAACTGTGCCTTTTATATCTTTAGAAATGTGGTAAACTTTAGGCTCTTTCCATACATACTTTTTCCAAGTTTCCATCGTGCGATTGCTAACCAAACTGGTATGATTGATCTCAATCTAGTAGGCTTTATCATGTGCCCTACACGAGCAATTGTAGCTCCCATCCAAAGTAATCTTAATCGTCCTGATCACTCACCCACTATCGCAATCACCTGGACACATGTAGCATCGATATTTTAAGGTGCCTCACACTTGACAATCTATCTTGGAACGTGATCAATAAAACAACGAGTCTCCTCAGCCCTAGCAATCACTCCCAACTTCTTGGTGTTGCTCATGCAACCTTAATTTGTTAATTTCACCCATTTTTGATTCATTGATGCATATTTTAGTTCCAAGCCTCCTTCATTGAAATAAATCTTGAATTTTATATTATGTAAGACCAAAATATATCATATGAATTGAAATTTGACTTAGAATTTCTATGAAATTACTATATCAATTACCCCCAAACTTAATCCTTACTCATCCTTAAGCAACTAAAACAAAATCACACAGGTAATGCAAATGTCAAAAACTCAATCCATACACTTAAAAGACAATAGGTCAAATCACGTTTACTTTCCTCATGAATTAATATAATTATTAATTGTACTCCTCCTTCTAAAATTACAAATACCTTAAGAAATTAGACATAAAACATCTACATCTTTGAAGACATGAAAGTCCAAGCATTAGCACCCCATAAAATTAACAAAACTATATGTTCAAACAAAATATTTTCTTCCAAATTATGTTACATTACATTCAATTTTGCATATAATCTTCAAGAGCATACAATGCAAATGCAAGTGCATATTTTAAAGAACACATAAATGTACTTTTTAGTAGAAATATATGATTGATATAGAAATTTGAAGTAGATCTTAGAATTCAAAAATATATAAATACCATAAACTTAGCAGGGGGAATTTTTGTAAATTTAAAAGGAAGAGGAGTGTAATTGGTGATTGCACTAACTCAAAGGGAAGACATCTGTATTTCAGAACAATATTAATGCACTGACTTGTCTTCAATATCACATGAACAATACAAATTCTCACAAGACTTTAATTCCATAGCACTAGAAACATTAATATATAATATGTTTCCATCATGCACACAGTCCACTATATATAAATGTGTGACTCAAACATGCAAGTCACATCAAATTAAGCTATAAAGACAAACTAACACTTATTAACCTCTAATAATAAATTGAATTTATAAATCTTTCAACTCCAAAGGAGTAATAATTATATCCACCTCTACTAATGTAGATAAATGTATTTCTTGAGATCAATTTGGATTCTTATAAGCTTGTAATGTTAGGTAGGGTGTTGCTAATAGATAAAATGTAGGGAATTCAAAACTAAGAACTCGCTACAACTTATGCACCTCGATATCCATCTATACTCCTCATTCAACATGTTTCACCACAACAATCCCCAACACTTTTCTTTTTTCATCACTCTTCTTCTTTTTCTTCTTCTTCGTCTTCTGCTTTTTTTAAAAAAAATTTCATTTTCTTTCTTGAAATGTCTATACTGCTATGAAGGGTAGTGCCTTCCCTTCAACCTTATAGGCTTACTAGGAAACTTCAGAAAAAAATTTAAGCTATGGAGGTTAGAATGGTGCAAATGATTCAAAGATAATCTATAACATTTCTCAATTAATGCACAACCTAATGTTTTACCTTGAAAGGTAATCAATTCAAGTTTTAGAGTTAACGAGGTCTCTAAGGTCAATTATCTACTCAACCCTCATTAACTTCACTTAACAACCCATTCATGGCTATGTGCTAAAAAATTTAGGAGTCAAATGCATTCAAGATGTACAATCATAGACTAAAGTATTAAAAATTGTGAAAATCAAATGCTATGCAAATTATGTGTTTATCTATCACTTCTTATCTTCAACAAGTCAACAAAATATTAATATTGCTTTCTCAACTCATAAAAAACTTTTGCTATACAATTCAACTCAATTATGTGCATGCCATAATTAATCACAATTAATTCAATATTGTACTAATAGTCTAAAACCATGTAATTCATTAGACCACTAATATCGAAAAGGAATCATCATTAGTTCAAGTTTTATACACACACACACACACACTTATATTAGCTAAATAATCATTACAATGCATCAGTTATTATCAAAATAAATACAAGCTAATACTGTTACTCACCTCCACTCACCACAAATACATCACAATCAAAAATTATGCAAAGTAAAAGACCTCAAGGTACTCAAAATTCTCACCCCACACTAGGGAAGACACGTTGTTCCCAATGTGTCCAAAATTCTATCAAAAACAGAAGGGTAAAAAACTGCTTAGTTGGGAGATGAGAGTAGTTCTCATTCATACCTTTCCATGTCATCCTCATCACATGGCTCGGGTGGTAGGACTGGCACTACCCCAAAAACTATAGGTTTTAGAACTAGCAACTCTTGAAAATAGACGTGTCAACCCCCCCCCCCCCACCATGCAAACCTTATAGTATTGGTGTGCATTACATGTTTGCTCTACTTATTGGAATAAACTCTACCATGTCTTCCATGATGCCCAACTCATATCATAGCTCACGAACCACAGACTAGAGCTGCAGCAATCATAATTAACTCCTCTATAGTCGAGGTCTTGTAGGTGAAGGCACCAAGGTTATACTAAATGGCTAGCCCTCATCAAGCTATAGACAGCAAGAGTGTTGCAGCCTTAAATAACCCTCTCCAACCTATCCTATAGTTGTTGGAATGAAAGTATTGAAGGGTATAAAAGTCTAATCATCAAGTGTGGGGTAGTGTCAAATCCCACACACTATCACTAGCCTCACGTTGAAGTAAATGCCTTTTTGTATACATAAAAAATGTACAACTAATCTTGTGAGTCCTCTATCTAATGCTTGGTCAAAATCAACTTGGCACATATGAATTTATGTCAAACCTTTAACTCACCCTCAAATCCTAATGAGTAAAGAACACAAGTTTATCATCAATTATTTTCCAACTCTAGGTTTTACATAAAGTATTGAGAATACATGTATGTGGATACGTCATTGGGGAATGATGTGTTCGAACACTAATTTGAAGAACAAAGAAGACAGAGAGTTAACTCTTTGCTGTCAATGTCTTTTTTATGATCATGTTAAGTGTGCGTGAACCTTAAACCTAAGATGATATAGTTGTCTCATATGTATGATGATTATGTATGACGGTTAATGTGTCAGTAAGATATAAAGGACCAACATCTACCTGGATATGAGATATAGTTATGAGTCAAAGGTACCATTTCCTGAATGCACATGAGACATGAGTGTGATAAATAAGTGATTTGTCTCCTTGCAAGTGAGCACAACATTTTTCTTATGCAATCTATGTTACAAAAAATGAAAATCCTTGGCTAAGATAGTATATGATCGGAAAGGATTTTTCAATCATGAAGTAACATTGATTTGGTCATATGATTGAGCAAGTGAGTTTGACTAATTCCATTGCTATTTCTTGATCAGGACCTTATGGGACAGTTCAAGTGAAACATTTACTTCACTTTAAGTGGGCTACGGTATAAGCTATAAACTAGATGCTATCCATATCTTTGAGCTATGATTGTTGTTAGCTAAAAATAAACCTAAAGAGTCACACACATTATAATAAGGTAAATGCTAGAAGGCTTTTGCAAAGTAGGAGCCATGAATGAGGCTTGAGAAATCTCATAGTAAAATTAATTTGGTTACTATTAAATTGGACCAAATAAGATAATTTATTTCTCATTATATTTTTTAATAATGAGATTATTCACTAGAAACATGATGAACCTATTATTTAATTAATAGAGATTAATTAAATTCAAAGATAATACAGAAATAGAATTATTTTGTACCTATTATGTTTATTAATAATAAGATAATTAACTAGAAATATAATGGGTTCTTGATTTAATCAATGAGATTAATTAAATTATGGGATATAATTCTAATGGATTTTAATTATTAATTGGATTAATAATTAAATATAGAATGGGATTGAATTAGTTTTAAGGTCTATGTAAAAATCCACAAAGTTCATTCCATGTGTTCTAGTTGGATATACATGGTAATATGAATCTAAACATGTATATAAGATTATGTTTTGAAAATAAACCAATTAGAAGAGTTCTAAAACATAAAAAAGACACTAATCACACTGCTACTATTCACAGGTTAGTATAGCACGAATACTGCCACCCTACCTTGCATAAGAAAGAAAATATTCACTAACTCCTACATATCTTCTCTTAAGAAATTCTCCAAACATAGAATTTATGGGATTCACGAAGGAGTTTGTAAAGATTCGTTAACGAAGCCTTATCAACGTTTTGTTCTTATGGACAAACTAGAGGTTAGGACTTCATCATAACTTGTAGATCATAGAAAGATATATCTAGAAATTTGAATCTAAGTAATTATCTGTACAACCAAACCTTGTTTTAATTTATATGAGTTATGCAAAGAAAAGCGGATTAGGTTAGAATTTTAATTTATGCGATGTTATCTTTGATATTCCATACTAAAATTAAAAATTTTACATTTCAAATCCAGTGAAACCTAATAGTAGTATCAAAATCATTGTTTTTCTTCGTATAAACATACTTAGAATAATTCATTTTATGATTTATAGTTCATTTTTTTTGAAATTCATAAACTTGTATTTGGATATTTATTTATGATTGTAAGAATTGTTTTTGCATTGTTTTGAATGAAGGGAAAAGCATAAAGATTGATTATTAAATATCAAAAAAAGTTTAGTGCCATAGTCATATTAGGGCTTGTGAGAATGTGTATCGCGGTAATGAACATTGGCAACAAGTTTTACATAATTCCACTGCTAGTTTTATAGCCACGAGAGGTGGGTTCATGGCCTGGAGATGAGATCTCATGACAACGAGGCCAACTGCAACAGAACAGGACAATGCTGTTGCTGTTCACCTTGCAGCCATGACAATGGACTATCCTCTGTTGCAACTGGCTGTGTGGTCACAAGAATTGTTACCATGGCTACACAAAGGCAGACAAGGGCTATTGCATGCCTTTTTCAAATTTAAAAGCTAGAAAAAGAGTTTTCCACAAACAAGAATTATGGCATGTGCTGCGTAAGTCATAAAATAGCTCAAAGGAATTTTATTGCTCCATACATGTGATGTGTGGATGTTGTATAGATGGATGGATGGATGTAGAATAGGCTTAGCATACACGTGGATGCTTTTGTTTTGTTTTTAGTTTTTTACAATGTATAAATTAATTTTTCATTACTTGTAAGGGTATAAGCTCAAGTTTTTCCAAGTAGAATAGGAATTATATTTTTTATGATATGCCATAACGTAATTGTAATTCCAAGATCAAGAGTTGGTAATTGCTTAGAGGCCAAGGACTTGCTATTTTTTTGGGACCAAGAGTCAAAGTTCGTTCGATAGTCCAAATGTGGTGTGTCCATGAAAAAAAGGAGTCCAAGACTAGTGAAGACAAAATTTTAAAGTCTTGTTATAGTTTAAGGCTTCACACATATGCACATGATCCAATTGTTGGCTCTAATTGTATTTAAAAGTTCATAATCATCCATATGTTTTGTCTAATATTTTACTGTATATATGAGATAGGTGTATGTAAATGGTTAATGTGCAAAGTAAAAGAATAATACATGGGCCAAAAACTTCCTCATCCACTTTTAAGTTGTAATGGCGAACTTGTTTCATTGTGACCTTCCTTCGAGCTCAAAGTTACAAGTATAGTCTTATCATGTGATATCATTACGTTCATGAGGTTGCATTATAATGGTGTAGTTAGGGCTTTGGGTGCATTTTATATGACATTCAAAGGATACTTTACCTTAAAAACTAAAATGGTTATGGGTAGGATTACAAATTTGGCGATTTGTTAGTTGATGAGCATAACTTAAATGGACTTGTAATAGCAAGAACTGTTTGTGTAAGGTTTTGTTAAGCCATGGGCCAAAGTGAAACATTAGACTATGCATGAAATGATTTGGAAATAGTTGCCACTCATTGGGTCTAGCATGCCAAAACCCGTATTTGTGAGGTACATTATGTCTAAAGAAGATTTCAATCACCCCGTGAGAAAATTTTTCAATAAAATTTTCATTTCCTACCTAAGGGAGTGTAGGATTCAAAAAATCTAATTGGAAGCCACAGGAATTAAAGTTCATAATCATTTAGTAACAAAATTAACAACCAGACTAAGAATCTTGCTTATTTTTTTACAGTTATATTATATTTGAATAATGTCACTCACTCTCATTATAATTGTAGAATCATGTTGATTGGGACTAAGAGAATCTATTGAATTTAAGGTTTGAGAAATGTTTTCATTCCTAAAAGAATTTGTAAGATCTTGGTAGTGGTCATCACATGCTATGGAAAGGAGGTTGTCCTTAAGATGTCTATTCCTTGGATTAGTAAGATTAAGGAGGGTAAGACCAAAGGAAAGAAACCTTTCGTTCTCAAGGCGGACAAGTGTGAGACCCAGGGCTCATGTTAGCATAGAAAAGAATTTTTACTACAACAAGAAGGGGCATTGGGAGAGGAATTGTGTCGGAGGCCCCAATGGCCTAAAAGAAGGCACAAAGGTGAGGAACTATATGTTTTCGAAACATCTTGTTACATCGTTGTGTTTTCTATATCTTAGATCTTCCCTTCAAGTACATCCTCTTGCATTTGCACTTTGAATAAAGATTTAATCAAGAGCAGATTACTTGAGAAGTAAGAAATGGTGATTAAGGTCGATAGTAGGACAAGTGTTACAGCTACTGTGATCAGCACTACTTAAGTTAAGTTATTAACTAGTCATATTTTGGGCCTAAAAGATTATGTCATGTTTCCAAATGGGTTGAAGAATATTATTTCTATACCTTTATTGGTAAAATATGAATTTTCTTTCAGACACAATAAGTGCCAAATTTATTATCAAATTAAATTGGTTAGCACTGTCTCATTAGAAATGGCCTATTCTACTTGAATTTGGATGATAAGCTCGCAGTAAATTCCGTGACAAACAAACATACTATGAATAGTATACATTCTAAGTAATTGTGACATTTCAAATTGAGTCATATTAGAGAGGCTAGGATTAGAAAATTAGAAAAAGATGGGCTCGTTGGCCCATTGGGAGAGAAACCATACTCAATTTACGAGCCTTGCATCATAGGTAAGATGGGTAAGAGTACATTTGATGAGCACATCAAGAGAGCCACATCGGTGTTGAAGTTAATCCACACCAACATTTGTGAGTCATTTAATGAAATGGCAAGAGGAGAATGTCACTACTTTATAACCTTCATTGACAATTTCTATAGATATGGTTATGTGCGCTTTTTGAAGTACAAGCATATATCCTTTGAAAAGTATAAGACATTCAAAGTTGTAGTGGAGAAACAAACTAGCAAGCATGCAAAGACACTAGATCAAGTTGAGGTGGCAACTACATCAATATTAAGTTTGTGAAATTTCTCAAGGACAATTGCATTGTGTCACATCTTACACCACCAACAACTCCTTAATTGAATGGTATGGTGAGCTTAGGAATCGAACTTTGCTGGACATAATTCAATTTATGTTAAGCTTTACTAATTTACCTATTTCTTTGTAGGGACACGTCCTCTTGACTACTACCCACGTCTTGAATAGAATTCTCTCTAAATTAGTTCCTTTGACCTTAAATGAGACGTGAGTGAAATGAAACTAAGCCTAAAGCATATCAAGATTTGAAGATATCCGCCTACCTAAAGCAAGACGAACAAATTAGTTAAGAAGGACATTGTGAGATGCTATGTAAGTTACCTTCCAATTGACTAAAGGATTTTTATTGATTATCAAGCACGCTTCATAGAAAAAGAGTTTATTCAAGAAGGTAGCACCGGTAGAACCATCTTGCTTAAGGAAGTTAAACATGACGAACAAAGCAAAGAACCTATACATTAGCTACCTATTTAAGAATCACTTTCCATGACACAACCATTGTGACAATTGAGTAGAGTCTCTCTTACACAAGAGAGATATGAGTTTGTTCTAGAGAACGGACAAGAGTTATTTGTTATAGGAGATAATGTTCATGGAGATGATCTTTCTACATATGATTAAACAATAAAAGATAAAGATTCCTCCATGTAGCAGAGGTCATGCAGTTCGAGATGGATTCAAACAAAATTTGAACCTTAGTGGATCCATTCAAAAGAATAGTCCCATTGGATGCAAGTGGGTCTACAAAAGAAAATTTAGTTCAACTAGTAAGCTGAAGACCTACAAAGTCAAGCTTATGGCCAAAAGTTATGGTCAAAATAAGGGTATTAACTATAAGGAGACCTTTTTTGACTGAGATATGAGTAAATTCATTCAAATACTCCTTGCGATAGCCGCCCATTTATATTATGAGATTTGACATTTGGATGTCAAAATTGCTTTCCTTAACGGATTTCTTGAAGAGGATATTTATATAGTGTAGCCATGAGGTTTTAAAGTAAAAGGGGAATTCATAAAGTATGCGAGCTTAAGAGGCTAATTTATGGCCTTAAGAAAGTATTAAGGATTTAGAATTTTCATTTTGATGGTACAGTCAAATCGCTTGGCTTCATAGAAAATGAGGATGAGCCTTGCATCCATAAAAGGGTTAGTGGAAATGCCATTACATTTTTAGTAAATGTAGACAATATGCTCCTTATTAGGAATGATGTTGGGATGATGACTTTGGTTAAAATGTAGTTATCTAGCATGTTCTCCTTGAAAGACTAAAGAGAAGTGATTTACATCTTAGATATTCGTATCTAATATAGTAAAAATCCATACATAATATACCAAAAGGGTACCCTATTCAAATATTTTTCTTGAGGTTACTCCCATATGGGCATTGTCCATTTCTTTTACTAACACGTGTTAGCCTCAATGTTAGTTTCTCAAATAATATAGGATCTAACCTCACTGCTAGTCTCTCAAATAATATAGGAACTAGCCTTAATGCTAGTCCCTTGAGGCATATTCTATTTCGGAGAATATTTCATAATGCCTACTGATTTAATTCTCAATTTCTTTCCTTTGCCATGTCGTGTCGCATAACCTGCACATCATATGAACCTCCATATAGAAATAATTATAATAGCTCATATAATAATTAGTGAGCACTATACTTTTTTTTTTAAGTTGAAGTTCATGTGCAAATAGAAATTAGAATTTCCTCAATAATAATAATAATAATATACAAAAATCACATTTCTTATATTTCATGGCCAACCTTGTCTTTTGAACAATTCATATATATGTCCTACACATATTTATTCACAAAAGAAACATATATTAGATAGTAGCCATGGACCCAAATTAATCAAAAAGAAAATCAAAGCATTCAGGCGAAAATGAGAACTTAGTCGATGGCATGATCATCATATGCAAGTAGGATATTGAGAAAATTTTAACATTTAACTAAATACTAACAAAAATGTTAGAAATCATGCTTTGATCTTATAAAGGCAGGAGAATGAATCCAACAAACATGAATTCAACTGAAATTAGTTGAAGATGTAACTTCATAGCTTTGAGCAATTGTAATAAATTGAGTATTAGATGCATATCGGGCCTTAGTTCATGTAATCCAAATCATTGTCGGCCACAACACTTTCTATGAATGGCACAACCTTGGCTTCTTTAGTTTCGGCCTTGTTAGAAACTTTATTTTCTAAATTAAGCCAATTTTAACCAAACATTTGAACTTCGTTTCGGCCTTCCAATTTTTAGATGCCTCTAGGGAAATTTCTTTTGGGATAACCTTAGACACATTTTCAGAAGTCTTGTCTGAAATGGTTTTCTAGAAACCCATACTGCTGAAGAGGTTCAAAACCTCCCTAACTGACTTGAACGACACAGGCGCGTCAATCTTAGTGTTTTCTGTGACATAGTTTAGCCATGATGGCTAACCCTCACAACCGAAGAAGATGCCCATTTTTTTCTGAAAATCCGATAGCGTCAGCGATGCGTCTTATGAAAATCACACAGAACTTTCTTCATATGCTTGAAAGGCAACGTAGTAGAAGAAAAGTAAGTTGGAAGAAAATTGAAAAAAATAGAGTTTGAATTTTGCTCCCTGAGCAGTGTTACTGTTTCATCCAATTCCTATCTAACCACCAGGCCTTTAAATGTGCTATGGCTTGTAGAATCATCTACACTCAAGCCCCTAACTAACTCAGGAAAAAGCTAACAAAAAAATGTACACAAAAGATAAATAAAGTTAGCCAAAATAGAAGAAAAAAAAACATGATCTCCTCCCTGTTGGTAGTCTTAATAGATAAGCTGTTGAACTGTCTGATCTTGATGACTTGTTAAGATGAATGGTTTCATGAGATAGCTGTCATCTTAGCCTTCCATACAACATCCTTTTAGGTTCTAAAGAACAAGAGCTCTGATCGCCATTCCCTTTTGAATACCCAGCTACACAACTTCTACCATCAAGCAGGAGACGTGAAGGTATCACTGCTGGTAGTCCCCGTGGTTGAGATGCTACAGCCCTTTCTTTGACTCTAATACTGTTAAATAGCCCCTCTCAAGATGGAGAATGTAAGTTAACCATTCCCATCTTGCTTAAATGCTTAATAAACAGGCTTGCAGCTAAAGGTTTGGTCATCACATCAGCAACTTGTCCCTTTGTTGGCACATGATATGTTTTTGATTAGGATTTGTTGTAGTTGATCTCTCATAATATGACAATCCATCTCTATGTGTTTACTTCGTTCATGGAAAACCAAATTCACTGCAATGTGAAGCGTAGCCTTGTTGTCACAATGTAGTTCAAATGCTTGGTTATGCATGACCTCTAAAGCTTTGAGGATATACCTTATCCAACTCAGTTCTGAGCATTCTACTTCAATCGATGATTTTAACACAATAGACTATTTCTTTGTCTTCCAAGATATTGGAGAGCTTCCCAAAAAAAATATAATATCCCGTGACTGACCTTCTAGTGTCTAAACAAGAGCCCCAATTTGAGTCTCAGTAAGCTTTGAGATTTAATTCATTCTTGGATGGTAGGAATAATCCTTGTCCTGGTGTTGCTTTAATGTAATGCAACACCCTATAGGCTGCCCTCATGTGTAAGTCAATTGGTTGCTGCATAAACTGACTTAAGACCTGAATACTAAAACAAATGTCTGGTCTTATAATACTTAGGTATAGTAGTCTCCCTACCAACTATCTATAGGTGATTAGATTAGTTATTGGCTTTCCTTCCTCGTTGCTGAGCTTGATGTTACTTTCCATAGGAGTCTTCTTAGGTATTCCCCCAAGCAGCCCACTGTCTGCCAAAATGTTCAGTATATCTTTTCTCTGATTATGTGGATTCCAACCTCATTTCTTGCTATTTCTATGCCTAAAAAATGCTTTAGATGTCCAAAGTCCTTAATCTTGAACTTTTGATCAAGGAAGTCTCTTATCTCCCTTGTTACTGTCTCTGAATCACCTTCAATAATAATGTTATCCACATATACTAATAAAATAGTAAAAGAGGCCTTTCTTTTCATGGTGAAGAGACTGTAGTCAACTGTACATTATTCAAAACCAAAATTGACCAAAGCATGGGATAAGGTCGCATACCATTGTTTTGATGCTTTTTCTAGTCCATCTAGACTCTTGTTCAGCTTACATACTTTGGTTGTCTCTTCTTGGTTGTATCCTAGTAGCTTGCTCATATATATTTCTTCCTCTAAGTCTCCATGCGGAAAGGCATTGTATACATCTAATTGATGCAAAAACCATCCTTTCACAGCAGCTACTACAAGGAGGCATTTTATTGTTGTTATCTTTACCATTGCAGAGAAGGTCTCTTAGTAGTCTGCTTCCTCTATTTGTGTAAAACCTTTGGCCACCAATCTAACCTTGTACCTCTCTATAGTTCCATCTACCTTATACTTGATTTTGTGCACAAATTTGCACTCGATTGCTTTCTTACCAGCATGCAGTTCAGTCAGTGTCTATGTGTTGTTGTCCTCCAATGCTTTGATCTCAGCTTGCATTGCCTGTTGCCAATTTAGATCATTAGAAGCTTCATCATAAGTTTTAGGCTCCTCATTTGAAGAAACAGCAGCTAAGAAATCTCGTTGATTGGGAAGAAAATTGTTATAACTCAGGAAGGTTTCAAGTAGATATTTAGGGGGCCTTTTGGAGTTTTGTTCACCTGATTTTGTCGGGAGTGGTAGAGAAGACGAGGCTTGCTGACAATGATATTTCTTGAGATATTTAGGGGCATTCCTGACTCTGGTGAATCTCTTTAGGACATTAGGAGCTTGATTGATAGGTGAGACAGAGAATGGCAAACTTTTATGAGTGGGAGATATTATATTTGGTTGAGTACTATATTGGTCTTCTGAGATCAGCTTATTAGAATTTTGAGAGGGCTATGTTTGGTGTTAGATGTTGAGATTTTCATCATTGGAGGGTGGTGAGTGGCTGTTTGGTGCAAAGATAGAAAATTGTGGATGATATGAAGGGTTATAAGGTTGTGTTAAGGCAGAGCTTGAGGCTTCTTTGTTTTAGTTGTGTAGTTTAAAAGGAAAGATACTCTCATAAAAGGCCACATCCCTTGAAATGAAGACATTGTTAGGTTTTATTGCAGTAACTTATATCCCTTTATAGCATATGGATACCCCAGAAAAACACATTCTCTTGCTCTAACATCAAATTTATTACTTCTTGAGCAAAATGTGGAGGCATAACATAAACAACCAAAAGTTTTCATGTGTCGGTATGAAGGTTGGATTCCAAATAACATCTCATAGGGTGTCTTGTTACTTAAGGCTGCAGTTGAGGTCCTATTTATTATATATGTTGTTGTTATGATGCATTCAGACCAATACTTTAAGGGCAGATTAGACTGCAATTTTAAAGACCTAGCTACATTTAATAAGTGTTGGTGTTTTCTCTCAATTATTCCATTTTGCTAAGGGGTTTCTACACATGTTCTTTGGTGCATTATTCCTTCATTTTGGTAAAAATCTTTTAAGATGAATTTTGTACCATTATCTGTTCTAATGATTTTAATTCTTCTTCCAAATTGGTTCTGTACCAGCTGATGAAAGCTTTTTAGGCAGTGTTTGGTTTCGGCCTTTGTCTTTAGCAAGTAAAACCAAGTTGTCCTAGTATGGTCATCAAGTATGGTTAAGAAGAATCAACTTCCATCATATCCTTCCTCATTAAGAGGTCCCCATAGATCACAATGCAACATTTGAAAGGGAAATGAGGTCTTATGAGAGCTGTGATTGAAAGACTTCTTGTGTAGTTTTGTAAGAGGCCAGGCAGGATAAATGAAAGCATTCATTTCCTTTGTGAACGGTTTTACAAGTGAGTTATTGATGAGGTTTAGTTTTCTATTGGACATATGACCAAGTCTATAATGCCAAAGGACACTACTATTATCTGAACTTACAACTGAGTTAGACTTAGGTAAGATCTTCTGCCAAAGTTCTGGTAAGTCTGTCTTGAGCTTATCAGAATGCACCCCACTCCCAACTAACTTGTACAAGCTATGTTAAGCTTCACCCCTCCCAATCATGGTCCAAGAAACAAGGTCTTGCACATAGCAAGTTGAAGGAGAAAACACAAGACAGCATGGATAATCCTGTGCTAGTTTTCTTACTGAAATTAGGTTTAGTGCAAAATATGGAACACAAAGTATGTTGTCTAAGGTAAGGGATTGAGTTAACTTTACTTTCCCCATATGTGTTGCAGTTACGTAAGAACCATTTGGAAGTTTGATAAGGATAAAAGTGGTTGCTGTGATGGAAGTAAAGAGGGCAAGGTGGCAAATCATGTGATCTATGACCCCTGTGTCAAAAATCCAAGATTGAAGTGGGCTTTGATTTATAGGAAAAGTGTGTGCAAAGGTGGATTGAGTCTTACCTGCCATGTTGCTTAACTTAGCTAGGTGAGTGGGGGGTTCAACAATGACTATGTTAGCTAGTGGGGTGCTTTGGTTTGAGGTTTAGCTTGCATCATCTGATCTTGTAGCTACTGTCTTTCTAATACTAAGGAGTGCCATCAACTTATGATATTTAGCCTTAGTAAGGATTATTCCTTCTCCTACCTCATCAGTGTCTCCTACTGACTGCTCAGAAACTCCTTGAGATGTCAGGGCTGCATTTGCACTTTTCATTCCCCTCTAGTACAGTCTATACCCTGCCGGGTACCCCCTCAGTTTGTAGCATTTCTCAGCAAGATGACCCTTCATATTACAGTGTGTACATATTGGAGGCTTAGCATTTCCTACCTTAAAGCAATTTTGGAGTATGTGACTTGTGATCTTGTAATGCGTGCAATAGGGTCTATCTCCTTCTGTTTTAGAAGAACTTTGGCTTCTTTGTGCTACAAAGACCTATGTCTCAGCCCTTTACATGTTTGAGACAATCTGATGTTACCTCTTCTATTATTGAACTATGGCAAAAAACCTATTAACTGGTGGTAGAGGATCCAGCATCAGGATTTGATCTCTAATACTGTTGTAAGAATCATTCAGTCTTACTAGAAATTGTATCACACAATCTCATTGATGTTTGTCCCTGAGAACCTTCAACTGACCATAGGTACATTCTAGCATAACATCATACAATGCTAGTTCATCCCATATTGCCTTAAGTTACCCATAATACATAATAACCATGTCATCTCCCTGCATTAAACAGCTCAGTGCCCTTTTCAATTGGTATATCCTTAGTTCATTTTGTTGTGGCATTCTTTCATTGATCTCATTCCACAGATGACAGGCACTATCCACAAACAATAAACTACTCTTGGGAGGTGGTGAGATAGAGTTCAAAGTCTAAGAGATTGCCATGTCATTGTATCTTTCCCATACTTCAACCAGTGCAGCATCATCAGCAGTAAGTTTTCTAATTTGCCCAGTGACAAATCCCAACTTGTTTTTAGCTCTAAGGGCTCTTCTCATGCTTCTTGCCCAAACCACATAGTTTTTAGTTGTTAACAGCTTAGGAAGCAGAGCCACCATGGGGTTGTCTCCACTGTCTATCCTAAAAGAATTGGTAGGATCAAAAAAGTTGAACAGCCTGTCTGCAGGCATGTTTGGTTGATTTCCAATTGAGGATGATGCTTGAGCCATTGTGATGGTCAACTTCTTCAATCTTCCTCCTATCTTCAAACCTGCTTTGATACCATGTGAAAATCACACAGAACTTCGTTCATACACTTGGAAGGTAATGTAATAGAGGAGAAGCAAGTTGGAAGAAAATTAAGAAGAACAGAGTTTAAATTTTACTCCTAGAGTAGTGTAACTGTTTCATCCAATTCCTATCTAACCACTAGGCCTTTAAACATGCTATTGCTTCTAGAATCATCTACACTCAAGCCCTTAACTAGCTCAGGAAAAAGCTAACAAAAAACATGGAAAAAAATGTGATCTCATCCTTGTTGGCAGTTTTAATAGACAAGCTACTGAATTGTCTGATCTTGATGACTTGTCAAAATGAATGGTTTTAGGAGATAGCTAACATCTTAGCCTTCTATACAACATCCTCTTAGGTTTTAGAGAATAAGAGCTCTGACCGCCATTCCCTTTTGAATACCCAGTTGCACGACTTCTACCATCAAGTAGGAAACGTGAAGGCATCACTACTGGCAGTCCCTGCACGACTTTTAACATTAAGCAGGAAACGTGAAGGTATCACTGCTGGCAGTCCCAGTGGTTAAGATGTTGTAGCCATTTCTTTAACTCTAATACGGCTCAATACGCCTCCTCCATGAACCCTACGACAATTTGGGCTCCTTCCTACTGATCTTCGCTGCAAGACCACCATTGTCCTCTGCATCATCATGTAGCCAATCCCTACCTTCAAGCCTGCGCATTGTAAGTTTCACTTCATGTTTTCTAGAAATCGAAGGATGCCATATCCTTCAGTTCATCATCTTCACCACCATCCTGGTATTCTTTCATGTTGATCAAAATCCTTTTCATGGGAGTCTAAATGGAGCTCACAATCGCAGATATGCGAGTAAGGATTGTATCCTCGACTCGGCAGTGCCTCCCGCTGCTCCAAGGGTCAACCTCTGCCTCAAGGGCTTCACCTTCTTCATCGTGTAACTAAGTGTGTACGAGTTATGAGAACATTCGCTGTTGATGGCTGTCGTTTCTTTTCACTGTATGGGTTGGAGAAAATGTGTTTGGATCGAAACAAATTGTATCACTGTATATGGGCCTGAAGGAAGTAATGAGAAAAAAACAAATTGGGAAAATGATTTCGTGGACTGGAGATGCAGGGTGCAATTTTAGGGCGGTTGTTTGGGTCTTGCTTTTTTCTTCCGATCTTAGAACTTTACAATAATAGAATCGTTGCAGCATTGTTTAGTGTAAGAAAAATCGAGGGGCTATTTGGATGGGTAGTATTGAATTTGGCCCATCACCGTTGATTTCAAAGATTGTTGGGGAAACAAAACAAAATCAATAAAAATATTGGTTTGAGTCGTTCAATAATTTGCATTATTTTTGGAAATTATTTTAATGGTTCAAAATATTTCCTCAGGAATTAAACAAACCTTAATTTTTTCAATGAAAAGATGATTAGGAACCAACAATTATTTATTTGATTGATTTTCGTGTCATTCGCACCTCTCCTCTACAAAATTTTAATTTCTAGCATATTTACTTAAGATACTAAAACATTTCTTCTCTTTTGAATTAAATATCTAAATATCATCACTGTATTACTCTAATACAATAAAAATCTATTTTACAATATACCAAAAGGATATTTTACTCAAATATTTTTTTGGAGATGACTCCCATATGAGCATTGCTCATTTCTTTTACAGATACAAGTCTAGTCTCAACGTTTGTCTCTTGAATAATATAGGATTTAACTTCACAACTAGTCCCTTAAGTAATATATGAACTAATTTTAGTGCAAGTACCTTGGGGAATATTTCATTTTAGAGAATATTTCATAATACCTCTTAATTTAATTTTTAATTTCTTTTCTTTCCTTTGTCATGCCATGATCTGCTTATCATATGAACATTCATATAAAAATAGTTATAATAGTTCATATAATAATTTATGACCATCTTATGTTTTTTAATTGAAGTTTATCTGCAAACACAAATTAGAATTTCCACAATAATATTAATAATACACAAAAATCACATTTCTTATATTTCATACTCAATCTTGTCTTTTGGACCATTCACGCGTATGTCCACATATTTATTCACAAGAGAAGCATAAATCAGACAGCAGCCATGGACCAAAATTAATCAAACAAGAAAATCAAAGTATTCCGGTGAAAATGAGAACTTGGTCACTGGCATCATCATCTTACGCAAGTAGGATGTCGATAAATTTTAACATCTAACTAAATGCCAACAAAAATGTTAGAAAATCATGCTTTGACCTTATCAGGGAAGAAAGCGAATCCAATAAACATGAATTCAGTATAAATGGGTTGAAGACGCTCCTTCATAGGTTTTAGCAATTGCAATAAATTAAACATTGGATGCTGATCAGACCTTAATTCATGTGATCTAAATCATTGTCGGCTCCCACCCTTCTATGAACGGCACGACCTTAGCTTCTTTAGTTTCGGCCTTGTTAGAAACTTTATTTTCTAAATCAAGCCAATTTTCACCAAACATCGCGAACTTCGTTGCGGCCTTCCAATTTTTGGATGCCTCTAGGGAAATGCATTTTGAGGATAACCTTGGACGCATTTTTCAGAAGTCTTGTCTGAAATGGGTTTCTAGAAACCCATACCATCGAAGAGGTTCGCAGCCTCCCTAACCAACTCGAACAGCGCGGGTGCGTTAATCTCTGCGTTTCCAGCGACATCGTTTAGCCCTGATGGCTAACCCTCACAACAGAGGAGATGCCTCTCTTTCATCCGAAAATCCAACAACATCAGGGACGCGCTCTCCTCCATCAGCCCAGCGACATCTTGGGCCCCTTCCTCCTGATCTCCGGCGCAAGACCACAATTGTCCTCTGAATCATCATGCAGCCAATCCCCACCTGCGCATTGGAAGTTTCACCTCATGTTTTCTAGAAATCACATGCTGCCATGTCCTCCACTGCATCATCTTCACCACCATCTTGTTATCCTTTCGTGTTGATCAAATCCCTTTTCATGGGAGTTCCAATGGGGCTTGCAATCCCAGATATGTGAGTAAGGATTGTGTCCTAACTAGGCAGTGCCTCCCGCCGCTCCCAGGGGCAACCTTTGCCTTGAGGGCTTCACCATCTCCCGCGTGCAAATACGTGTGTGCGAGTTCTGAGAAGATTCACTTTTGATGCCTTCCGTTTCTTTTCACTGTACGGGTCCGAGAAAATGTGTTTGATTAAAACAAATTGTATCACAGTATATGGGTCGGAAGAAGTGATGAGAAGAAAACAAATTGGGAAAATGATTTCATGGACTGGAGATGCAAGGTGCAATTTCAAGGCGAGTACAAGTTGCTGTTTGGGCCTTGCAATTTTCTTCCTATCTCGGAACTTCAGTCATAGAATCGCTGAGGCGTTGTTTGGTGTAGGAAAAATCAAGGGACTATTTGGTGTTTAATTGGCCCAGCACGAATTAATTTTCAAAATTGTTGAGAAACAAAACAAAATTAATAAAAAAATCATGACGTGAGTCCTGCAATAATTTACACTAGACTTGAAAATTATTTTGTCGATAATATTTGCTTAATATTAAACAAGCATTTACCTTTTCAATAAAAAGATAATTAGGAATCAACATGAGAGAAGAAGAAAGCAGATAAATTGGCATCTTATTTTTTGCATTAGGTTTTGTTCAATGTTGGATAACTTATGAATATCTTCAAATGGTTATATGCACTATTGGAAAAAGTAGAACCATTGGAGAAGAAACTTTTCGAAATAAATAAAAAATATTTTGATGATTTCTTGATTTTTTTAGAGTAGAAAATAAAATATTTTGAAATAATAAAATTTTCCGACATGTTTCTCATAAATTTATACTATGCTATTTAAAAAATGAGAATTTTAGTTCCACAGTATCTAATTACATGCTACTTATATTTTAAATTATTTTATGTTTTTCCCCCTCTTAATTTTGTTGTGTTTATTAGTGTTTTCTTTTAAATTTTTTCTATTTGCAAATTCTTTTCATTTTTCATTATTTTCTTATTTTAAATGTTTTGTATACTTTTTGAATAATTCTATCTACAATATCTCAAATATGATAACTTTATTTTTTGTAAATAAATTGAATCGTGCCACTTTCATTGATTTTAAAAATGGCCGAAATCTTTCCCTTACATTCTTTGTCCAAACTTTGTTACTCATGTTTTTTTAATAAGATTTTATTTTTAAGAAAAAAATTTGAGATATCATGAACTTTAAATGTTGCAACAGTGTACCGATTTGAAATAACGTATTTCTGAATCAAATCTGAACGGATGGATAAAAATCAGAGCATAATTTAAATAGGGTTGATTTAATTTTGGGCCAAGAAGCTGGACTTGCGATACGAAAAATAAACGGTAAGATTGCAGCAAAAACAAAGGAAAAGCCAGAGTAACAATTATCTTCTCCAAGAATCAAACCCAACAGGATTGGCGGTGGCAATCGCCTTCGCTCGGGGGTGTCGGAGTCATTTAATCGTCACAAAAGTTTTTACAGTTCAAAACGGAGCACAAATTCACGCCGTAGGCTGCTACGTGTCCCAACTCATCTTCCTCCACGTGTCCCCATTCGCTTGGTGGGCTGCCGGTTCCCCCAATTTAATAAGCCTCCATCAACAGCAGAATGTTGTGTTTTACTCGTCAATCACTACCAAAAAGGGATGGCGAAAGTAACTTTACCCACAAACTCCGATTCCGATTCTCCTTTGATAGAGACCCATTCTTTCATTTAGTGTATATATATACCCAGACCCAATCGTGACCGAGTGTGCGAGCACGGGTTTTTTCCTGCCAATTATTTCTGGGTTTGGAGAAATGGGGAGAAGGAAGCTGGAGATAAAGCGAATCGAGGATAAGTGTGCGAGGCAGGTTACTTTTTCGAAGAGGAGAAACGGGTTGTTGAAGAAGGCTAGGGAACTATCAATTCTCTGCGATGTGGGTGTGGGGGTGATTATCTTCTCCAGTAGGGGAAAGCTCTACCATTACTGTAGCACTAACAGGTCAGTACGTAATTTTCTTTCTGACATTGGAATTTTTGTGGAAGCCTTTTTTCTTTTTGGTGAAATTATTCTAAAATGGTGAAGTTCGGATCTTGCGTTCTCCCTTGTTCGTTGACCATTTTATCGGGAAATTTATGTTGCGGTCCTTATGCTGTCCCGAAGTTTCGGAATGCCCAAGATGGAAGCTTGAAGGCTCTTAATTTTAGTAAATAAACGTTTTGTCTTTTGCTTTTCTTTAATTACAATAAAATAATAGGGGCATCGTATCGTCTGTCTCGTATCCCTATGCATATTCGGGGGTCATCCATTGTGGTGGCTGGAGTTAATTGAACCCTGTTCTCGATTCGAAGAAACGTTTTTGGAGAGAGAGAGAGAGTCTCATCTGAAACAGTCGTAGGAGTTCAGATATGCACGGGGTTGAGTCACGCCACCTAAAGTAAAAATATTTGGTTTTGTATGTCAATCAATGCCTTTGCCAGAGCGCTTCGGTTCCTGCTTTGGTTTTGTGGTTCACAACCCTGCACAGCGTAGTCAGTGGAAAACTGTAGAAATAAGCTATATCTGCGTTGCACATGCCAAGTCATCATTGAGTTGTGCCACGTGGATATACACGAAAAACGGGGGATGATCTTGTTTTTTCTTTATATAATATTCTATATTGCGTTTGATTATTATTACTACCATTATTATTATTTGAGACTGTTTGCTTACTTCATGCTGTATTCTATCGTCATGTTTAAGAGTCCTGCTACTGTAAAATGATGGCTTTTAATGGTTGAGGCTATTACTGTGGTTCCTTATTACTGTATTTATGCTACTGTTTCAGTCTTTTGCTGTGTGCTGAGTTCCGTTTATTTAGTGTTCTTGTTTTGCCTTTTCTAGTGATTCTTTCTAGTATTATTATTGCAATTAATTAATGTGCATACTGTGTTTTAACTTTTATTCTCCTTTAAAAATTTCATCAATTTTATTTCTTTTATCAAATTTTCATCATTTTTTTCCCAAATTATAAAAAAAAAAATTATTTAAAGTTTTTATTAATTGTATTTCTATTTTAATTTTCCTTCCCTCGTTGAAATCTTTTTTAACCAAACAATATATGGAATTTTCAATTTCTTTCATTTTTTTCTTTCTCTATCATTTTTTTTTGTAAAATAAATTGTTAAAATCAAACATACTTGTCATGATTAATAAACTCAACGTCTTTTAAGTTGCTGGATGTTATTTTATCCAAAATCTCAACATTCATAAGCTTCTTAACCATATTAGTTCTTAGAGCTTCACATGCTATTAAACATTAATTTAACTTTCACGTGAAATATAGTTATAAGTCAACAGTTTTAGATGCAAGAATCAGCCAATCTCCCTAAAGCTTTAGCTTTGGATAAGCACTCTCTAGCGTGTTTTAAATGGATGGTTGAAGATCATCATCAATATATGAGGAGAGTGGAATATTGCTTATTATTTCTAGAGCCTTGCCAAAAAGTTGCACGACATATGAGTAGGGAAACGAAAAAACCAACGTAAAGATATATAGATAACTTTTGTAATAGAGCGAGCAAATAAGATACAAGTTTCTTAGAGAATATGCATTCCATATATTAATCAACAAGTCATAAATAAAAATAAACAACAGAAATTAAAGAAAAA
This sequence comes from Avicennia marina, assembly GCA_019155195.1. NCBI lineage: Eukaryota > Viridiplantae > Streptophyta > Magnoliopsida > Lamiales > Acanthaceae > Avicennia > Avicennia marina. The sequence continues at coordinate 10,116,499 of CM032763.1, forward strand.
TTGCAAATTTAATCTCAAAGTCTCAGTTCCATAAGTTTCTTACAAAGAAGGCAATGCCCATAGCACTGGACTGTTCTTTAAAAAAATTTAATGGAAAAAATTTAGATTTTTTATTTAACCTCACAGGATAAAATCTAATAACCTGGCATGATAAAATATAACACTATGCTTGGTTTTAGGATTTTAGAAAGGAAAGAAATATTGTAGAAAAGGAAAAGAAAATTGAATAAATTCAAGATCTCATAGGTTGTTGGGTACAATGATTTTCACGAGGAAAGAAAAATAATTAAAAATAGAGAAAATAAGATGATATACTCAAATTTTATAATTTTTTGATTATTTAAAAGAAATAATTTGAGTATATATGAGAAACATATAAATAATGTAGGTTTTCAGAGAAAGGATGCTTAAAATACTGTTTTTTTTTTTTCTCATTTTCCTTATCATTTTGAGAGGAAATGATTTTCTTTCACTTAAATTACATTTTTCCTCAAATTTTTCTTGTCTTTATCTTATTAGCCGAACAATTAAAATTATTTTCCCTACATGTTCTTTTCTTTTTACTCCGAAAATTCTTAAACCGAACATAGTGTAAATGACTTTAGTTAAACTGTCCATCTTCTAATATTTGACACAAATTTCTTTTGCACGAGTTGTTTTCAATCACATTCACACAAGAGTATCTCATGTGTCTAGTTAATGCTTTTGAAACTAGCAATTATTATTAAAGCATCATACTTTAATCGGTTAAATTATGAATGCCATGTCTTCATAGGGATGGCAATGTGGATGGGTGTGAGGTAGGGGAACCGTCCTCCACCCCCACTCTGTGGTCAAATTTTCCACTGCCCTCTCACTCGTGTCCCATCCACTAACCTATTTTTGTGGGGGGAAAAACTTAATTTTATTAAAAAATTTGCAAAAATAAAGATAATAAATAACAACATTTTAAATAAATTCTTCCTGTAATAAGAATAAAACGACAAATTAGGTATAATCATAGTAAAAGTTGACAAAAAGTAATATAAACTTATAGATGCCAAATTAAATGAGAACTCTAAATTTATTTTATGATGCAAGTATATTCTTTTTCTTCAAGAAACATATTACTAGCATCTTTCTTTTGAAATATAGTAAGTCACTACATCGAAGGTGAAAAATGGTCATATATAAAAAAAAAGACATTAAAAAAGTTTGCTATGTTAAATTCATAAATTAGAGCTTTTATTTATCAGTTACTTCATTCCACAAACAAATAGAAATTCTATATTTTTTATTTTTGTTGTTGTGATGCAATTGGTTTTGTAATGTTATACAATCTTTATATTTTTGTTTATTGTGATGGAATTGGTTTTGTTATGTGTTACAAGGATCATTAATTTTTTTTATTTTTTCTTGACTAAGAATATTTATAAGTCCTCATTCAATAGGCATGGATTTCCTACAAGGGATCAAGAATTCTTTTTTAGGAAGAATCCTTATTTATGAAAACTACCAAATAATGAATTTTAAATGCTATATCCTTATTTTGGAAAGCTACCTAGAAGAAACTAATAATAACATTACATCCTAAGTAGTAACTAAAATATTAAAAACAAAAATCCCAATGTTTGGCAAAGAAATAGGAATATTCAACGCATTTGGCTATAGCTCACACTAATGATATTGCTTGTGATTGTTTGAGACTCTACTCCTTTTTGTACTTCTTTTCAATGAAAGTATCACTCAATATTACTCCCCTCTAAGGCTAGGAATGTGATTGATCTAAGTTCATGTATTTTATTGTTTATAAATATTTTCTGTTAGTCAATTGTTGAATAAGATTATTAGTTTGAATTTAAATTGGACTTGTGAACTTGAATGGAATAATATTTTCTTGTATTTGACTAAGAATGAATGATAAATATATATACACAAGTCTAAGGATTTAAATTAAGAAAGATTAAGAATTAGAATCGTTCCAAATTTATGAATTCAATCAAATCCCTTATAATTACGTGATTTTATTTACAAACTATCTACAACACTCCTCATAAAATTGGAACATAGATATTAATCATGTCCAATTTTTACCAAAAGAGTTTGCTAGTGCTTTATTTAGTGCTTTCATAAATAGATATGTTATCTAATAACCACAAATCTAGTAGAGATTAAACTCTTTTGTATTTTCTTATGAATAAATTGATAGTCTATCTTAATGTACTAGGTCTATTCTTGAAAATTGGGCTAGACACAATATATATTGCAGCTTGATAGTCACACCATACGTACTGCAAGCATTGAAGGCTCGCGTCCTAATTCTGTTAAAAGTTGAGATATCCATGTGATTTCACATGTTGATTGTGCATGCTTTCATACTCTTAACTCTGCACTCAAACTTGAGACAAGGTTCTACTTCTTACTTTTCCATAAAATTAAGTTTCTTCTAACTAAATACAATATTTAGATTCTGATCTTTCTTAGATCCTGCCCAATCTATGCTCGAAAAGCACTTAATCCTACAATGACAATGATTCCTTTACACATTGCCATGACTCAAAGCTCCCTTGAGATAGCATAAAATTGGTTCTACAATTGCCTATTGATCTGTTGTTGGAGATAATAGGTACTAGCTCACAACACTAACCACTAACTGAATACGTAATATCTAAGTGAGAGAGTGAGATAATTCAACTTCCTAACTTATCTTACATAGTGCTTAGGATTTCTTCCAACTAAACGCAATATCCAAATTTCTGTCCTTGGATCATTGCCGCGGTATGTTGTTTGAGATGAGATGTACTAGCTCACAACACTAACTGTGTTCATAATATCTGAGCGAGTAACTGTGAGATAATTTAGCTTCCTTGAACAATTTTCCTTTTATTGTGAATTGGGAGTTAGGGAACATTACAGTGTTGCATTGTTTAGCTGTCAATTTTCTAACAATAAATTGAGAATATATTTCTTTTGAGAAAGAAAAATAACTTTTTTTAATTCTCATCACCTTAATCGTAAAAAATAATTCCGTACTCATAAATCTTTTGTTTGAAATTGGCTGTGCAAGAAGGATTTCAATGATGAAATACTTGCAATGTTACTTCTAGTGAGGACAATGATACATGAACAACTAAATGAATAATATTTTCCTGTGATGTAGAAATATTTAATAATTTAAAGAAACATATCCCATTAATGTAAAAATTCATGATTAAAATAAACAGTAGTTGAAACTCATTGTGAATTATATTCCTAAACCCCTAATAAAAAATCAAACTTATGACTTTAAGTAACAACTAATTCAAGGAAGGGGAAAGATGATTGCTATCATATTTGATTTTTCAAAATTATGCATTGTTTAGTCATCCATAAGAATTCAAGTGCAAATATCATCAAGAATTACTTTATGTTGTTTAGGTGATAGGGATTTTGCTCTTTTAAAGTTCTGATATGACTAGAAAAAAATATAAAAACGCTCTTCTGCTCATAAAATTTGCTGCAATGCTATGCCATGATTATAATCATGTGGCCACTTGAAACTTGTGGAAAGTCCATGGATTCAACGACGAGATGAAATAGTGGTTTGAATGGATTCAACCAAAATAAAATATTGAGCATGTGGCAACTAAATTTGCAAATACATAATATTGCCACATGAAAGTAGTATGAAAAGAACTTGAATTAATAAATAAAAGCAAAAAGGCCACAGTTGTACATGCAAACATAATACATATTGAAATCACACTAAAATACTTAAGAAACCCAATAAAACTAGCTATTATCATCCTTCAACGTAACAAAAATAACTCTGTGAAGTAGTATTATTAATATTCACCCTTGAAAAATACATGTTGTGGTTGTGAAGGGCAAACTAGATAATAGGATGTTAGATTTTTGTTGCCATTGAGTTTGTGCCTATGAACTCAGAGGTAAACTAAAACTCGTGTCTCAAGTAAGCTTGTCGACATGAGCTTAACATTAGAGATAGTTGATAATCCTTTACATCATTATGCTAAAAGCTTCAACAATTTTGATTAGTTTTCTACCACGTTTGCTTTGGTTTACTCCTTGTTCTTTAACTTAATGTGAACATCGCATCTAGAGCTTTGTTTCTAGCTTAGATTTCTTGTAGTCTTTCTATTCTATTTAGGCTATTTTCACTTTAACATTTGATTTACACCACTTTAATGAGTTTTAGTACCTACCACAATAACCAAAGAAGCAATTCTAAGTGTAAGCCATGTGAAGAGCTTAAATTAAAACTTAAATCACATGAATATGCAAAATATGCAAATAAAAAAACTCTAAACATGAGAAGGGGCATGCACAAAAAAGGGACAACCAATTGCTTAATACATATTTTTTACTTTTATTGATGGTGAAATAAAACAATTGAGGAATATTAGATGGTTTAATATTGAATACTAGAATTTTTGTGTCTTAAATTTATTCTTTATGTTTTTCATACATTGCCAAATAAGTTCCATTTCTAAAATAAAATATTTCCCTTTATGATTTTCATTTTACTAAAAGTAATCACGTGACAAATTAATTCTATCAATAATTAATTTAAGGGTAATCAGTATAAAATGACTCAATTTTTATGAAGTTACACAATCAACAAAATGTGATTGAGAAACAAGCCTTGAACTTCATGTACAATGCATTGTGGTTTGTTGTGAGCTTATTCTCTCAACAATGTACTTTGTGCCCATAGTATTTTAAAAAGCCCTTGTAACATATATGAGTTAGCTTTGATTCAAGAGCTAAGTTAGCTTTAGTCCAAGTGATTGTGTGGGAAGTATTTAAAATATTTTAGAATACTAGAAGGAATAAAAGAACACACAAAGAGATGAAGGTTTCGCTCACACTCAACCTTCAGATGGATGGGTTACAAATGAATCTATATCCAACAATGAATGACAGTGACTTAAAAAATTCAATAATTCTAAGATGTGTTTTTGGAGATTTCTAGGAATATTGTATAGAATGTATGCTATATTTGGAAGTTCTTTGCTCTTCCGACTCACTTCTCTAAATTTCTACAACTTTTTAACATATTGACAACTTTTTAATGTAAAAGGATAGGAAACTTGCAAGCTTTAAGAAATAAAGAATATGTGTTCTATTGAGATTTAGAGTATAATGCATTGCATCCTGTCCCACCTGATTTAGTGTCATCCTCTTTGGCTTTTATTATTGGTGATGGTCTTCAAATCGCCTTAATTCATCCTTCATCTTATAAGTTATTTTGGACTTGGGTAATCTTCCCCGCTTGATCGAGAAACATTTACTTAGTTGCATGTATTATCACTAAAAAACTCAACTCTTATACCTTCTTAATCTACTTGTCAAAGGACTTGGTTGCAATGAGAGGTACTCTATGTGATTGTCTTTGATTTTCTTTATCTTCATGATATAGCTAAAACATATTCACATGGAAGACAAAGTGTATCTTTAAGGTACTTGAGAGGTGAAGTCGCTATGAAACCTTTCCTATCTTTGCAATTATTGTGAACAAGCCCTCATATCTTATTACCATGCCTTCGTACAAAGCCTTAAATTGATGCCCCTAATATTGTTCCATTCTAGGTGTCTCTTTTCATCTACACATTGCATCATTTGATAAAAGTTTTTGACCTTGTTAACTTAGCTTGTTCTCCTCGTACATAGCTATCTTCATAGATCAAAGGCTTTTCCTACTATGTTGATTTAATGCTCACGTGTGGGGTATTAGTGGCTTTTGCTATACTCAAATGAGCTTCATTTTATGTCCTTACTTCATTGCTATTTAAAGAATAATATTGTTATAGTAGTAGCTTGAGCTTCATTTTATGTCCTTAATTCGTTGCCAATCACATTGCTCGACACCCACAAAGCGCCTCATGCTGTACTTTAATAAGGCATTCACCATTAATTTGTTTGCTAGTTTGGGAATGAGTGCTTGTTTGCCAATAGGGACTTTAAACCCTAATACTTCACAATATTCTTAAAGAATAACTTCATAGCTTTTTTAGTAGCGTACTTCTTTAGCTATAACAAGAGGTTTCATACTTGAAGAATATCTATAATACCATTGATGTAATTGAACTTTTTAGACTTTGGTAAAACACTTAAGAAGTTTATGGTTAAGATCAATATCAATTGAGGTTTAGATAGCCTAATTATTGTTTATTTTTCATTAATGTTTCTGGAATGTGAGAGAAGTTCTCACATATTGCTAGCTTAACAAATGCTTGTTTTACACTAAATTTTGTTAGAATATGAGACAATTTTTCATATGTTGCTCCATATTGTCTTTCATTTGTGGCCAAAAGTAAGTGCGCTTACGAATTCCATATTTCACTAGTATATCCCCTTTTGGTGTCACGATACTCTCTTATAAGTTTCTTTTTTGTATTCAAATCTTACAACATCCGACTAATTCCCTCTGGTATAGAGTAAGTCGTTCCTTTGAAAAACTATTGAGTTTTGCCCTTATTGGCTAGTTTTTGGAACTTTTAGTCATTAGATTGTGCTCTATTCCTTACTTGATGAGCTTTGTCATTTCTCTTTTTGCTTGGTTTACACTCACTGACTCTACCTTATAGCTTAATACACTTGCTCCTATGTTAGTTTTTCATTACTTATACTCCAACTCCAATATATAATCTAACTCCACTTCTAAATCTTGCCATCTTGCTTGCTCTAATGATAACTTCTTTTAGATATGAAAGTAACAAATGGCAATGTTGTCAAGCATGATGATAGACTTTTCTCATAATATCTAGTACTGCCATAATTTTAGGTGGTCATTTCCTTCTTTTGCATAGTGTAACGTCACATGGTGTTATTAATCTTTTGGATCTTGAAGTTATGGATGCTCCTCTTGCATTAATCTTTTTTCAATGATAATCAGAGGCATCAATGTGTAGCTTAAATGCATTGTTTCAAGTGGACAAGACATTAGTTGGATTAAGACAAACTTTTTGAGGCCTTAAAAGTTTTCTATTACTTGTTAGTCCATTTTCCTGAGTTTTCTAATTAATAAGTATTTAAATGATGTAGCTCGTCTCGGGTAGTCGTGTATTAACAACCACTAATAATTCACAAGTCTTAGAAATGATAATAACTCATATACCTTGATCATTAGCTTCTGTTATAGGATAGCCTTTACTTTAGGCAAGTTCATCTTTAGCTTCTTGTGCTTGATGATTTGGTCAAAGAAGTGTATTTCTTCTTTATCAAAGATGCACTTCCCTCTGTTAATATATAGTGCCTTTTTTCACAAAACTTAGAAGATTACACGAACGTAGCTAATGTTCACTTTTACTGGGTTGTATATTACAATATCATTGAGATAGATCACCACAATCTAGAAAGTAGAAACAGCAAAGCTTTTCCAGTATCCTACAAAATGTGGTTGGGGCCTTAGCCAAGCTAAAGGGCATGACTAATCATTTAAAATGTTGTAGCTAATCACAAATGTTGTCTTTAGCTTGACCTTTTTTTGCAATGCGAATATGGTGCTACTTTATGTAAATCTTAGTCTTCTCAAGCTTATCAAATAAGCCAACATATAAAAGAATACATTACATGTTTTTAATAGGTACCTTGTGGTCCACACATATTCTTAGTGACTTGTGCTTCAGCATAATGTTGGTGCGTTGTAAGGTACCTTTGAAGGTGGGGTCTTTCATTGTCTAGACTTCGTTGCTTGCTTTCGAAGTTTTTCTAGCTTGGATGGATCCATTTGGTAGGGTGCAATGGCATGTAGCTTAGCTTTCATCTTTAACTTAAGCTTGTGATCAACATCTTAGTTCAATGAAGTTTTTTTGGTAGCCTGACCAATGTTATGTAATGGTTTTCTACTAAATGTCATAGAAATTGTGCCTTCCTTTATAAAAGAAGACCATGTTGTCCATTAATGCCACCTAAAATTCCGTTGAGTCCTTCCATGTGCCTAGGACTATTTTTATGGTTTTCTACTAAATGTCAAGGAAATTGTGCTTTCCTTTATGGAAGAAGATCATGCTGTCCATTTGTGCCACCAAAAAATCCATTGAGCCCCTTTTGAGTTTCTTGGACCTGCTTTACTCCTTAAGCTACATTATTGAGTGGCTTAGTTGGACTATTGGTAGTCTTCAGCCATCCGTCAATTTTTACTAGTTTTAAGTTTAACCTTTTGCCATCTCCCTTAAGCAAAAGAATACTTGTACTTCTCTTGTGCTAATATTTTGGTAGGCTTCCTAGTAACATGTACTTTAGTGAACATTAGCCTTTTTTTAGATGTCATCAATAGTGGATACCTCGTTTAGCAATTCAATTCCTTCTTCCTCAACCACAGATGGATAAAGATAAGCAAATTTCATAAGCTAAGGCTTTGAGAATTAAGCCATGAACTAATAATACATTGCAGTGACTACATTAATAGGAAGGCCGACCAATACATACAATGCTTATCGGGCGTGTAATTAGTCTTCCCCATTTAAAGAGGGAAAGACGGGTGTTTTGTGAACAACCCTTGTTGCTGGTCTTACCCCACTACAATTTGAATCTCCTCTGCTCCAATACATAAGCTTTAGTTGAAGTGTAGCATCTCCATCCCATTTATCATTGCTTTTTGTTAAAAAGAAAAAGAGCTTACTTCAGGTCATGACTATTTCGAAGGGTATTGAATAGACGAAAGGGCTAGAACTATTTCGATTGTTCAATGAATGGACCCAGAGAAGGAATAGGAGACCCACCAAATAGGTTAAGAGCAAAGCTAATTAGAAAGAAAACAAAATAGGTAAGGAGACTAGACTTGAAAGACTCGACAGCGAAAACATTGAAAGAGGCAGACAAAAGGGGGCTTACAACAATAACAATAAAGGCGAATGGTATATATACTTTCTTCATTTCGTTCCTCATATATTTCTTAACGCCCTACAAGGAAGCACCATGCTGTAAGCAAGGCGTGCCTTTAAGACCTCTTGGAGGTCTTTTCTGTCATCCCCATAAAGGTTGGATGACCTTTTTAGGACCTCCAACCTGCCAGGCTACGCAATGGTATGGGCTATTGCTTGTCCCCTCTTCATGGTGCTTGGAAATATATTATTTCACTATACTCTCGAGCCATTGCTTATCCTTTCTCTTTAATGTGTTTGCAAATATATGACTTTGCTACACTTGGGAATTTCACTGTGTTCTTTTCCTTCGCTTCATTCCTTCCAAGGAACCCCTTCCTTGCCCTTCCCCAAGGGCTTTTCAAACTCTCACCCTTAGGGGTGATGGTTAGACTGTTTGAAGTTTTTTCTAATTGTTAAAAGATGATGCCTAATTTGAATTGTAGCATTCAAAGCAACAGCTGTCTCCTCCTGTAATTTGTGTGGTCTTTAGTCTGAAACAAGCTCTCTCAAGCACAAATAGCCACTTTTTTATTTTTAAAACTTTTTTTTGGCTTGAGGAGCTATTATCATGATTTTCCCTTAAATGTGCTTTCTTGTAAGTTGTACTTTCTCACTCACCTTTTGTGTAGTTGGTTCTGTATTGGTATTTTGAGGGAGATTCTACAACAACAATTGCCTCATCTACTATTTTAATGTCTAGTCACTGCACTTGTAAATCTACCTAATGCTTGATGTTATCCTTAATTAGAAGGGCAAATCTTTTTCCATTATGTTGGGGATATAAAGCTTAAGAGTAGCAAACTATTTACGCACAACCAAATTAGGTCTTTTGCTTCAATTCCCACAATCTATATCATGCTTCAAAGACCACATTTTTAAAGTTGAAATGTCCATTTGAACTCCCTCTTAATTTTTTTCCATGTTTTCATTTTGTCAATCCTTATTTCATGTTAATGTGTTCCTAACGCACCACCTATGTGTGAGGTAAGAGTAGTGGTTCGTACTTGTTACCATATTGAACATGTTGAGCTAACTAAAGTACAACACTGTTTATGATAAGAAGTTATATACATCATTAGCTTTTAGTTGTCAAAATTTTTTAGCTTTAGGGGATTTATTCTTAGGTACACTAAATTGATAATTGTTACATTGTAAGCAATGACCCTTTTGCATAAGGCTAAGTCCCCTTATATTTGCTTAATAGTGGATTGTTGTGGACTACTTGGATAATATGTCATTTTTCTAAGTGTGCAAAATGTTTTTGTTGTACCATGACAATGCAAGCTCTTCTTGGTTGCTACTTTTGAGTAAGTTGATCTATTTGAGGGCATAACTTTGCAGTGTCTCAGCAATGTGCTCGATGTCTCAAAATCTATTTGAGGACATTGCTCTCTAGTCTCTTTAAGCATTTCACCTATTTCTCCAATTGCATTCTACTAAGAGCTTGGCTGATGTGAACTGCTGTGATTATTTCTTCCATCATATTGGAACATTCTACTTACCACAAGCTCTTGATCTTTCCTGGTTGATAGACATCATGATCTATTCGTAACATAAACCTAAATCATGGCTCTAATATGAATTTTTGTCATGCCTTGTATATGTTTGAAAAATTAGTGACTAAGTAAGATGTCAAGCACACTTTATAAATTGGTTTGAGACAACTTTCCCAACTAATAATATGTGATAAGATTGTCGCACTCTCTCACCACGTCTGCACATGCCTTTAAGCAGTGTGGCCTCTTAGCTTGTGTTGGTTTATTTCAGTACTTGTACATGTGGGCCCTATCTTTGGGGCATTTATGGGTGCTACTTTTGATAGATCATGTCATGGACTTATATCTTCTATGAATATGCGCGACCTTAGTTGCTTCATTTATGTCTCATGGCTTGATTACTTTGCTTCAACTAATTTTATGTGAACAAGTGTTTATAAGGACTAGAATGCACGAGATCTCTTAAGGAAAAAATGTTCATTCAAACTCTAAATTTTGAGTTGGTTGAATTGTGAAGTTTTTATTTATACTATCCATCTATAAGAGAATGGAAAGATCCAGCAATTCAAGGAGTTTTTTTGAAGAGAGTTGGTAATGTTGCTTGGTATGCATTCTAGATATTGTCAAAGAAACTTTTGTAGAAGTTCTAATTAGTGCTTTGACTTTCTATACTTCTTTGTATATTTGCAATTGCCTAATGTTACAAGATAGGGAACCTCTTAACTCCTAGCAAAAAACCGTTAGTATTTTGTCACGTCTTTAAGTGTTACTAATCTAAGTTTTATAATGATTGATTGGATTTGCCACATTTTATATTTTAATTGGATTTGCGCATTTTATATTTGAGGAAGTTTTTGAAGAAAATCCATGTTATTATTTGAATCAAAATAGGAGTTACATTAAAATATGAAATCACAATGCAAAATGGCAATGTGCCACCTATTACAAATCTAGAGAGCATGCAAGCACATCTAGCAACATTACAATTTTTGCATTACAATTTTTCAAGCACATCTAGCAACATTACAATTTTTGCATTACAATTTTTCTAAGTCATAAGGTACATTACAATTTTTGCAACTCTTCCAATATTTCTTAAATCAAGTTCTTATAGATTGTTTTAGGCCATACAAAATTTTTCAGTGCACACCCCTCTCCACTAATTTTCTTTTTAAAACTAAGGGTGCACTTATATATACTTCCTCTAAATTCTTATTAAGAAAACCACTCCACATCTAACTGTTGAATAGACCAATCAAGATTTGTAGTGACATATAGAATTGACAATATTCTATTTTGCTACAAGAGCAAATGCTATTAAAAAGTCGATGCTATAAGTGTTGTAAAGCTTTTGATAACTAAGCAAACTTTGTATATATACAACAAACCACTTAACTTGTATTGATAATGAACACCATCTACATCACACATTCATAAAACCTCTAGGTGAATTCACAATCTCCTATGTTTGGTGGTTTTCAGGAGTTTTTATCTCTTCTAACATAGCTCCTTTCACTTGGAAACTATAGAGCATCAAGCACATTCTTTAGAATCTCCAAATCTTATTTAAGTGAGGTAAGAGCATAAAATATGGGTGAAGGATTTTTATATGTTGTTTAGTTCTTTTCAAGAGCTTTCAACTATGTTTGTTTTCATTTTTTTCTTCCTAAAAACATACACTGCAATCGTTATATTTTTTAAATTTTATCTTTGTCCCTTTTCTACTTTTACAAATTTTTTAATAAAAATATACATAAAAACACATACCCAAAAATGAAATTAAATATAGCGTTCATCTCTTCTGATATAGCCCCATTCCTCTTGGAAACTTTCAGCACATCGTGCATATGCTTTGGAATCTCTATATTTGGCGCACATTCTTTTATACATGTCTTAACACTTTTTGGAATGGGAATAATAAGATTAGAATCAGCTCATTGGATTTAGGAGTGGGACTCAACGACTCAAAAATAGAATCTAAAATATTGTGTTCGAATTGAGCAAGCTTGGAAAAAACATTGCTTAGGGATTTCACGTGCTCATGATAGTGTAAAAAGTCATGAAGTACTTTTTTTAATGGGATTCCTCCTTGAGTAGATAATTTCAAAGGGTATTAAACCTTGTTTTCCAGTTTGCTTCCCTAAAGTTAGAATCATGCTGCTCAAGCGCTAGTACTAATGGAAAATATGTTGAAACACTTGGTTCACTCAAAAGTGGAGAAATAGTATTGAAGTTTTAGCTTCTAATTTGGTTATGAAGCTCCAAAAAATGGTTCGAATCTTCGATTATACTCCCCTTATGTTAAGAATAAAAAGTATGGAGTTAATTAAAGAAAAAGATGGCATCCATGGTGACAACTAACAAACATTTTTTCTTGGTGAAAGCATTTGAATCATTTTTTAATAGTGATGCACACATTAGGTTTGGGGATCAATTTTACATCACTTGTGCATAAATGTGCACATTCATATATTTTAAGAGGTTGAAAGCTTATTTATTGGATAACAACTAAATTATATATTTATAAGAGTTCTATATATTAGAATCTCACTAGAATATGATTGATTTGATTAGTTATAGTCAAAATGATTTTACATCGAAGATACCTGGTAGCATGTTTAAACGAGCAATGCTCGTGGCTACTTCTAGCAAGTGTATATTCTTTATGTTGACAACCCTATTTTGATGAACTCTAGTGAATAATTCCTACTTGCCTAAAAAATTGATCCCAAAAATCTTTTACATTATTCTTTGCCCAAGATCACTTCAAACAACTAGGATTTTCACCATTATCAAAAAAGTTGATTATTTCAACTTGAAAATTTTCTTTCATCAAATAACACTAAGATAATCTTATAGGATCATTAATAAACATAACAAATCCTTCTGTCCCTAAAAGTGCGAAAATTGGATTAAGCCTCCATATATCACTTTGTTCTATGATAAAAGAATAACACTAGATGGTTTGTAAGGTTAGGATGGGCAAGAGGTACAATGATGTTTAACTGATTTACAAAACTCACAAGTTAAAAAATGATGGATTTTTATTTTTGAAAAATTTTGAAAACAATTGTTTCAAATAATGAAAACTTGGATGGCATAATTTATAATATAACAACAATATTTCACTATACTTATAATCACAGATAGAATTAATCAAATACATTGTATATGTCTATTTCAATTTGTTTCAACTTTAAAAATATGGGGGCTTTCAATATTTCAAGCAATGCTGATTGTTCTTCATAATTCCAAAAAGACACGGTGAGAGGGATCAAAAATAATGTGACATTTCATATGAAGAATAATATTGCTAGATGAATAACAAGTTACACAATAAATGAACGAGATGGTGTGTATTATAAAGTGTTACAGAAGAAAAGAAATTTTATAGGTCCAATTTCAACCGTTGTTGGATAGAAATGGTCAACAATTGACTTTTTATTGCATGCGCAAGAATTATACAAGGAAAATAAAAGTTATGCAATTGATTATATGATTTGTTGCTGCACAATCAACAAACCAAGACAATTTATGAAATTGGTCTAATACTAAGAAGGGTTACAATGAGAAATGAATCTTGTTTGGCCAAAGAATGATATGGATTTATTAATAGTTTTGGAGAAAAAAAAAAGGTGCATATGCTCCAACTGGTCCTTTATTATTTAAAAGATAATGTTAATAAAACTTTCATTTATTATTTAACTTATATGCATAATTTCATATTCCCGATCAATTAGCTCTCCTTTCTTGCATTTGCGTGTGTATGTGTATTTATTTGTGTATTCTTGTATTCTTTATCCAAAAGTTTAGGTAAAGAATAAAAATAGCATCAGTGCAAGTTCTACCATATTAAAAATGGATTTGAATTTTGGTTCTAAATTTCTTTGTTCACTATTGAATTGAGAACTCGAGGTAGAGTCTAGATTCAAAATTGGAGAAAATAATCAACAACCTCCTAACAATCTCTTTGAATTGATGGTAGATTGTTTTTTTAATTTGGTTGAACTCTATTTTATCATCTATTGTGGTCAATTTCATCCACTTTCTTGCATAACTTGGCCCAATACTCCTGCTCTTGGTGCTTTTCTTTGTAATACCTTTTTAAATGTGTTTAAAGATGGTGTATAAAGTTCATTTTGTGGTTGTAGTCTAAAAAATTAACAGTAGAAAACATAAATTTGTAGACATTGTAGAATTAGTTTGATTATATATGTTACCTGGTGTTAGCAAGAATTTGAGAGAAAAGTATATACTTCTCTATGAAAAGTTTCCTTTCTTTATTTTCCTCTCTTCCTATTTTCCCTTATGGAACTAAATGAAGCATTAGCTTGTTGTCATACTTGGATTACTGACCCGAAATGATTGTTTATAGTGACAATGTAGAATGTATGTAGAATGTGTGTGTGTATAAGTTAGCAAACTTGTCATCTTTAAGTGCATAATAATAAGTGATATTGCACCAATAAAAATTAGTGTACAATGATTTACATGTTTTATAGAGTACATGCATTATGGCTATGTTTGGGAGGGGAGTTTCTATTTGATATGATATTTGGTAGAAGTTGTGTTAAGATAAATAGTATATTTGGAAATAATATTTTAATGAGATGAATAGTATAATTTATTTAAATATATAATAATGATTGAATGGTGTGATAATTTATAAGAATAATAATTATATTATAAGGTATGAATAAAAATAAACGCAAGTATATATGATATATATATATATGTATTAATTTGATTGTGTATAAGTGTAATAATTGAAAAATAATTAGTTAGTTATATATATGAGGGGAAAATTTTGATTTTAAACTTGGATGAAAATTTTGTTGAATGATATATTTGGTAATATGAAATTTGATATATTTTGTGGTTGAAAGTTGAGTTCCAAATGTTATCTATTGATTTTTCAAATAATTTATTCCAAACAAATGATTATAGCATGGTAATGATTATAATATAGTAAACATGGAGCTTCTCTTATAAAATCCATTATCTAGATTAGTCAGCATGGAACATGAGCAAAATGTTTTACGATGGGTAATAGATTACCTATGCTCAAATTCTATGTTTCAGTATAGTTTGTTATTTCCCTAGCAACTAGATACTCTAGTCATTTAGCCATTATGATGTTCTCAAAATAATGCTTGACCGACCTAGTTTTTTTTAAAAAAAAAAATTCAGGTTCTTGAAAATATTCTCTCTTAGTAGCTACCTAACAACATCTTTGGTGAAATTCCATTTTTAATCAAACCACCAAGTTTTTATGGTATGACAGCTACTTGAAAAGTTTAAGAATTGTCTAAAATATGATATAACACTATGGGCCCTTTTGTTTGTGTACTAGATGTTGGTTGCATATAACATATAAGCTATGGCTTATAATGATAGTTAATTCCTTCAAAGTTTATTGTATTATAAAAACAATTATTTTACAATATGTTTGACCTGGTAAGACCTAGTCATGCATATTCCATTGATTAATTAGCCTAGATTATGTAATATTATGTTCACAAATAGATGTTAAATTATCATTTAATTGTTATTTCCCGCTTGAAATCATTGTAGCCATTTTTCGTCAATCAACACAGCTTATCATTGAAATATCAACAATATTTTGGCATTCCCAAAAAGCTGTTTTTAGTACTTCTACAAACTCGTAACTTTTTGAAAATTGAAAACCCATACTAGTTGAGTTTTACTGAAAAATGCAGAGTTGTATGTGTGTATAAATTATTGTGCAGAAATTTTGTGAATATCAAATGAACATAGGATCAAAAGAGTAAATATAGAAATTTTAATTTTATTATTTTAATAAATAAAAATATATAATTCATATAACATTGGTAAAAATATCCCATCAGTATTATTATATAATTTAAAATTACAGTAGTTACTATATAAATACAGTTCACAATATAAAATAGTGTATAAATATAAATATAAAATATTCGAAAATAGAAAAATAAGTTTTTAAACAGAGCCAATTGATTTCAAACTCAGCTCAAAAAATTTAAAATCTCGGTTTGGCTCAACATAGATTAAGTTTTTGTCAATCTTTGGTCGAGTTCGCAAGCACTCATTACATGAATTATTAAATAATCAACCATAAGATACTTGGTTTTACTCTTGTTGGATATGTAAATAAGTCTTCATGTCGTTAGTGTCCCCTTAATTATTTGTAAGACATACAATTGGATATCTAGAATCCAAATATCATATCATAAATCAATTAAAAATTAAAATTACTAAGAGATTTCATAGATGGTAGTTAAAGTTTCTTCATATTGGATGGTAACAAAAATGTACCACTAAGTATATCAATGGCTCAAAATTTGTATCCCCGTGAGAGGTAGCAAGTCGTGTTTTGATAAGCAAAATTAGTATCTGCATAAATTAAAAACCAAATTATTGATAGAAACACTTTCAAAATAAATATTTTGTGTTATGCCCAATTTTCAAATAGGTATTATTGGTGAACTTACAATAGGTTACAGGTGTTTTACTTAACATCTAGAAAATATCACAAGATTTTGATATTAAACATAATTTAGTACTATTCTTTTTTATGAAAACCACTTACTATATTAATCCCTTGCGTAAAGTTGAAGAGAGGTAGTGATTTATTTAACAATTGCATATGTTGATAATTAGGACGTTGTTAAACCCCAATTGAAGTAAGCACGGTTGATGAAGAAAATTAGAATTATTAATATGATTACATTGTTTGATGATAGAACACATCACTTAATGTAGTATGATCGTGCATCAAATTATGTTTTAATGTACAATAATCCTAATAAATTTTCATGTGAACATGATAAAATTTTATTATTTTTTACGATTGCTTAATAATTTTATTTATTTGAGAAACTTAGATAAAATTTCTTCATATAAACAATTACAACCATTTCAAATCCATATGTAGTCTTAGAATTACCTTGTTAAAGATATTATATTTTCTTTTGATTATGAAATTTTTAATAATAAATCCATTTGCATTCTTTCTCCACTTTCCAAGTTACTTTAATTTGATATATTTGCATTTTATTCTAAAGAATATTATAACAACGAAGTGGCATATGTCAAAAAATTTGTTAGATTAGCTCATTTTACTATTCATTTATCATGTCATCCACGTATTATGTAATTATACACAATATCCTAAATGAACATGCAAGCAAGGAAAGAAAACAACACAATGAATAAAGAGTGAAATTAAGAACTGAAAGGAAAAAAAATTTTAAAAACAACATTTTTAAGCAAGCATTGTCAAATAAGATTAAATAGATATTGAGGTGTAAATTTTGGGATACTATGGCACTTGTGAAATCAAATGGTGATCTTGTTCTTACTTTGCAATTTTATTTTTTCATTGCAAAACCATTGTTTTCCGTACAAACCACCTACATGACTACCTCTTGTTAGTATTGCTTGCACTCATTGATGTGTCAAATCTCTTTTTCCTTGCCATTCCTCTACTTGATATGATTGCATCTTTGAGGCATTCTAAATTCCTATTGTTTTGATTACAAATATTGTTATTGGTGATAAATTATTTTAGCCATTATCACATGAGCATTGCTCATGTAATCAATGTGTTTTCATTGAATAATTGTAATAATTAGTTGATAAGTCTTCACATTTCCAAAAGAATAAATTCCCCCCCCCCCTTACTTTTTTAAGGTGAGGTCATAATTTACATCTAAGTTTTTATATTCTTAGCTCTTACAGGTTCGAAGCTAGTCACATTTTCTCTATCCGCAATGCCCTAATGCCATTTAATCATATGTTTCTATCTTATCAAATGAGTAAATTGATTATCGTTTTCATGAGAATGAGTTGTAAGATAACTAACTACAATTTGCAATATCATTTGTCTGCATAATTTTAATGAAATAGTATTTTCCTATTGAACAAGATAACTCCTTAGTTTGTTACAAAGTTAATCATGTATTCATCATATTTTTTTGCCACTCACTGCAAAAATAATAAGCATTTACATAAACAAGTTGATTTTAAGAATTAATTTGTAAAAAAGAAAATAAGGACAACAGCAATGCAAGATTGCGTGATTCCAATATAATAATAAAGTTGAAAATAGTGAAGAAATAGAAAAAAGTTGCACCTATGGTTTGCAAAAGCAATGTGGAAAGGGATGAACTTCTAATTATATCTTTGTCTGATCATTATTATTCAGCAAATTTTATGCCGTATAACTACAACCTTAGTGGTTCCATTTCACCCTTCTTCGTTAACATGCTACTTAGATAAAAACAAAATTTCTATATATATGCATGCAATATCAAATAAAATCAGTACCTCAATATATACACATAATCATCCATATTTACACACACACACACACACACACACACACATTTATAATTTAAAATAATCGTTATTTTTATATGTTATGTCATTATCCTAGCATTTTTTAATATTATATATAGATAAAAAGAAAAATATTGACAAGCAAAAGCACACCATCACCTTTTATCTTGAAAACAAGTTTCAAACAAAGCTAAGGTTTTGTTAGGACATAAGTAATTTAAGTGGAACATATAATGCTGTAAAAAAATTCATTATACTCCACATTCCTCACTCTGAAGTGCACAACCCTTTAATCAACAATCAAAAGTTTGAAAAATGAATAACATGTGCTTATTTCTCTTTTATTTAATTTAAGAAAAATCAATGAGTATATGTTTTGGTCATTATGTAAGCAACAGAAATCTAATTATAGAAACTTCTCTTTTCCTTTTCAATTTGTTAATTCATTATATAATCTAAGTTAAAAGCCTCTACTAAGGCATGAACTAACTGAACCTTCGAGTACAAGTCACATGCCTAAAATTTTAGATGAGGTAGATTTCTCAATGAATCTATAGGGAATCCAAGTTCGATATATTATCACTCTTAGGCTTATCATTGTAGCTTTGGTCCAACATAATGTTAATATAGTCTATTGCACATCTTACTTATTTCAAGTTCCACATGTGAATGTCACCTATGGATTGTATAAATTTAAGTTATTGGTAGATTTTAAAGAATACAATATATTGTTAGATTTTAAAGAATAACTTGAATCTTGTTGAATTAGATACTCTGAGTGTTTGAATGTGCACTTGAAAGATTTTTATAATAAAAAATTTAATTACTAAATAAATAAAATCAAAATTAGGGAACTTTATGTGTAGTTTGTAAGTACTTGGTCATCCTTTTTTGTATATCCAAATGCTAAGGTTGAATTTCCTGTTCCAGACTTAAATGGAGTTTGATTGTGATTTCATGGCTAATTTTTCTAGTAAAAGTATTTTTATTGAGAAAAAACAATTGTGATTAAACTGTTATCATAATAGTATGTGTCTAATTTCCTTTCATAAAGTTGTGCTAGTTAGCTACTTTTGTGTGTTACTGTTTATAATTCAAATTTTTATGTTTTTCGAGGAGGGAGTTGTGTTACTGAGCATCAAAATGTACAATGAAAATCTAATATAAATCATACGACCTTTATCTACTACTTCTTTGTGCATGAATCGTTGTTTGTTAGTTGATAGCTTGACCTAGTTCTAGCCCATAGTTCACAAGTGAAGAGACCTCTTTCAATATGATCTACAAACATGTTATATACTTTTTAGAGAATTATAATGTCTTTTCTATGCCTACATGTTGGGGAACAAAGATGTAATATAAATTTCATATATGCTTGCCCATTTGGAGCTTCTCATCTTATTATATTGGGCATGAGATGTTTTGTTGAGCCTCAAAATTATGTTATTTATGCAAAACCCTCATGTGGATTATGTTCATTTTCATCCAGCTTGGTCGAGTTTGTGAAACAATATCAAAGTCATGTTGAAACAGTACCATGTGCCTCTAAGGGAGTTCGTGGTCCACGGGTATGATCCACTTTTAAGCACATAATGTTGATTGCATTCTACTGTGTGAATTTGGACCTAGCTGATTAACTGAAAACATGATCCCATTTAATATGATTGATTTATATTTTAATTCATTGTTGCAATCATTGAGGACAATCTCCAAAAAGGCTTGAATAATAGTCTTAACATAAGATTTCTTGCCGGAAGATCTTAAAATCTAGAGATTATTTGTACTAAAACTCATGTCGACTTTTTCCAGATGGAAATCTGCCCAAGAAATTTGATTGTTGCATTTAAAAGGTCATCTATGTCACTACATTCTAGTATGGACAAGTTTTTTCTTTTTTCATAAACACAATTTTTTATAAACATAATTTCTAATTCCAATATATTATGTAAGCATTTTGCATCACTAGATCAACCTCTACCATGTTCAAACGTGATGACTGAATATAAGCGTTTTCCATTATTAAAATTTCCCCCTTTATCCAAACAACCATATCCATTCAATATATAAACATTTGTAGCAAAGTAGGGGAGCTTGAAAACCAGCCCTAATAATTGCTCTATGATTACTTAGTGAATGCAAATGAATCTGATATTTTTCAAATCATTTGATCTGATAATATATACTTCTAGTAATAGATAATTTACATATTCTTGAAGTTATATATCTATGACAACTACCACCACACACAGAATTGAATGAATTTTAAATTAATGTTATTTCAACAACCAAATGCCTTTCATCTCACAAGTAGATAGATGAGTTTCCTCTTAACTTCTAGCTGATAAGTGGTTGTTTGATTGGTTGTATAGCAAGAGCAATGCTCTAAATATGCTGGTCTGCTCACAAGTGAAGAGCTCCTCAAAATTGTGGAAAGGTAGCCATTTTAGCACTATAAACTTTCAAATGTTGATGTTGAGTTTTTAGTTAAATCTGTTTTTCTAGGGAACTTGGGGAGCCATTTGTTGGCCAACTCAGTGTGACAGACCTTGTGCATCTGGAGGAACAACTTGAGGCTGCAATAATACAAACAAGATCGACAAAGGTTTCACATTTCCTCAGTTTATTCATTAATTGAAGTTTCATGTTTGCATTCTAAGTTCTTTCATCTTTTTGACATTTTGTGCATTCTAAGTTATTTCATCTTTTATCATTTTCCAGCTTCATCTGTTTTGCTTTTTATGCTGATGAAATTTGTGAAATTGTGCTACTAGAATATTTAAGTTGATATTTTCACACATTTACTGAGAACAAGATATTTTTCTTTCATGTCCTATCATTTTGTTTCCTATTTTTTAATAGCAATAGAATTATGATAGTATTAGAATTATTTTGGTAACTTTGTACGAAATCTCATGTTATAAACTACAACTGTTCTTTAAGGTTATATATGCTTTAATTATTTCTATCATTCAACAGATCACATATGCATTTACTAAAATTACATTATGAATCCAATAATTAATATTTGTAAACAAGGAACAACTAAACTTGTTAAGATTTCTATAGAAGACTATGGTAGACTACTATCTAGATATTACAATATGTGAAGCAAGAAAGGCAAATTAAGAGGAGTATGGGCAAATTCAAGACATTTCCTTAGGTTGGTTGGAGAACTAGTTACTATCTCTACCAATATAAGCTAGTTAGGTATTAGTTTTAGAAAATTTTTTGAACTGGCCTTTAGATAGAGATAGAGATAGCTTGAACAATTGTGGCATTACCAGTCAATTACTGTCTTTGAGAATTCTCTTAGCATAACCCTTTGTAGACGAAGGTTGAGTCCTATATGCATAATCAACTAATTAAATTTTAATCATGGACATGTAGATTCAAATATTCTCATTTAACTAATACTAAAATTTGAAATATTGAAGAGAAGTAATGAAAGACCCCAATAAGCATGTGGTTGGACAAGTTGACATCAATCAACGGTTAAATGTTTGATTCACAATTATTACGTGATTCAACAATTATAATGACTACTTATTTTAAGTGAGACATAAAGTCAAAATGTAAAAAGCAAATATAATCTTATCATACCTAAATATTCAATTTTATAGATTTAATACTCAATCAAGCTTGCATATATGATTTTATTTAATTTAATCAATTGAAACTCTATTATAATACTCAAGCATACATATATGATTTTATTTCTAATTTCCAACCCTTCTTAAGTTGAACATGAAAATATATTGAAATGTTCAATTTAAATTATAGAGAGAATTTTTTCTATTTCTTCAATCAGTAACTATTTGGATATAGAAATCAACAAAAGAATGCATAGAATGAATTGTGCACAAACTAAGTGAAACAGGTCGCAACCAATGTGTAAATCAAATTATAAATTGCACAGAATATGGCTTCATGGTGGGTCAAACAAAAGGAAACTAAAACCTTTTCTAATAATATGTTGATATTTAAAAAATAAAAGTGGGAACAAAGGAAAACAATAATTATGGAGTTTGGTAAGTTAACATAAATCCAGGAACAAGAGCCTTGTGGAGTAAATTATATTCTTTCTCAAGCTGTATTACAATGACTATTTGTTATAGGTGGAAAAAAAGTTTAATAATAAAATCAAATGAATATAATCAGATTAGATTTACTCAAGTTAATATATAGGATTTGATTCTACCTAATTAAATCTAAAGCCTGTCAAATCTAATTTGATTTCAACTATTCTAGAGGGCATAATTTAGATCAGAAAATTGTTCAAGGAAGAGGAAAACTTGTGATAGAGATGATCATGAAAGTTAAAAATAGAGAATCAAAATATTAATAAAAAGAGGGCACAGATTTCTTGTAGGATTTGCTAAAATAGGCCCAGCCCCAACATAATAGCTGATGAAAGAATGGGTGAAAATAAGTTTTCTTTGATAAAAAATAATAACTTATTCTTGCTGAGAGGGCATCCCTCATGCATCATTGGGGAACAATAATTTATCTTTTACATTATTTTTATTTGCTTTTGAGTGTGTCCGTCTGGAGTCACTAAATCAATGCTCCAATCATTTGGACCAAGCAAACACAAAGCTGGAGTAACTTAAAAGTTTGTGACTTTTGTTAACTTATATGTTGAAAATATTGTGTGAATTCAAGCAATCGACTGGAAGTATGTGGTTTATAAAAGGAAAAGTTAGCCATGTAAGGAAGTTGAGAACTTGAATTAATATTTATACTTCTTACTAAATGTAAGTTATCTTAGAGTAGCTAGATTTTGGTACTTATGGTGATGATCCTGTTTTATATTTTATTTTTCTTCTCCCTTTTATATGTTCTCTTTCACATTTTCCAACTAAATTTTGCTTATTATATTTCTTCTTATTTAGTTTTTTCCTTGAATATTTTTCTTTTTCTCCAATTGCTTTTATAAATTTTTGAGAAATTTTCAGATTTTAATAATTTGTTATTTTATTATATCTAATATAGGCAAGCATTGTTAGATATTAGATTATAAAATAAAAAATAATTGCACTATAATTTAATTAGAAAATATAATGCAAATATTATATATTTCAAACTATTTATACAAAAAAGTGCAAATTTATGTGTACGCAACATAAATTATATTTTAAATTTTATACAAACGCTCTTTGAATGAGCATCACTCATGAGCAAAAATTTTTAGATCCATTGAATGGTTAGACTTCATATTTTCTTGTAAACATATAGAAAAAACATACAAAATTAGCTTGATAATTCTTTCAGTGTTATCCTATAATTACCATTAAGTTGTTACCTTTTCCATCCATAAAAAGCATGATTAATTGTTAAAAGTTTTGATATACATCATCCCCTGCGTTGGGAATCATTTGTTTCAATTCATGCAGACCAATTTGCTACTGGATTCTGTATCAAGCCTTCATGAAAAGGTACGGAGTTGTATTTTCCATTGCTAGAATGGCACATCTCAGTAGGTAGGCTTCAAGGTAATCTGAAACTGGTGGCTTCCAGATACAGAGCTTAATGGCTTCTGATAGAATATATATCTTGTCCTAATTGTCTCATAAAGCTATCTTGAATGAGGAGTTGAACGAGGTTAGCTTAGAAATTGTGTCTTCACAATTTCTAAAAGCGGATCCAACTCTAGGAGTTATCCTACACCTAGATCATCAAAGCCAACCCAGCTATCCTTTATCTATACTTATCTGCCATATGGGTTTAGCATGTCTTTAACTGTAACCTTTCTGGATTGAATACATGGTGCCCTTAGTATATCTACCATTAACACGTATATGGGTCAATTAGCATGTCTTCAAGTGGTAGTTTCAGGTATTTAATGTTGCTGCCATCAACGTTCTAGAAAAGAAGTTGACATAAATCAAAGTCCCAACATAACCCACTGTCCTTGATTGGTTGGCTTAATGGTGTTCAACTCAAGGTCAAGGGATGAATAAAATCTTTCGCCACTCAATAATCATTTCATGCCTGTTGCTCTGCTATATATTGATTTCAAGTGGTAGATTAAATTGAATCAAAAAGTGTTAGTCATGCCTCAATGTCTGAAAACACAACGTCAGTTTGTGAGAGTTTTCTGTCCCTTAAATCGCACCCAAAGGCTTAATGTGTCAGCATGCAAAACCTCGAAGAGGAAAAGACAATACCTTCCATCTAATAAAATTTATGGATGGAACGAAAAGAAGATAAATGTTTTAAATGCTGTGTATTTATTCATTTAATTGTTTCATCTCTGTATCCATAGTTAGAGCAACTCACACGTCTTCTGGAACAGGAAAAGATGCTGACAGAAGAAAACAGGTGTCTGGAGGAGAAGGTAATCCATACTGAAGAATCTCATCTATTCACTGACAAATACTGAATCAGTTTCTTACAAAATGTAGAATAAATTCACACTATTGTTTATATTCATTGATCTTCATTGCACTTACAGATTGCTGGAAGCAGGACAGATGGGAGGACAAACAGGGTGACAATGGATCTCAATGTCCTTGCTGATGGATGTTAGCATACATTGCTCGACAGCTCAGACTATTCTGATAAGTAATAAAAGCTTTATAACTCCTCAGCTAAATGAGAGTTACAGAAACTTGGTCATAAAATATCTACCTCTGTAATATGACATTGTGGCTTGGCTGCATGGTGTAAGTTGCTGAAGCCCTCTCCAGCACTCTAGCTTTTGTACGACTGTTCTATTAATGCAAGATTTATCTAAGTCTCTTCTACCTTAAGTATGACTCATGAATGCTCTTATTTGAATTCATATTCTATGTGCCTGTATAAAGGATTACTTTTGTCCAAACCATTTTTATTCTAGATATACACAAAAGGCTGAATTGATTGATCAGAGAGCATTCTGGAAATTGTCTCCGTTATGTTTCCTTCTTGTGAGAACAAAGCATATTACAATAGAAGAAAAGAAAAATAGGAGGAGGCAGGTCTTACTTCTTTTTGACTGACAGGAACTTACGATTTTCAATGATACGATGAAATAGATGTCACCAAAACACACACAGAGTCTAGGTCTTCCTCGTCTCAATCAAAGTTTAGGGATAAAAAACTAAGATTGTATGAAATGAAGAGGATAGGACTGCCTATGTTTAGTCTTCTTTTTTCCTGTTTTCGAACCCTAAAAGAACACTGTAAACCAAACATATAATGCTTCAAGAACAATTTTCATCTTATATATCCACAGAGATTAAAAATCCAATCATTATTTTTATTCAAACTAAAATCATTACATAAACTGCACATAGCTCACATGTATGTATGTATGTATATAATGCAAAAACAATCAGATCGAATGTACAAAATTATTACTTTTACACTATTTTTAAATTTCTACATAAAAAAATACTCCCCAAATTTAACCCCTCAAAAAATGCAACCAAACATAATAATGTGTATGGCTGTTCTTCAAAATCTGCACAAAAGGTTTTCTTTGCTTAGTATACTGGATTTTGGCTGTTCCTTTCTTTCATCTGATAGAGTCCTCTCATTTAGATTGAGCCCAATTTGAAAACTTACATAGAATATTTTCGTATTTTCTCAAAACTTAGGTAAAATATCTTTTGTTTTTCCTACTTAGGAACACAAGGTTCCTTTAATGCTGAATATCACCATTTTCAACTACAAAATCAAGATTGTCTATTCAAAAAAAGGAAAGGCTTCTTTATATATACTCTTTTAAAAATTTGTGTTACCTAAAAGTCATCATTTCCTCACTTCACTCTAATGATTGATTTCAGCTCCATACAAACGTCAATGTCATGAGTAATGCTACAAAACCTAAAATACCAGTACAAATGACTGCTGCATGAATTGTGCATTCTGGTGCCACTCATCCCTCAATCAAAGTCTCATTAGCTGTTAAAAGAAAGTCCACAGCAAGTGACTTTGTTGACTGGCTGCTGAGGGTACATAAGCCACCTGCATTTAACATTTGGTAAAAGAATCAACACCAGAATCACCTTTATGTTCTTCAGTTTGAATTCACTACTGGTGAAAGAGGCTCCCACCTACATGAGTTCGGGTTTCTCTGGGCTTTCATATTCCAGCTTGTGGTTAGAAAATCAGCTTCAAGCAAGACAAAATTCAAATTTTAGAGTAAAGCAAAAGTTTGCCTTTCACATCAGATGATAAGCAGAAAGAAGGTTCTCCAACTTATTCAGATGAGAGTACCAAGAAATTTTGTGTAGACTTTCTTGTCCTTTCTGTCATTCAATAAGAGAAGATTAATGACTAGCAAAGATAGGAGGAAAGAGAGTATCTCTTTGCCCAAGAAAGGCTTCCCAGTCTCTCCGCTCGGGCGTAAAGAAGACTGACTTCTGAAGCCACTCTCATAATCGGATCATAGAATTTTTCTTCCAGCATTCAACCTCTGAATTCTCAGTCTGCTTTCTCTTTTGGTTCAAGACTGTCTCAGTGGTGAACAACAAAACGGCAAGGTAAGCTGATAACCTTTTTTTCCCTTTTCTATGACTATGAAGGTAAGCTGGTTACCCTTTTTGCCACTAGTTTATTGATCTACTAAGTGCAGCATTTTGGTCACATCATCAGGGCTTGAAGTTCGTATTAACATTTTTGGGTTCTTTTTTGAGCAGACTGACAGTGAAGTTTGGATTCTCTATTCGGTTTGGTTACCCCATGCCTGATCAGTTTCCGATAGCACAGCCCTATTAAAAGCCGATCAGAAACCCAAAGTTTGTTAGAACACACACAAACGTGCACAGTAAATAAGATGAATAAATGTATGTACCAAGCATCAGCCCATTACCATGTACCACAACCAGCCTATTCACAACCTACAGGTCACTTTCATGAGTTTGAATATACGATGCACTCTAAACAATGCTTCTGCATATGATAGAAGGGTCCCTTTCCATCAAAATTTAAAATAAAAGACAATTTTATTAATCTCATTTTTATTTTATAGAATAGTCCAATTTAAGTCCAGATGTTACAATAATGTCATTTGTTAATGGTGGCATCCATTATGCAAATATACATCTTCACACACATGGTTAGTTATATATAGTTCTCTTGATTATATAATTTGAACGGGAAAAAAGGCTCAGAGTGAAGGCAATTATATTTCGTGACAAGAATTTACAGGGAATTCTAACGCCTCACCAGGATGCAGTAGTAATTACACCTACTATAGCCAACTTCGATGTGGCAATTTGCTTGGTTGTGATAGTGAGAGTTTGGTAGATGTAATCTTATATGGTGCATGCGCATAGATGGATTTGGAAGATAAGGATTTGTAATCAATAGTTCTTTGCTATATGGGTTCACTAGGGGGACCTTGTGGCACCAAAGGAGAGGATATCCATGTTAGTTACCTAAGGAAGTGATAGGATTACACGAGCCAAATGAATACAGGTGATTAAGTCGCTCACTACATATAATGTCATTTTTGGGAGTCCTGCTTTAACAGCATTCCAAGTGGCACTACCTCAATTCATATGGCATTAAAGTTTCCTACTTGTAATAGTAGAAGTGGAGTTGTTTGAGGAGATCAAGTTATGTTGCAACGATGTTATATTGATACTAGTAAACATCTAGATACAAGACTGGCATGTAATTTGGAAAAGGCAGAAGTGGGAGCATAGAACCATCTAAGGAGCTTTTGAATATTGAACTAGACTAGGGAATCCAGAAATAATTACAAAGATAAGAGCAAAACTTTTAAAACCTATTAAAGGTGAGCTTGTTCAATTTTTGAGAAACAATAAGCATATGTTTGCATTTTCGACACATGATTTGGTAGGGATAAATCCATCTGTAGCCATGCATAAGCTTAACATTGATGTTAGTTAGAAACTTGTGAAGTAAAAGCTAAGAGCATTTAGTTCTCAGAAGTTGGAAACTATAAGGAAAGAAGTTGATAAGCTAAGGCAAGTAAGATAAATTAAGGAGATCCACTTTCTTGAGTTGTTGGCCAATGTGGTCATTGTGCCAAAGGTTGGGAGAAAAAGGAGAATGTACATTAATTTTAAAGATTTGAATAAAGTTTATCTAAAAGACTGTTATCTTTTACCTTAAGTAGACCAATTACTAGATGCAAAGGCTGGGATAGAGTTACTGTCAATGATGAATGTCTTCTAAGGATATTATCAGAGTCCTCTCGCTCTTGAAGATAGAAAAAGGGTATGTTTCATAAACCTTTTTAGTACTTTTGCCTATAAGGTTCTACCTTTTGGTTTAAAAATTACAGGGACTGCTTATCAAAAAATGGTAGATAAAATGTTTAGTAGTCACATTGGGTGGAACATAGAGGTCTCTATGTGGATGATATTTTAGTAAAATCAGAAGAAAGAAGGAGCCGTGTGATTTGCATGAAACTTTTTGTACTTTAAAGAAGAACTAGTTGATGTAAATCCTACAAAGTGTGTGTAGCATTCAGGGTGGAAACTTTTTGTAAGATTTTACTTCAAAGTGTGTGTGGTATTAAGGGTGGCGTTCTTGATTATGCAAAGAGGAATTGAGCCTAATCGTAAAAAGATCAATGCTATACAAGACATGCCCCATCCCAGTGACAAGCACCACGTTTAAAGATTGACAAGACGAACTGTGGCTTTATCAAGGTTCATATCCAAAATATCAGATAAGAGCTTACCTTTTAAGTTCTTACGAAGTTTGGTGAATTTAGGTAGGATGAGGAATTTGAAATGCCCTTTGAGGAATTAAAGGAATGTTTATCTAATCTTTCATTGAAAAAGCCCATACCTAGTGAGAAGCTGCTCTTATATCTAGCAATATCAGATGTAGCTATTAACTCTACGTTGGTAAAGGAATGTGAAAGGCAGCAGTACTTTGTGTACTACGTAAGTAAAGTGCTACAAGGTGCTGAGATAAGATATCTAAATGTGGAAAAGCTACTATTAACCTTAGTAGTCATAGCAAGAAGATGTTTATATTTCTTATCTCATCCTATAATAGTATTTACTAATTATCATTTAAAAAGAATAATGGATGGAGGAGAAGCATCAGATTAGATGATCAAGTTGGTTATTGAATTGAGAGAATTTGACATAGAGAGAATCGAGAACTTCTATAAAAGCTCAAGCTTTGGCAAACTTTATAGTAGAGACAACTCCCAAAGTTTGGATGAACCCACAGAAGTTGTATATGGATGGATCTTCTACTGAGAGTGCTTGTGGAATAGGAATAGTGCTCATTGACCTTGAAGGAGATCATTTTGAGCATGGGTTTAAATTATTGGAAAACATCTCAAATAATAAAGTTGAGTATGAAGCCTTGCTATAAGGGTTTAAAATGGCTTATGAGCTAAGTGCAAAGTCAGTTTTAGCCTATAGAGACTCACAATTAGTATGTCAATAGTTATAGGGAAATACATGGCCAAAGATGAACAAATGAAAATGTATGTAGAACCAATGCAAGAAGTGACAAATAAATTTGAAGAGTTTAATTTAGAGCAAATTAACAAGTTGGATGATCAAAAGACAGATGACTTGGCAAAGTTGGCTAGAAGTCTCAATCATACATTCCATGAAGAGATTACCTTTCGTGTGATCTCTCGGAATAAACAAGGGGATCAAGTTTCTAGTTTGGAAGTTGTTGATTGGAGAGGACCTATTACAGATTGTTTGAAGAATGATTTAACAGATCAAAAACTGAGACATCTCAGTTTGTTTTAGTGAGAGATATCATTTACCATAAAGGGTTCTCTCAATTGTTGCAAAAGTATTTAGGACTAGAAGAAGCTAAGTGGGTAAAGTAAGAAGCTCATGTAGGATATTGTGGGAATCATGTGGATGGAAGAACTTTGGCTAGGAAAGTTTTAAGGGCAAGATATTATTAGCCTACATTACAAGCTGACACTATGACATATGTTCAAATTTGTATGGAATGTCAAAAGTATGCCAGTGTTACTCATGTGCCAGTAGAGGCCATAAAGATTTACCCAATTCCGTCATGGTCATTTGCACGATAGGGAGTGGATATAGTAAGGCCATTTCTGATTACTTCAAGTCAGCAAAAAAGTTTTAATTGTTGCTATACATTATTTTAGCAAATGGGTTGAAGGTGAGCCCCTAAAATCGTAGAAGTTATAGTTATTTAGCTCATATGGCAGAATTTGCAAATTTAGACTACCTCAAGAGCTAATTCCAGATAATATGAAGCAATTTCAGGGAAGAAAATTTATTGCTTGGTTTAATGATCGGGGAATAAAGCAACCATTCACTTTAATGGCTCATCCTCAAAATAACAAACAAGTAGAGATGATCAATTAAACTATAGTCAAAGGACTCAAAACCAAGTTAGACAAAGTTGAAGGAGCATAGGTAGATAAACTGTTAGAAGCTTTTGGGCTTATAAAACCACATTTCATTCAACTTCTGAGAAGAGTCCCTATTGTTTGATATATAGTATAGGTGTTGTAATTCCTATAGAGGTTGGTCAGGAGGCTCTTCATGTCTATTAGTATCACTTTAACCAAAATGACGAAGGGTTGTAAGAGGAGTTGGATATGTTGGAAGAAATAGGGTAAAAAGCCAGACTAATAATGATTAAGAATCAACAATGAATTACTATTCTTTTCAACAAGAAAGTAATTTTCAAAAAGTTACGAATTAGGGGATAAGGTATTAGGAAGAGTAGACACACTCAAAGGGGTTAGAAAGTTAGATCCTACATAGGAAGGACCTTATATCATTGCTCAAATATTTGGAGTAGATAAGCTTGGTACAAGCTTAAGGATCTAGAAGGTAGATTGTTTGATAGACCATAGAGCATTCAAATATTAAAATGTTTTAAAGTTTATTTAAATATTATTTGGTAATAAATACAATTGCTTTTCATTGTTCTATATAAAAATATTGAGCGAAATCCCATCTCCATTCATTCACTAACTCAATATATAATGTAAAATAACATAAAGAGATATGAGCTCCAAGGGATGGCAGAGACAAGGGAGGGTGTCCTATATATCAGGAGCTGAGGCGATAGAAAGTTTAACAAATGTTCGGGCTAGCATGCTTTCTAAATCCCTAAGCTCTTCAACAATCATGGGTTAACTGTTGGAGGCTCCTTCCTTTGCAATCTCTACAAAGGCAAGCTTGGGTGTTTCTTGGGAAACTTGTTGAGGTAGTGCAGGATCGTGAAGTGTGTCTAACTGCACTTGACTGGTACTCGCTACTATGTCAATTGAATCTATGCCAGCTCCTTCGCATATAAACCCCTTTTTGATCATTTTCTCTTTGCTATAATCAAAACCATCAACAAAAGCAAAAGGCAACTCGCTTGGTGACAAAGAGATTGAAATCCTTAGATTGCTTGAATTTTTCCAGATATTCTTTTAAAATAAGTTTTCCTTCAATAGAAAAGGGAATATTAGAGATAGCTTAGCACCATGCCTCTTCAAGGGATCGAGCATGAGACAATTTAAAGTCTTGCACCCATTGGCTAGTGGAATGAAGTTCATGGATTAGTTCACAATTTCGATCCAACAGTGCTTGAGTTTTTCCTTAACCCTATACTAAACTATATCTTTTTCTTGAAGAGCTGCCTTCTAATCGGATTTGTTTTTCTCAACTCATTTGATTATACCGATAGGCATGACAAGGGTCTGAGAGAGTAGAAAAAAAGTGTTAGCATAAAGAAAGGCGGGAGAAATAGATAGTGGAGAAAATGCTTACCATCGCTAAGTGACTAGAAAGCTTATCCAAGGCTTCATCATCTTCCATTTTAAAAGCCAGTTCTTTATCTCAAGTAGTCATTGATCCTCTGATAAATTTGTAGGCAATGTGCGAACCTTATCCTATCGAGCCATTTATAGGTAAAAGGCCAGGAAAACCTAAAGGCACACCAAAACTAAAAGATAAAAGGGTAAAAGGGCATGAAAACCTAAAGGCACACCAAAACTAGGGATATATTCATCAATCAAGGCGCTTGGTCCTTGAATAGGTGGTTGGTCAATCAGCTGCCTTGATTCAAGAGCCCTAGATGCACAAGAAAAACCTGCTCCTATAGTAGAAAAGAAAGCAGCCGTATGCTCGGTGCTTTGGTTCCCTAGAGCCTAATTAGGACTCTTAGTCATTAAAGTGCAAGGGATCACAGTTGTAGTTTAAGGCTCAGCACACCATGGGGCTTTCCTTTTTCATACATCTAGGATTTTATCGATAGTGAATCTAAAGGCATTCTCCATGATTATAGCTTCAACCAACAAAAAGAAAAAGCTATGCCTAGTGAGTGAATTTGTCGAATTAAGAATACTTAATGATAAGAATATGAAAATTGATACCTATGGGTTTAGTTAGCTATTCTCGCCTTGGGGATAACTGATAGTGCGAAACAATTCCCTTCTCGTTAAGTATAGAAAGTTTTAAAAGGCATTCATTAAGAAGGGCGTGGCTGTGTTAGATGGTAAAGGGAATGAGTTCCTTTTAGAGCTTTGAATTGATTAAAAGTACATCTACCCAGTCATATTGAGGATCAAGATGACCCTCTGGAGGTGGAGGAAGAAGTATACTTCTTTCTTGTGTTTATTTACGAATGAAAGACCTTTAATAAAGCGGAATTCATTCTGCATGGTAAAGTAAAATACAGTTGGCTAGAGTGAGCGTATGGCGAAAGAATGAGGAAATAAAGTAGAGTGAGGTTCTATCTCTAGAAGAGTACATAAAATGAAAAAGGCTTGTCAATATTTTGTAAGAGTTAGGAACAAGATGCGAAGGGCACATTCTTAAATTGGTTAAGGACAACCCTAATGAAAGGATGAATAAGAAAAGATAACTCAAATTTCAATTGTTAAATGAAACCAGTATGCTACCTGGTGGTGGTTTATTTTGGGGGTTCAATTTTGCTAGGAATTAGGATATAGTAGTTAGATGAAATCCTGAACTGATCTTGAATTTCTTTCGAAGGCATCCTTAATTTGTTAGTGATGGTAGTATAAAATGGATGGCAATTGCTTCGAGAAGAGGTAGACATATTTTACCTAGAGTGTGGATAAACCCTTTAAATTTTCTAATGGAATTGAGAAGTATGAGGTAGCTTAGGCAGAACATAGTTTAGAGTGGTGGGAAGTGAGTGAAAATTATGGAGAAGATTCTCCTTCATTTATAGGGAG
Source organism: Avicennia marina (assembly GCA_019155195.1). NCBI lineage: Eukaryota > Viridiplantae > Streptophyta > Magnoliopsida > Lamiales > Acanthaceae > Avicennia > Avicennia marina. Next base: position 10,150,302 of record CM032763.1, read on the forward strand.
ATTAAGCAAGGATCTGATGACACGTGTGAGGTGGGGATTTATCCTTGATAAGTGGCAAGCTTCTAGAGGAAGCTATAAGTGGATACCCATTCATCCTAAGTGCCAAGAGGTCAAGAGGCACAAAAATTTACAATATGCAACCCAGTTGTGCCTAGGATGGGAAAGGCGCTAGCCATGAAAATTGGAGCTAGTCACCTTGGGTGCTAAATAGCCGAGAGGCACAAAAATTTGCAATATGTAAATCGGCCACCCTAGGATGGGAAGGGCACATGCTATGAAAATTTGAGGACTCAGTCACCTAAGGTGTCAAGTGACCGAAAGGCATAAAAATGTGAAATAAAACCTAGTCATCCCTAGGATGGGAAGGACACAAGCCATGAAATTTAAAGACCTAATCACCTTAGATGTCGAGTGTTCAAAAGGCACAAAAATTTACAATATGCAACCCAATCACCCCAAGGATGGAAATGGCACATGCCAGGAAAATTTGAGGACCCAGTCATCCTGGATGCCGTGTAGCTTACAATATACAACCCAGTCAGCCTTGGGATTAGAAAGGCACATGCTATAAAAATTTGACCCAGTCATTCTAGGTGTCGAGTGGTCGAGAGACCCAAGAATTTACAATATGCAACCCACTCATCCCAAGGTTAGGAAGGGTATACGTCACAAAAATTGGAGGATTCAGCCATCTTGGTTGAGGGGTTGAGATGCATGAAATTGAGTAATTTGAAACTCAATCAGCTCTTAGATAAACAAGGGAATACATTAAAACTCACTCAACCTATGATTATAGAGGGTTTCTTTTCAATGTTTGATTAAATTATTTTTTACATTAAATGAGCAAAAGGTGTAAAATTCCGTACTTAGTAAGGTAATCATCTCCTATTGGATGAGGTTTACATTGTAAAAGTGCTTAGATGATGTCGCTTGGGAAAGTACAAGATTTGAAGTAAAGTTTAATAGTTCTATGATTCGTAAAGATCCAAGAATGAGTACACTTTGTACTTATCGTGCAAAAAGAGGAATATGTATTAATTTTATTTGTTTGTATGGTGTTGAGAATTTTAATGAACGGGTAGCTAGAACTGTGTTGCCTACTCAGCAAAATGATAGGGGTTAGGCAATCATTACCTATAAGATAGTTACATTAAAATTGACAGCAAAAGTTGTATTAGTCTTGTGAGAGAAGTGGGACGAGTATCAAGATGTAGCCGAGGTGGGGGTGGGGAGAGATTTTTTTCCCCAGTTTGCAAATGAGGCAGGAGATTGAAAAACCATCCCCTACCCCACCCCACCCCACCCCACCCCCCCACATTAATTAAATTTATATGTATAATCATATTTATTTATATACATTTAAATAATTATTATTTAATTAACATAAATTATAAACTAACAAAAATATTTATTATTTTAACTAAAATAAATTTTAAATTAAAATTAGTTTTGTTAAATGTTAAATAATTCAAATTCATATATAAATTTAAATTTGATTGATTAGAAAATTAGTTCACCAAATTAGCAATCCAATCACTTTACTTGAAATTAAAAGAAAAAATTCTTACAAAAAAATTAATTTTAAATAAATATAAATTTTAATTATGATGAAATATGCACTTTCTTACAAAACTAATATAGTTTTCTCACAATAAAAAAATTATAAAATATGAAAAAACCAAATTAATTACAATAAAAAAATATAAAAAATTTCATTTTAATCAATGCAAAAATTAAAATTTATTTTTTACCACACCAAACTAGTTAATTAATTGTTACAAGTATAAAATAATATTTTTTATTACAATATTATTAATAAATTTAAGTTTAAATTTTTTACCTCTAATAAGGGCCCCTATAGGAAACTAGGGTGGATGATGGGGCCACGGCAGTGCAGGGGACGATAGGGGATTGAGCAGGGGTGGGAGGCAGTTTTTGAAAATGCGGCAGGGGTTACCGATTGTTGTCCTTATGCATTACCGATACAGAGTACAAGTCAAAAGCAATAAATATTATTAGAGATACTTCAACCCTAAATCTGGAAGGGCAAAAAAAAAATGAACTTGATCGCTCATCATCTGAATCCCAAGATAGATTTGGGATGGCCTAATCAGAAGGAGAACATTGATCCCAACTATCCTTTTAGGAGATATTTGAGATCTTTATAGAGCAAGGAAGTAAGCCCACTTTGAGGAATGTATTTAGACACTCATTGAAACCCTAATGAAAGGTTGTCCAAAGTCTATCAACTTGATCTAAATGATAATAAGGCATTAGGGTTGGAGTGACAGGATCTGCTACTCCTTTCACCATCTCTAGAACGGCACAGTTAATTGCTAGGATTTCATACTATTGTTGGAGAAGGTGTTGGTGTTTATCCATTTCGTGTGCTAGACATCGATATTTATCTAATTCTTCATAAGGGTGTTGGAGTTCTTCCTCTATGGCCTTGATTTGGTCTTTTGTGGAAGCATCTTTTTTTAATCTGTAGTTTTCGATTCCAATTTCATATTGTCTATTTCTAGTTTCTCTAGGTGCTCCATTATATATTTCAACTATTCAGTATGATGTGTTCAAGAGTTAGTTAATCTTATGAAAGGAGATCCAACAGAGTTACTACCAGATGGATGATTACCAAAGGGAGAGTCGGGAAGAGAATTGAAAGGCATTATGAATAGTAAAGGAAATCTTTTAAATGAAATTACAAGTTGATAAATGAAGTTTATGAATTTAGAATATATTGAGGAGGTTACCAAGCAGAGGATACCATGCATTTATGGGTGCTATCTCCTAGATCTGAAAAGATGTGACATTAATGGTTCCTACAGCCAAATTTGAGAGGGACAAAATTTAGTATGTAATTTTATCTAAAACCAAGGACCTTATCCCTTGTTTTGCGGGTGGGGGGGACCGTATGATGTGAACCATTATCCTCTTTGTAACAGTAGGCACAACTAGATGGATGAGGAAGCACGGCTAGCTGGATGAGTAAACACAACTAAATGATTAAAGATTCAGTTGGTGATTCAAAGTAGTGATTCAATCAGACATATTTAGAGTCTGCAGACCCTAGGAAAGCCTTCTTATCTAGATATAGAAGCCAATCGAGTTAAGGGAACGGATGAAGAGAATGTTGGTTCAACATTTAATAATCATAAATCATAATTATTAGGCATGATGTATGGTGGGAAGATTAAGTGACACTAGAAAACAGTCAAAATGATTGAATGTATAAATAGCAATGTAAGCAAAAAAGGCAAGGGAGAGATAATAACACTAACTAAACTCCATTGATGTAGGCATTTTACGTTGAAACACATACATATTGTTTCCTATTTTTATTCTCCATCAACTTCAAAATTATAAGAAACTAATTCAGGTGTGTGTTCATAAATTAATTTTCTTAAGTATTTGATTTTGGACAGATCAATGTTGATGAATTTTATGGAAAACATTAACCATATAACTATAATGCCTAACAAATAAAATGAACTAAATTACCGATGATAATATATAAATACAAATATCAATCAAATTAAATTATGAAAGATAAAACAAATAGCAACTTATACAAATTTAAGATAATGAGCTAAATTTTACTAAATAAATAAATTTTATATATAAAGAAACCATTCTTCTTATAACAATATGTTATATAATATCATAAATTAGTGTTTTACCAAGTATTTTGTTAAGTATGTTATCGCTTGTGGTATATTATTATTTTTATTTTATAGTTAGTTATGTTTAATACAATACTATAGCAAACAAATAGCAACAAAAATAATGTTATAATGATGTGCTAAAATTTTAAATAAACTAATAAAATTGCTCACTCTATGCGTGAGTAAATTAATTTATAAATCATAAAATTAATGTATTTTAAATAAAAATATATAATTATTTAGAGTTCAAAGTATAAAATATTTAAAATATGAAAATAAAGAATATTAAAAAATTTTCAAAAGAAAGAAAATTTGAGAGATAATACATATAAAAGTAAGAAGTAAAAAAGAAAGCAAGAAAGAGAAATTGATAAATTAATAGAATTTAAAATAATAGTTGTGTAACAAAAAAGTCTCATTTTCATAGTAATACAGTAAAGGAAAAAATTAATAGTATAGTAGTAATAATATTTGAGCTTCTTTGGTCTATTTCATAAAGGTAATGTGTAAATATATTAATTAAAGATACTATTGTATATTTATAACATATAACTAAATTAACCCAAACATATAATAATATAATATAGATAATGTGTAATGAATTAATGCGACAAAAAAATTTAAAAAAATTATAAATGAATACCTAAAAAGCACATTTCTTATATATATAGACTAAAGTTTGAAAAAATAGTAAACTAATATCCAATAAGAAGTACAACAGCATGGCAAATAAAATGCTAGAAACTTAGTCAAATCAAATATTATACATATTCAGAATAAATGCATTTATGTCAATTATTTTAATACAAATAACATGAAATACAATAAATTGCATGTGCAAAATGAAAATTTGAATTACATGGACATGAAATATATAACAACAAATACTAATTAAATCCATGTTGATTATAAGACATTTTGGAAGAAATTAAGGAAACTAATGTAATTAACATATTAACATAAAATTGAGTAACACATAGTTAACCAATATTACATTAAAAAATTTAACTATTTATATGCAAAAAGGTGATAACATGAGAATTTATAAAACGATATAGACAATCTGACATAAAGAACTATTTTAAAATCCCTACAAAACAATAAAGATTTAATACAAATAATATAATTATAAAACTACATAGGATAATTTGAATTGTTCTTAAAGTACATAAATTTTTTTATAAAAATTAATAAATATTTAATTTACAGTTAATAAATTTAAAAACAAAGGCTATGTTTGTTTTCAAATTTTGGTGTATATTTTTACGTGTTTTTATCTAAATAATTGTGTAAAAGTAAGAGATTGAAAGAGATTAAATTCAAAGAATGTAATGATTGAATGTGCATTTGTTGGGGGAAATTTAAAAGGAAACATAGCCAAAGTATATCGGTAAACAAAATTGAGGAAAAAAAAAGAGAAATATAATTCTACAATAATAAAATTAAAGTAAAATTTTGAATTAAATTGCTGACGAAACTCAGATATTTACAAAATTTCTGGCTAATTGATTTTATTTTTAAGGAAAGTAATTTCATGCTTTATTAGTTTTTAATGCTATATAAAATACTTTTTATTATACTATAATAGAAGTAGTAAACAATAATGCAATATAGCAATCAGTTTGCATGCGGGTTCAGGCGAACATAGTCGGTTGCGAAGCGACTACTAGTCACACGGTGTTCCTTTTGTCCCTATCCTCAGAAGAAGTCCCATGACAATTGGTATCAGAGCCTCGGTTTTGATTGAGCTCGAGGCATAAGATCATGGATGCTACTGCATCAGAGAATGTGCCGGGGGACAATGAGATAGAAACCCCACCACGCAAGAATCTCACGACCAAGTAGCGATTGGAAGCCCTAGAGGAGCAGGGCTCCCGGATGGATTTTGTAGCAACGACCTTGGAGGAGAAAGTCGAGAGTTTAGAGGCTGAAGTTGTGGACCTTGAAGCCCAACTTGCTAAGAGTCAAGAATTATGTCAGAAATTGGTTGAGAATCAAGGAACTGGTACTATTGGAGAGCTTCAAAGAGAGATGGAACAAATGTCTATCCAAATTGGAATGTTCCAGCTGGCAGTCGGCAATGCCCCAGCAGTCCCCTAGGCCCTTGGGCCGAGAATCCGAGTCCTCAAACCGCAGCCTTATGAAGGCACCTGAGTTGCCAAAGAGGTAGAGTAGTTGTGAGATGCTATTCAGGACCAATTCTTCCCAAAGAATGTAGAATACAATGCCAATAGGGCATTGCGGGAATTGAGGCAGTCAGGGAGTGTCGGGAACTATGTGAAGTCATTCTCGGCGCTCATGTTGGATATTCAGAACATATTCGAAAAGGACAAACTCTTCACTTTCTTAGAAGATTTGAAACCCATAGCACGATTGGAGTTGTAGCACCAGTGAATACTGGACTTAAACTCGGCCATGGGTGCAGCCGAACAACTCATGGATTTTCAGGACGAACCCCGAAAGGAACGCCCAGCAGTAAGTGCACCCTAACAAAAGGGGAACGGTGAGAGGCTGTTCAGAAATAATTCCAGCAGAGCTGAGGGAGACCAACAATCTCAAACATGGGTCAATCCCTAAAGTAATCCTAAGAACAGACCTGTCGACAACAAGCAAGGTACTGCACCAAGAAAGATTGGGTGTTTTCTTTACGATGGGCCACACATGCTTCGGGAATGCTTGAAGAGAAAGCTAGTGAATGCTTTATCAAACCTAAAGGATGCAGGGCCACCAAAACAAGCTCCACCCCCTATGATCGAATTAGATGAAAGTGAGTCAGATGTTGAAGGAAATAATATTGGTGTCATCTCCCATCGGTGTGGGATCATTTCCTACCAAGTAGCGGCAAATCGTAAAGAAAAGTCTGGAGTCGGACAATCTACCCCAACACTGGCAGAGAATCCTTCTAGTGAGAGTTCCAAAGGCCGCAAAAGGAATGGACTGATGTATGTAGACATGAAGATCAATGACAACTCCATTCGAGTCATGATCGACATCGGTGCCACTCATAATTATTTAGCTACCACAGAAGTGAAGAGATTCAGGTTAGCGTTAGAGAAGATGGCAGGACGAGTTAAAGCCATCAATTGAACAGCCTAGCCTATTGCCAGTGTGGCAAAAGGGGTAAAGATAAAAGTTGGGCCATTCGAGGGAAAAATCAACCTTTCTATTGTTCAAATGGATGACTTCAAGCTTATCCTTGGGTTTGATTTCCTGAGAGAGGCAAGGGCGATGGTCTTTCTGTGTGGAGAAGCACTAATGATGGTAAGAAACAAACCCTGCATTGTGCCCACTGTTTCCGGTCGACTTGAAGGGAAGAGCTTGTGAGCTAACTAATTTGAGAAGGGATACAAGCGTAATGAGCCATGTTACTTATACACCCTTCAATTTGAGGAGATGGAGAGACCAATTTCTGATGTGGTGAAAAATCTTCTTAGGGAATTCGATGATGTAATGCATAAGGAACTTCCTCCTAAATTGCCGCCCAAGAGATCCGTAGATCATGAAATTAAACTTCTGCCAAGCACTAAGCCACCTACCCGAGCCCCATATCGCATGACACAACCAAAACTTGTGGAGCTCAAGAGGCAATTAAGGAGATGTTAGAGAGTGGTATCATTCGACCTGCTAAGTCACCATACGAAGCCCTAGTCTTGTTCTAAAAGAAATCCGATGGATCTTTGAGGATGTGCTATGACTATCGAGCCTTGAACAAGATCACGGTGAAGAATAAATACATGATACTACTAATTGCTGATTTCTTTAACAGGCTGAGTCGGGCAAAATACTTCTCTAAAATTAATTTGAGGTCAGAATACTGGCAGGTCCAAATCAAAGATGGTGATAAGGCAAAGACTACTGTGGTTACTATATACGGTGCTTATGAGTTCTTGATTATGTCATTTGGCTTAACAAATGCATCAGCGACCTTCTACACCATAATGAATCAAGTACTTCATAGGTTTCTCGATCAATTTGTGGTGGTGTACTTAAATGACATTATCGTGTTTAGTGAGACCTTAGAAGAACATTTGGCTCACTTAAGGGAGGTCCACATTTGGCTCCGAGAGCATAAGTTATATGCAAAGTCATCCACTTTTTGGGTCATATTATTAAACATGGGAGAATTCAGATGGACCCAACGAAGGTGCAAGCTATCAAAGAGAGGCAGCCTCCTAAGGATGTTCATGAGATGTAGTCATTCCTTGGATTAACCAACTATTACCGGAAATTTGTGAAAGAGTACTCTAAGAAAGTCAAGCCACTCACTGATTTTACAGAAAAAATAAAGGAATGGAAGTGGTCATCGGAGCGACAGGTCGCCTTCGAAAGATTAAAGATGGCCATGACCACTAGACCTGTGTTATCTCTCTCGGACTTACAGAAACTATTTGAGGTGGAAACCAATGCCTCGAATTTGCGATTAGGGGAGTGTTAACACAAGATGGACATCCTGTTGCCTTTGAGAGCAGAAAGTTGAAGGATACAAAAAGGAACTACCCGGCACATAAGAAAGAGTTACTAGCCGTAGTCCACTGTGTGAGACTATGCGACATTATTTGTTGGGAGCACCGTTCGAGGTCAAAACGGATAACAATGCAGTTACTTTTTGACCCAATCGAAGCTTACACGGAAGCAGGTTCGATGGCAAAAATTATTGGCAGAGTTTAACTTTACGTTGGATTTCCAAGCAGGCTCCAGCAACAAAGCGACAGATGCCCTTAGCCGGAGGGCAGACTTGGCTGAGTTAAGGATGGTTGCTGCACTCTCCTCGAGTAAGGTGGCCACCTCCATGAAAGATTAAATACGGGAGTTGCTGATGTGAGATCCGGCTGTAGAGTGTTTGGTCAAGTTGGTGCAACAAGGCAAAGCAAAACAATTCTGACTGGAAGAAGAATTGTTGAGGACCAAGGGAAACCGTCTATATGTTCCTAAAGGTGGTAACTTAAGGAAGTCATTGATCGCAAAATGCCATGATACCCTTTAGGCAGGACACCCTGGAGGTGAGCGTACAAAGGGCTTATTATTGGCCTCAAATGCAAGATGAACTCGAGGCATATATTCGGTCTTGCCTAATTTGTCAGCAGGACAAGGCGGATCACTTGAAACCAAAAGGCTTACTGAACCTCTTCCCATTCCCTCACGACATTGGGAGAGTGTCACTATAGTTTACATCACTAAACTGTCTAAAGTAGGAGACTTAGGTAGTATTATTGTCATGGTGGATCGATTTTCAAAATATGTCACATTCATTGTAGCCCCAAAGCACGTGACGAAAGAGGCGACTGCGCATTTTTTCTTTGCTCAAATTGTCAAATATTAGGGACTGTCGAAAGACATTGTTAGTGACCAAGATCCCAGATTTGCTAGAATATTTTAGACTAAACTCTTCAACCTCCTTGGGTCCAAATTGAGTATGAGCTTGAGTCACCACCAACAATCTGATGGTCAAACAAAACGCTTCAATTCCATGTTGGAGGGGTACCTTCGACACTTTGTGAGTGGTAATCAGAAGAATTGGATGAAGTTGTTGAATACTACTCAACTGTGCTTTAATACTCAAAAGAGTTCCACTACCAACCAGAGCCCTTTTGAGATCGTTAATGGGTAACAACCGCTACTCCCATACACTTTAGAGTCTTTGCAGAGCGTGAGATCTCTCCTTGCTCGAAGTTTCACTGAAGAGTGGAAGCGTAACAACGTCCATTTGGAAAGATGCCAAAGAGGGTAGTCGAAGCAATCTTGGATCACCGAGTCATAAGGACAGCGAAGCACGAGATCAACGAGTACTTGGTGAAGTGGGAAGGCTGCTTAGAGAATGAGAACACTTGGGAGCGAGTAACGGATCTCAAGGTGCTAAAACCCCTAGTGGAAGCATTCTTGGCTTTAAGGGTGCCAAGTGAGTTGCCATCTCAAGTGAGGGAGAATGTGGAGGGCCATTTACTCAACAGGCCCTCTTAACGTAATACTAGCCCTACCGCAGCCCTGTGCCGAACGAGATATCACATGTTGTTGTTAAGTCTAGGGCTTTGTACATACTTTTAAATATTTATAATTATCTTGTATTTAATTTTAAATGTGTTTCCTCGACTTTTTAATATCTTCTGTTATCACTTAACTTTTTTTTGTCAAACCTATTATAGGGAGCAAGGTGTTATTAAAACTTTGAATAGTCATCGTGTTGTCGTCGTGTTGTCACCGTGTTGCCTGCGATTGTTAGAGTGGTCCCCCTCTCTAACCGTCACTCAATATAAATTGAGCTTTTCATCAATGCAAGTAAATTTCTCTCGTAAATCATATACATAACTACTACTTTCTTTACATTCTATTAGAACTATTAGGATTATGCCCTAAGGCAGTGCATAATCAGTTTGGATACAGATTCAGGCGGATGTAGTCGATTACGAAGCGACTACTAGCCGTACGTTATCTCTTTTGTCCCTATCCTCGTAAGAAGCCCCGTGACACGCAGGTAGTGTGTGTATGTGTGTGTGTGTGTGATACAGACGAAGCGCATCACAGGCTGGCTCAAGCAGATTCTCAAGGAGTAAGATAATATATTCTACGTATTCAAAAATATTCAAAGGAGGCAGATCCTGCCCATAATAAACTGCCTAATACTGCCATCTTCAAGTACGTCCCCCAATTACTAGTAATCTAGCGTTTGCAGCTTTTACACACCACGCGCTCGCGCACATCCATTTAGATTGCGTATGGATCTTGGATTAAAACTTTCCTGAATTTGTAAAGAATTTCTCAACGGAAATTAATTCACTCTCCAACAAATTTGAGATTTTCCCTTGTTAATTGTACTCTACAGTTATATTTCGTTTCAAGAGATCCACTTCTTAGTTCCTAAGCGTCTCGCTTACACCAACAAAACCCATCAAGCAACGTGGAAAAGAAATGCTACAAACAGAAAAACCCAACAAACAGAAACCAACAAATTTCATGCGAATCGCGCAACGCACAAGAACACACAAGAGAGCTTTGAATCAGTTAACTCACAGAAAAATGGCAGTTTCCAGGCTTTGTTTCCTGCAGATGGGGCATCTTTAAATCAATTCAAAGCATCTACGAAGAAACTGCGCACAAAACCCTTCAAAAACTTCTCTTCTCCTGCTCTCCCTTTGGACAGCAGTCAAGATTCTCATTCCCTTCTCCCCTTTTGATAGGGGTCAGTGTTCTCCTCCGCACTCCCCCCTTTCGGTGGGGCTTGAGATTCTGCAAATCTTTACATATAGTTAACTGGTATACGAATAGAGGGCAAAGTTAAGCAATGCCTTTACGTTGGCAGAACGCGAACCTAAATGCTTACATATTTATCTACTGCTCTTTAAAGGTTGATCGGCGGTGTATGATACGAAGATAACGCTTCAGGGCAAAAGTTAAAAGCGAAGACAGGGCAGGAGCCCGACTTTTATATCTCGCTGGCAGCGTCGTGGGCCGTTCAATTTGATCTCTCCATTTATTACTTGGCCTCATTACATGTGTTACAAGTCAGCAACCTAAGATTTTGACAAGGGCGCACCACTGACACGTAACCACAACACCACCACTGGCCCACTCAACGAATTACATTTTTTAAAAAATTTTCATGTTATTTCCTCCATCGACTTATGGTTTTCACCTCCCCAAGTCACCTGTAAGGTTATGTTTGTTTACGGATTTTTCTTTTAAAAACATGCACAACAACTATTATAGGTTTTTATTTTTTTTATTTTTTTTTATTTTTACATAATTTTCAATAAAAATACACCTAAAAACTAAAACAAACCTTAAATATAATTGGCTAAAATACGTAGGAAATCTGAAAAACAGTAAACTGGAAGGTTACAAGCGAAAGCCGCGTAAGGTGCGTCAAGAAATTATACGAGAGTAGTCATGTCTGCACCGAACACGGGGAACCTGAGAAAAATATCGTAGCATAACTATCAAAAAGAGGAAACTCAGTCAACCTCTAGATTTCAAAATTTTGCTTTTCCGGGCAGTGTTTGAAAACGTGGCAGCTCATATGTCGTTGCTTTATACGTGCATTTGGTTTGGGAATTATAATAATGGGGGAAAAGGGTTGAGTGTGTGTGTGTTTGTACGTATTGGGATGGTGAGTCTCACATGCAAGAAGATAAAGAACTGCTCGTTAGAATTTTAACGAGGTTAATTAATGAATAAAGGTGAGAAGTTCAGTTATCAAATAAAATTAGTTGCCGTACGGCAAAAGCTGGCATCCAATGAAGAAACTACAGAGTCAGGCTTGACTCTTGACAGCTTTTGGTTGGGAGTTGGATCGTTTCCTCCACCGATGTTCTAAAAGGATGTTTGGCTATGCTTATTGTAAATAATGTTTTCAAACCTAAATCGAGCTAGTTGGTTCGACTAGTTTAACTAGAGATTAGCCATTTGTCCAGTCTAGATATTTGTAGAACCAAATATATGCATATAACCGACAATATCAAAAAAACAGAAACTAAAAAAAGAAAAGAAATGCAAAGTCGTAGAAGAAGAACTTGAGCTAGGGAAGAACGAAGGAGAGCTCGAGGAGAAGAACGAAGGAACTCCTCCACTCTTCCTTGCACCGTCATTTCTGGGCTATGTTTGGTTGCAATTTGCAAAGGCCACATTTGGTTGCAAACTAGAAAGGAAAATAGTATAAAAATTAAAATTTTAGAAATGCATTGCGGATTGCACTGTACTTGTATTGTAGACTTTAGGCTAAGTTTGATTCCAAACTCGGTAAAAAAAAAAACACAGAATAAAATTATCGTGGTATAAAGTTCTCTATTAATTTTTAAATACTTTAATTCATAGCTTTTATTTATACATGTTTGTTGTCACTTTTGGTGTTTTAATTAATTACTTTATATATAAAAAATTTATACAAAAACATATTATTATACATGTCAAGGGGCACCCATAAATATACAGTTTGGGTCAACTGGTTGGGATGGTGTTTCAATGAACCAGTAAGTTATCTAATTCAATCATTGGTTTGGGTTTAAAAACATTGATTATAAATACGTTATAAAATTAAGTAATTTATAATATGTTTTTAAACTTTATAAGCTTATACATATTATTTCTATAATAAATAATAAGGTGTTTAAATATAAATCATATTATAAGATTTTATTAAAATTTATAGTTATGATAAATTATAATTTTTTAGTGTAATAATGATAATAACAAACTAAACATGATTACTATAATGTAAGGGCTTGTTCACTTAGAGTGATTGAACTTGATTAATTAATTTATCCATGCTAATCATATGTATAAAACCCGTGATAAAATATCGGCCTTGTATTAAATGACTAAAATTTTGGATGAATAATCAACCCCACTAAGTATAATAAAATAATCTTAATTAGTTGGCCCATTTCATATTTTATCTAAAAGATATTTTTGTCCATCAATATGATTATCACCAATATTTTTTACAACAATTAAAATAAAATATAATTTTTTGATATTTACAAGTGTGGAAAGAATAAATATAATTTATAATAATTTTGTTTTGTTGAATAAATATTAAATAGAATTATATAGTAGATATTACTATATTGATTTGTAAGGAGATATAAGAAATAGATAAAATCGTGGAAAAATTTTTGGAATTGAATTTCTATTAACAAAAATTTGTACAAGTTCAACTATAATTCAAATCAAATAAATTTTTTTCGGTATAATCTCTAACTTAATCCTCTAATTCTTCTTTTAATTTGAAGAAAATTGCATATTTTTGCAATCTCTTAATGCGTTATTGATTTAATCTTTTTTAAAGTTCATCAAGCTTTCAATAATTGTTTATTTTCTTAGTTTAATACCATGATCTCAAATAGAATTTTAAAATTTAATAAATTTTGCTGAATAACATTTCGAGCGTTATAAGAATACCTTAAATGTTTTTTAAAGAGCACAACTAGAATTGAAAAGGCTTTTGACCTTTTATCGTTTCTAAAGTCATTAAAAGTTTTAAATAAAATTAATTTACATGTTTAATGACCCAAATATGAATCAAATATTAGAATTTGATGAATCTTTGCAAGAAATGTTTTAAATGTTACAAAAATACCTTAAATGTTACTACTGGAAATGAAAGAGTTTTAGGGTTTTAATCTCCTTAGAGACTATTAAGAACTCTAAATAATATTAATTTACGGGTTTAATGATAAAATATGAATAAATGTTACAATTTGAAAGGATCATGAAGAATGCTAAAGAATGCCGAAGAACACCAAAGAACTCCTTTCAACTTATGGAGAGAATTCATTGAACTTTTTGAATGCTCATTAACTTGAAATCTTGATTATTGTTGTGTGTTTGAAGCTATTGAAGGCCACTTGTATTTATAGTGATGAGGAAGGTCTTACTGTTATAAGTGATTGATGATGTGGTAAAGTTTAATTGGATGTCACGTTGTGATTTGTAGTAATGATTGTGACAATTTCCTGTCTTTTTATATTTGTGAAGATATGAATTGTGACTTACTAAACAAGAATGTTCTAACAAGTGGTGTAATTTAATTGGTTAGCATTGATACTTGTCACTTTCTAATTGGTAGATTATATTTTGTATTAAAATATTAATTTATTTATTATTTAATTTTAAAAATTATATTTAATCAAATTCTTAAAATATAAATAATTTTTATTGATATTTAATATGTTTCAAAATGCTACATATCAACATCTAATTGGACAAAAAGTTTTACTTACTTATAAATGCTTACTTGAGACTTGTTCACATAAAATTTAATTTTCAAGTGAACAAGTCTCGAAAGTATGTGTGTGTATATTGTTGTTCCAATTTTTGTTTTTCTTTCCCCTTTTTTATTCATTTTTTCGCTCTTTTTTTTTTTTCTCTATTCTTTTTGTTTCTTCTCTTTCTTCTTCTTTTTTTATTTTTTCTTGTAGAAAGGACCAATATTTGGATATTTAAATTTGAGTCCACATCCTTTTTTTATGTTGGGCTCCTTTGTTATCTTTTCTGGATGGCTTCGGGCCAAGATTTTGGTCTCTCTCTGCTATACCTAGTGCATCAGATTCTTGATTGGCCCCAAAAGCCCATTACACCACATCAAATGTTCTAAGACCTGAATCTCTTAATTCAAAGGCCCATCATTTTCTTGTTCTTGTGATAACCCAAACAAGTTGTCAATGCAAAAATTAGCCCAAAATTCAAGCCCAATCTCCTCCCACACGGCAATTGATGAAATTGGGTAGGAAATTCATTACTCTCTCAAGAAAACATCATCACCGGACCTTGCAGCGTCATGGCCCCCGAATTGGCTCGTCAATTTGATTATTGTGAGAAGAAAACTTTGCTCTTCTACCAAAATCAACCCCATCAGCATTTTCAGAAAACAATTACCAGGGTGGAAAGAATTTTATAGCCGACATTTTCCCTAACGCAAGCCCAGAAGCCTCCCACCACTGACTTAACATCTTTCTCCTTCATTCACAATTCATGCCTAAATCAAAGTCAGTCATCCAATTGCAGACGAATGGGTTACAACGTAATGCTAACAGACACCTTTCTTCTGTCCTTCCATTGCTCGATTGACGCAAACGTTACTGAGCTGCCATTTGGGCGGGGGATGAATTAAACGGCCGAAATCATTCTGTCAATGCTCGATTTAAGCAATTTGCTCTATACCCGGCAGCTTAAACTAAGGATTTTCCCTTCATAACCAAACTTTCTCGCTTCTGACAACTCCAATCGAGTGAGTTTCAGTACGCACGCCCCACCAATCATTCGAATCCCAACCCAGCGATTTCGGCGTTTGTGGCCATCTGACCATCAACGTCTCGTAAGAGAGATGAGCCAAGAGAGAGAGACGAAGTGAGAGAGAGCGATGGTGGCGTTAGGTGAGGCAGCGATAGAGCGTCGGGCGGAGGGTGACGGGTCGTGAAGAGAGATTTGGGGACGAGAGGGAATTGGCAGGGAACGCTGCCTTTGGACATGAGAAAGAAAGTAGAGAAGGCTATGGTCCTTGCAATTTCAATAAAAGGGGCAGAGGAAGAATAAGGGCCTGTTTGATTGCAGATAATTTTTAAGAAAAGAACGTGTGGTGGTCGGGCCAAAGGTCCAATCTGGTGGCAAAGAGTTTTTCGTTTTATTTTGGTTGGAGTTTTGTATGGGCTTGGCCTTTTCTCACTTTTGTTTTCAAAAGAAACTCAAAATAAAATTTTTTTAGGTTGGGTCTTTCCTTATTTTTTTATCTTCCAAAACCCAAAACAAAACTCTGTTTAAGTTGGGCTTTTGAACTTTGGCCCATTCTTTTTTATTTTAAAAAAACACAAAATAAAATATTTGTTTAAACTAGGCTTTGAAACTTGGGCCATTCTTCATTTTCAAAAGCTCAAAATAAAATATTGGACTTGGACTTTGTGGACTTGGGCCTTTGGATTTAGGCCTTTTGGATTTGTGCCATTTTTGCTCACTCAACAGCACTTTTCAATTCCAAAGCAAATTCTATGAAACATATCCCTCATTTTATGTATAATTCTAACTTTTTTTTTGTCAACTCAAATGAACCTAATTCAGCTTTTCTTTTGCATGGCAACTTAGACTATGGTATACCTTGAGAGCTACACTTCATCGCCTGGTAAGGAGTATTGATTGTCCTCAATGAAGAGAGCCATTATATAGAGCGAGACACCTCTTTGCTAATGTATATCTCACCGATTGGTCACCTTGTAGGTTCATAGACAAGGTTGGCTGTCCCTCACTGCATTGACGAATAATCTCAGCCTATTTCACTTAGCAAGTCTTCTAAGATGTGGATTTTGCAGTCAAGCCATTATAACTGACTTGTCTAGCGAATTTCAATGCATCTCGAGGTATTAGCGATGGATTGAAAACGTCCTCAGCAAGTGTAAGCCCAAGCTAGATACTGCTAAAATCTTTGATATCGTATATGCTTCACTTTTCACCTATGATCAATATGAGGACATCATGAAGGCATTTTTTGAGACCTATTGCCCACTCACAAATACACTTTTGACTTTCCTTGGAGAGTTTTTAATTTCACGAAATGACTGGACTTCTAGCTAGGGAGAAATTTTTTAACGAGGTCATCCTAAGTACCTGAGAACTCACTTATGGTGACTACAAGGGTGCTAAATTTGAGCCTTGCTCATACAAATACCGGTTTCATACTCTTCATAAGCTTTGCAATGAGGTCCATGTAGGCCAATCTTCACAAGTTTCTATTACCTAATGGATGAAGTTTTAGTGCAAGAAGGCCATGAAGTATCGTGCATTTAAAGGAAAAAAGGACAATTCGTCCTAAATCTGCTTCTAAACCTATTTGGGGATTTAAATCGCATGAACCACAATTTGCATTAGAGGAAGCCTTATTCG
Source organism: Avicennia marina (assembly GCA_019155195.1). Lineage (NCBI taxonomy): Eukaryota > Viridiplantae > Streptophyta > Magnoliopsida > Lamiales > Acanthaceae > Avicennia > Avicennia marina. Next base: position 10,167,329 of record CM032763.1, read on the forward strand.
CAAGCCTAAATATTAATGAGGTTGCCAGGAAGGAGCTGTATCTAACAGCATTTTTATTGTGCTCGCTTTGTACCTTTGTTCTTCCTATTGAAGATATTAGATTCATACAGCTAAGTACATTTAAAATGGCCTGTATCATGGCCATTAGGCAAGCCATGAGCCTTGCAGTCCTAGTCTTGACATCTATTTATAAAGGCTTGAACAAGATTGCTAATTCTTACTGTCCATCTCATAAGCATGCATCATTTGTTGTCCACTACGTTTATTGTGGATATTTCATTATTTTAGGACTCACTTTTAGGTTTTCAAGGGTGATCGAGGCCTTAAGATGATAGTGTATTTTGGTGAAGGATGTGCGACCATGATCCGAGTGAGGCTCGAAAGCGTATACACAAAGGTAAATTCGCTTACTGGACTATAATATGATTATCAGGGGCTCCGATATTGTTTATGTGGACAACAATGATCCAAGAGAACTCGAGCGAGATCATTTTATAGTTATTTGTTCAAGTTATTTAGCTTTGAGGTAGGGTAAGCATTTTGACATTAAACTTTATAGTCCTCATATATTTAGCCGTCAATTTGGTTATTTTCAGGAAGTACTTGGGTTACTTGTTAATAATATCAAGCAGTGCTCTTTAGAAAATAGCTTTTGATATTAACGATTATGCCTTTTATCTAGGACCATGGACAAAGCATGATTTCCCCATAACCTAACCAATGCAAGGAGATTTCTTCAGCAGCTTATAAAAAATGGTGGTTCCTTGCCCATGATGATTTCCTTAAGGAGAATTACTCGCATAGCGAGGCTTCATCTAAAGGTGAGGTGGTTGGCCCACCTACCGGCAATATCCATAATTCCCTTCTTGTGCTCGTTACTATAGCTGATTCACCTAGTGTGTCTAAGAAAAAATAGCACCGTTCACATTTTAGAGGGTAGCAGTAGTAGTCATGTAGACCACCATTAGATGAGGACCAAATGAATTCTGATTCATCGCACCTAAGAGATGGAAGCTTGAGCCATGGGTAGTCCACGGATTACTATGCTAAAGAAGTACTTCATTAATTTGATCCTTTACATTTTCTTCATTCGTCTACTCTTGTTAAGTTATATTCTTTTCCTTTTTCAGTTGTTGAAGCATGTATTTGGGAGTAATGACAGCAAAGGTTCACTAAGGTCAGCTTGTGAACCAATCAACCAATCTTAACTTTTACTGGCAACTGGGATGCGTTGGCTTCTGAAGTAGCTAAAAGAGGCTCCACCCCCAGGCAGTCTTTGTCTTTAAAGCCAACAAATTTCTCTATAACTATCAGAAGGAATATTTTCAAAAGCTATAGGATGGTCTTCATGAGAGGGTAGAAAAGACCCCAGCTAAGTCCGTTTTAGTTATTAAAGATAATGTTTCACTAGTATTTCATTCCATGAAGGGTTTTGGCTAATTTGACATCTCCCACTTTGAGGGCATACTAGAAGCATTATTTGTCACAGCCATAACCTATAATGATACAAGGTCTAAGGTGTTTAAAAAGCCAATTAGGTAGGTTTTTACTTAACAGTTTGGTGAGACAAAGGATTGCTTACAAGAGACCTAACTTAGGAAAAGCAAAGAGGTAGAGCAGATTCAATAGATAAGGTTAGAGCTAAAGAGTCTTGAAGAACAAATTGTAACCTTGAAGGAGAAATAGAAGAAACTATCTAAATCCTTGGAGTTATAGACTCAGTCTCATTAAAATGTCTCAGTTGAAGTTAAAGAGATAAAGGAAGAAGTCGATGACATAATCAACACTTCTCCACCAGATAGTGAGATGGCTAAACCTTTAAGTCCTTGAAAGCACTTGTTAAGGCTACTAAGAAGGAGTTGAGGGACTTGAAGCCTTTTGATTGGCATCGTGTAAGCTTCTATGTCTTTGTTTCAGAACATTGTAACCATCCACCTTATTAATAAAATATCCTTTTCTTCTTTTATTTTCAACGAGTTTGTTTCCCTATCTTTAACAATTTATTAAAAAGACATCTTTTTATAATTTTATGGCTGAACTTGAAGAATTTTCAAGCTGTCTACGTACCTCATAATGGAATCAAGTCATGATATAGTTTAAGCAATTCGCATTTTCAAAGGATTTACTCATTCACAATTTAGATTCTTGTGGGCCAGAAGTGACTTATAGTTTAGGCTCGTGTGTCAAAGAGCATTTGGCTTTTGATTTTTTTTACCTCTAACTTGGTTTTTTTGCTTTTTTTTTTCTTTTTTATTAGATTTTTTAAAGGATAAAATCTTTTAGAAATTTCCCATTGACGGGGTCAATCTAGCCCATCCTCAACGACTAACTTGTATGTGCCATGAGTATACATTTCTTTGACCATATATGTTATATCCTATTTCAGTGCAAACTTGTTTCTAGTGCAAGAAGTGGTGATGATAAGCCTTCTTACAATAAGCACCAAGTCAACAACTTGAAAGGACTGAGAGTGCACCTTTTTATTGAACGCCTTTGACAAGCAAGCCTGATAGCACTCTAACTTTCGCTGTGCTTTTAGTCTTTTCTCATCAAGAGCTTCTAGTTCTTGAAGGTGTAGTTAGGCATCATCTTCTTTTGCCATTTTCTCTTGTATAGCTATCCTTAAAGATGGGATTTGTTCCTTAAGTGGGATAACAACCTTAAAACCGTACAGCAAAGCATATGAAGTTGCTTATGTAGGTGGTTTAATATGCCCATAAAGTTTCTTCAATCCTTTTATGCTAGCCTCTTTTGGTCTTAAAAACTATCTTCTTCAACAAATTATAGAGTGTCTTATTGAAAACTTCAGCGAGGCCATTTGTTAGAGCATAATATATTGAGGATTTTCTTTACTTGAAACTAAACTTTTAGCACAGTCTATCAATCAGGCTCTTGGAGAATGGTTTTCTATTATTAATAATTATATACTGAGGAACCTCATAACAATAAATAATGTTGACACAAATGAAGTCAGGAACATTCTCCTTCCTAACCTCTTTAAAGGGAATCGCTTTGGCACACTTTGAGAAGTAGTTAGTGGTAACCAAGATGTAAAGATATCCAGTAGAGGATTTTGTTGTTGGTTTGACTATTTCCATGCCCCAAGCATTGAAAGGCCATGATGCAATAGTAAAGAGCAACGACTCAGGTGGCTGATGGATGAAATTGGTATTAGATTGACATACTTGGAATTTTTATGCAAAATCCATGCAATCTTAAACCATAGTCAGCTACAATATCCCATCCTTTTTAATGAAGAAATGGAGCTTTGGTCTAGACTGACGAGCTACACAAACTCTAGAATGAGCTTCCTCCGTCACTAGGGTTGTTTCAATGCTATTTAAACAGTGCAAGAGGACTCCATCATATGATTGCCTATGAAGTATCTTTAAAGTAGAGGAAGTGAGCTACACGCCGTCAAACATCAACTTGGTGACGTGTATCATCCAATAATTTTCCATACTTGAGAAAATCCATGAAAGATTAACGCTAATCTTCCTTTTCTATCTTGAATGCTTCAACAGTGTTACTTTCATCTTCTTGGGACTCTTCATCTTTGAAGACTAGGGGAACTACCCAACATTAACAAATGAGTATGCGAGCCCTTTTCAAGCATGACCAATGCGGTAGTAAGCTTAGCCAAGGCATTGCCCTGCTAGTTTTCTTTCCTAGGTACATGCTTGATTGACATGTCTACAAGCCATCCCATAAGTCTCTTGGCATTTTTTAAGTGTGGGATTAACTCAGTTTTCTTTACTTCAAAAGTCCTAAGTAATTGTTGATCACTATTTTCAAATCACCATAAATCTTGAGGTGTAACTACTTGATGTCCACCACCATCTCCAGCTTGAGAATCAAAGCTTGATATTCTGCCACATTGTTAGTGCAATTTTAAGTTAAAACAAAAGAGTGTGGTGGAACCTCTCTTTTGATGTCACGAATACAACTCTTATAGTTGCCCTACTCTTACTAGTAGCTTCATCGAAATACATTTTCCATGGTGGAATAATTTCAATCAGGAGAACATGCTCATCTATCAAGTCATCTGATAAGTCCCATTTGCAGGGATTAGATGATCAGCCTAGAAGTCAGCAAAAACTTGCCCCTTTATAGATTGCTGAGGAACATAAATAATCTCAAATTGTTGCAACTAGAGATACCATTTTACAAGCCTATCTAAGAGAACTAACTTTGTCATGACATACTTTAGTGGATCTACTTTTGATACCAACTGAACTGTGTGTGCCTAAAAATAATGTTTTAATTTTTGAATAGCAAAGATAAGTGCCAGGCACATCTTCTTGATTAGCAATTATTTCAACTTATTGGGTGTCATCATCTTGTTTAAATGGTATAGGGCATTCTCCTTCTTATTTTCATTTTCCTATGCTAATAAAGCTCCCATTAAGCATTCCTACGTGGAAATGTATAAAGTTAACGGGTGTTTGGGCACTGGTTTAGCTAACCCCAAACTTGGAGGCTTCATTAAGTGTGACTTTATACTTTTAAATGTATTTCTGCAAGATCCATCCCATTCAAAGGGGAGGCCTTTCTCCATGAGTCAACTGAATGGTTAGCACTGTGTAGCCAGGTTTGAGATGAATCAACTTACGTATGTCAGCTTTCCTTGGGAACTCTTAAGTTCATGAATGTTTTGTAGCTTAGGTATTTTTAAGGTAGCATTAATCTTTGTTTGATCAATCTCTATACCTTGGTGGTGAACAATAAATCCCGTGAATTTCCCAAATGCAACCCCAAATGCATGCTTTTGTAGGTTCATTTTTAGTTGGTATCTTTGCAAACGTTCAAACACATTCCTCAAATCATTTACATGGTCTTCCATCTTTTTTAACTTAACCACCAAGTCATTAACATAACACTCGATGTTCCTGTAGAGCATATCGTCAAAATTTTCTACATTGCCTGTTGGTAAGTGGCTCCAACATTTTTCAAGTCAAAAGGCATTACTTTGTAACTGTATATGCCTTTGGGAGTGTGACAGGTGGTCAACCCTTCATATTTAGATGCTATACATATTTGATTGTATCCTAATGACCCGTCCATAAATAAAAGGGCTTCATACCTAGTAGTGGCATCAACCATCAATTTAGTTATTGGTAAGGAAAGTTATCTTTACGGCATGCCTCATTCAAGTCTTTAAAGTCAACATAAACTCGAATTTTCCCGTTCTTTTTGTTTTGTTTTTTACTAGGACAATGTTAGAGATCCTGGTGGGATACTTGACCTCTTGAATAAAGCCGACCTCAATAAGCTGACCTCTTGAATGAAGTCTAAATCAGCATTGTACCTACTTGACTAGTCAAACTTATTTTTTAATTGCTAAGCGATGCATTGCCACCTTCAGGTCCAAACCAGACATTTCTTTATATGTCTAAGCAAATACATTTGTGAATTCTCTTAGCAAATTAATGTGGGCTCAAACTTCTTCCTCAGTTAGCAAGGCACTAACATAAGTCAGTCATGCATCATTCCCATCTCCTAGGCTAACTTCTTTAAGTATATCCCAAATCTATTGAGGATCTACTACACGACTTGAAACATAGATCATCGAATGCTTCTACCCAATTGTAGTCCATGATAACGTTGGTCTTAATGAAACAAGTACAAATCATAAAAAGAAGACATTGCAATTATCAATAAATCTAAGGTAGTGTTTCCTAGAATCAAAAAGAGTGTAAGAATTGATCAGAAAATAGAGGGGATGAGCTCAAATCTTTCACTTATGAAGATAGCTGCTGCATTGAAAAAGAGCTAGAAAGATGTGAAGTTGAGCAATAGAAAGATTTGTGCTACAAGAAATCTTAAAAATTTGTAATTTGATGTACTTGTGACTATAGTTAACATTTGTAGCATTTACTTTTAAGAATGAAACTATGTATGGTTTCACAATTGTGTAATGACATTTTTAAATTTAATCTATTTTTATAAGAAATTCGATTATATTCTACTACATTATACTATAGTCTTGTCACAAATACATGTTATGTGTTAATGGTTAAAACAACTATTGACAAGGTAAAATGTGTAAGCTATAGTTTAGTGAAATCCTACACCTTAAACTCTAAATTTAAAACTATAAATCACTCTTCAACTATAAGTGATACTGTCCTCTAATTGAAACTTTCTCTTCATCAAAATCTATAGATATGTAATGATTCCTCACGTTGTAAGATGGATCTTGGGTTGATTGATCTAAGTTTACTATTCACACAACACATGCACATATCAATGCAAGTGTGGGTAGGAGTCTTGGACAATGTTCTTCACTTTCACTATTCTGACAAGTCTCTATAAAGGCTATGTTCATTAGACAACAAAGCAAATCCCATTCTATATGGTATTGGTTTCTATGGAGTCTGCAAGTGCGATCACCTTTAGGTAGACTAATATCTTGGTGATTGCTATGATTGAGAGGTGGCACTAAGAGACCCACACATTCCACTTGGCATTAGGAGAGGCTATGATTACCCTACATGATGTGGCAATAATATAGTAGTTACCTATTGATGGGCCACTAATGATAGGTATTAATGTCCATCAAATGGAGGTGGAGTGGCAAGCATCCTGTTAGATTTACTTAGGGTTCATGCTAGCCCTACAACAATTTAAGAATGCCATTCTTCCAATCGTTGACTTATTCAACCACTTAGATAAGTACCGATTGGACATAGGGTGCACTTAGGAGTAGGTCCTAAAGTATGCACAAGGATGTGCTTTGATGTTCATAGTATGTACAATAACACCCGAATGGTCTAAGAATCAATTTAAGCTACTATACTTGTTGTCACTTGAGGACTTTATTGAGTAGGTGAGTACAGTTAGATTGTGTTAACACAACTATATAAATAGCATTACTCCACATCGATATGAGGATGAGAGACCATAGCTGGACTAGTCGAATCGGTATAGGTAAACTTTAGTTGAACTCCATTTTCGCCTAAGTACACTGTTCATATCTTTATTGTTGATATTCAATTCATGATTGATACAAATATGAATATGGTTTAGAATACCGGGACTATGCCCTTACTTAAGACACGAGCAAAGGGAAATGCACCCATTGCAAATAGCTAACGACCAATTGCTTCCTCTAGCCCCATTTGGTATGTGGTACATATCAACACATGAGAGTTTCATTTTAATTTTGTGCCTTATTTTTATTACAATGTTTATGCATTGCAACAATTTTGTTGTTATATGTACTTTATTTACAATGGGGAGTTGTTTGAGCTTGTAGCCACTCCATGCTAATCATTCGTGACAATCTGGATGCCAAGGCATAGACCCAGGCTAGTATTACTACGTCAACATCTCTAATTGATGGTGTCTACAATACAATCATAATAATACAATGTTCCTTATATGAAGTTCATATGGAAGCCTTATGATTATCAGGACCTTGCATCATTGCCTAACAACATGCCACGTGATAGATGCACATTCTCGACTCCTTTAATATTCTATAAGACAGTATCGAGACAGGACTCTAGATGCACTACATGGCATCCATTAATGCTCGAGGAAAACTAAAGATTAGGCCAATCGTCATTGCACTTATGTGTAGTAGTTGCTCCATCTTGGGTGTATCATTTCGCTGTATATTAGTACAATAGACCCTACATCCAAGAGGGGAACGTGGAGTGGTATCAAGGGATTACTTAATAGGTTATTAGTCCCACACACTTATATGCTCATTAGGGATAACAGCCTTGTGATGCTAGAGTTTTCACACATATGATATGCTAAATCATGTACTGTATTATAAGCATGTATGATTGTCTACATTCGTTGTTGGCCTAACAGATACAATAAATGCGCCATAGAGGATATAATGCAATGAAGTTTGGATAGATTAAGAGGATCACATTCCAGTGATTGCTCGAGATTTTCATCCATTCACCCAGATCTAAGGCGCATCTGCAGCCTCGACAACGTTTACTTATGCCTCGCAGCACATGTCCGGCCTGCTGCACTCATCTTTTCATTATGGCCTTCATCATGTGTTTTTGTATTCACAAATATGCCCAATATAGCTACAACAACAAGCATTAAGTCTAGAGGGGATTGCTATGTATCGGCACTACTAGACACTGATATGTAGTCCTTGTACACATCATTGGGATTATATTCGTGTCTAGTACAATATCCCCACATGCTGCCACTGATGCAGAACAATGTAGAGCTCGGATTCTCTTGTTAATATCTTATGTCCTCTATACCTTTCACGTGTTTTGCTAATCGCCATTGTATTATATTGAAGTGTCCCACAGCCATGATAGTGGCCTAGATATTCACACACATCACGAAGGCACAAGTCATGATTATGATGATCAGTCGACACCGCAAGAATAGAACTCACAACAACTACGAGCCATGTCAACATATTTGAGCATAGAGGTACAACACTATAGTGTTAATACACATTTTATATTTTTTTGCATCATTAGTTATTTTTAGTGTTAATACACATTTTATATTTTTTTGTATCATTAGTTATTTTTACATTTGTTATATATACTAATGATATGTATAGATGAAATTAGTTATTTTTACATTTTTGGTATCATTAAATTATTAAGTTATTTTACTTTGTTAACTAATTTACAATTGTCTACTTGTGCCATATTACTCTTCAAACAAAACTCTAATTAATGTACAAACCTTAACTTTCTCTTAGTAAAACCCTAATGAATACACACACACACACACCATAATTTCCTCGTAACAAAAACTTAATCAAGATAAAAAATCTAATTTTTTATCAACAAAATCTTAATTATTTTACCAATTATAAAATTATCATAATAAAACCTTAATTTTCAATACTCACAAATCCTAAAATTATCGTAATAATAACATAATAATAAGACTATTATTAACTCTCATATCATTGAACGATTATCGTTGTCTCCGACTCTCGTTGGTTTTTTTTTTTTTTTTTTCAAACGACGAAATCAATCATTTTGTAAAAGGTATCCAAGTATGGTCAGTTTGAAAACGGAATAATTAAAAAAATAACGAATTAAAAATCCCTTGGATGTACTTCATCAGCTCTTCTTTCCTCTTACACGACATTGGCTGCACCACCGCCTCTTTATCCACCTTTCTCTTGTTTTTTATTTACCTTTTTTTCTGTCGACAAGGAAAGAAGGTCCTTTCATTGCTCTCCACTTGTAATCTATCAAACAGTCTTCCCGTAATATTTGAAACAAATAAATCTCTCGTCGTTTTTGCATTCATTAATTTTCAGCATCTCATAATAAAGATTAATTTAAATTCCATTGCATAAACACAAAAGTCTATCCTTTACCTCGATTTCCTCACAAAATTTCCCACCCTTAAATTTCCGGTTTCACAATTTTATGACGGAGTCGTGAAAACCCAGGAAAAAAGATTTTTGGAAAAAATGATGAGAAGGCCACCGCAAAATCAACGGGATTACTACAAGATTTTCCACGAGCTTTCAGCTTTAGTCTTGAATATTATGCGATCGCCCTCTCCGTCTACTGATTTTACCGACCAAACTCTGGCGATACACCGCCAGAGAGGGGAGGGGCCGTCGTTTCAGCAGATTACTCCGGCTGGATTCGCTTCTCTGCTCCTTGGGATTTCCTTGGCTTTGATGCTTTGTGGATCGGTGACTTTTTTCCTCGGTTTCATTTTGATGCCTTGGGTTCTCGGATTGGTGATATTCTCGTACTTTGTGGGGATGGTTTCGAGCATCTCGATGATTGGGAGGGCCATTCTGTGTCATAATTCTGCCCCTCCTTCGCCTAGAAAAGATATCTCTTGTAAGAATTCTTGTCAATCTTCTTTTTTTTTTTCGGCTGTTATTTGAAGATAACCCTTTATCGGGTGTTAATGGGTTTTTTGGCTTTTGCTTTGCCGCTTAGGTTTTCAATAGTTGCTTTTGGTTTTGTTGTTGTTCTTGATTTATTATTTATTCAAGAATTGTGTTTTTCTGTTTTTGCAGTTTCATCAATCTGTTTTGCTCATTTTTCTGTTATTTAGATGTTCCAAATATGCTGTTCAATTGTTCCTTCCTGCGTTTGTTCATTCAGTCTTGTGGGCTTGACATTATTGATTATCCAGTGAAGTTCTTAGGTTAAAATCGTTTTATCCGACGACGAAATTATATTTTTTCTCTGAGATCCTTCTTCTATAGCTTCATACCTATTCAAAGTTTATGATTAAATAACTGAATTGGAACTTTAATTTAATTTGGTTAACAGTATAGAGAACTGATTCCAGCTCTGAAATAATGATGGCTTGATGATGTGGTGTCCATTGTTTTCTTTTCCCCAGATATAGTGGCTTTTGGATTGCCTTGTTGATTATGATAGTGAACTTGTGGATGTCCCGTTTTTAATCCAAATCCTTTCATTTCTTCATTACCCATTTACGGGAGATCAGCCGCAACTTTTGACTAAGTCTAGCTGTTGAGTCATTTTCGTTGCAGTCCAATGTTTGCCTTACATTGCTCCTTTAATTTGTTTACAGCGTAAGGAACTGACTCTAGCTTTGAAATGGTGATGGCTTAATGAAAGCCAAGGGAGTGATTGCCTAGCTTTTAATTCCTACCAGACTGTTTGTTAGAGGAAAAAGTGTGAGAAACTAGTTTTAGAGAAAAGAGAATGATCTTTAAGAATGTGTTTGAATGTGATATAAAAGTATGAATCTTATAGTTGATATAACGTATACAAGGTATTTGATGCAAGATTAAAGAAAAGCAAATATGGTTAATTTGATGTGTTCTGATTGAGGTGTGAAAATGTTTTCTGGTGAATGGTTGGGAGGGTTTGTCCCTGTATCCCACAGCCAAACAGCACTTTTGAGGGAACTGCTTAGAGATTGTTAGTCGGCCAAACTATTCCACAAGGAATCAGCTAACTCTTATTCTTATGAGTTATGAATATTGTGAGCTCAGGCCTTTCATTTGCTGACATTGTAAAAACTACTGTTGGGTAATAGTGCTACTCACAGCTAACTTGAACCATGAGATATTTAGGCGAATACAGTTGAAATGAAGAAACTTCAACTTTCCAAATTATTGTTGAATTATAGTGATGATCACTTGTTCTTCTAGAAATTCTAAGTTTGGAATTTTGGGGGGAACACAAATATTTCAGAAAAATCATCTACATACATATCATTAATTCCACCAACTGTCCTAAGTTGGGAGTTAATTGTTATAGAAAAGTTTATTTTCAGATGATTTGCTAGACTCTGATTTTATTTTTCATTTCAGACATGAAAAAATGATACATGAGTATCAGGAGTTCATTTTCTGGCTTTATTCTTCGTTACGTGCCCATGCCCCCTTTGTGCAAGAAAATGCACTGGCGTCCTATTAAATATAGAACTAGACTGAAGATGTAATATAATGTTGTCGTGTGATCTAAACCTGTGTTCATGTGATTTTCCATGTTTAGTTCTTGAGGAGCTAATGAATTCAACTTTAACCTCGCATTGCAGCTTGGAAGCTTTCATAAAAGGGCTTTTAAATGACCGGACATTATGCTGAAGGATTTAGCAGCACTTCTTGTTTGAATTGGTGCTGTATCATGCAGTGTCTGGGTTAAACACACTGGTTGTGGTAAATGTGGATATTTCTCTCTTTAAGGATACATGATGAACATGTGGAGCATTTCTATTAAGTTGAAGAATGAGCTTTTACATCGTTTGAAGATGGAACATTAGATTAGCTGTTTTCCAGGTTATAGCTAGAAACAGGAACATCTATTGATGTTGCTAATGTTTAAACTCGTGACCGGGATGCTCCTCTTTTAAATTTTATTATTGTTATTATGTACAAGAATCATAGACTGTATGGTAATTAGTCTCATGGAAATGAAATCTGTATTTGCTGAAATTGGTAGTGAGCAGTAGAACTAATCCAAAATTGTTGAATCTCAAGCGCAGAATATGATTTGGGGGCCTTTGTTTTCTTTGTTAAGCATTCTTCAAATCATATTCTTATCAAATCAACTGTTAAATCAAACAACAAACCCCCAATAATATGAAAATGCACAAGTTAGAAGTTTCTGCATGTAATTGCCACTGGTTCGAGCTGTCTAAATTTATATATGCAATTCTCAATAATTAGAAATGAACCAAGCCGGTGGACTTCCGCGATTTGTTGATGCCGTTTTCATGAATTGCAAGATATTTCCATGTATCATAATATAATAAAAATTGGGGCAAATGCACTGGTAAGAATCTCGTTACAAGTACTGTGAAAATTAGAATGTAATTAGTTCCTGTTTTTATTCAAGTTACTCCGATTCTTTCAACTATTATTTGAAGCAAAAATACCCTAATGCCCTCACATTTTTTGCAAGAAAGAAAACAAAAAAAGAAAATAAAAAAGAAAAAGATGAGATTAAGAAAATGTTCTTTGTTATATTTGTACCATATGACAATTACCACTAAAAGTATTTTTATCTATTAATTTGGTTAAACTTTCAACTCATTTAATTGAAGAGTATTTTTGGTATTTTGTCCAAAATTTCCATCAAAACCTTAGAGGAGAGTCTTCGTCGTAATGCCTTTGAATTCGTGAAGGGGCTTTGGTAATTTCACGAAGTTGGAGAGAAATAAATATTAGATACCTCAGGATTGTGGATGTAATTCATCCTTAAATTTAATAAAAGAATTTTGTACCTTTTTCTTGCAGAATAATTCCTTAATGACGTTTATCTAGTTTGATCGAAGTCAACACAATTTACAAAGCCCCAGTGGAAGGCCCAGGATGTACACTTAATTAGTGCACTTTCGAGAAGGTTAGAACATGCAAAAGCATCCATTATCATATTATTAGTAATCATAATTTTTTTTTAAAAAGAACATTGACATCATATTAGATATTACTCCAACCCTTTGTTTTCAAATTACCAGAAAAATACACAACTAATATTTCAATTTTCAAACAAAATTCATGTTTGAAACATTGAAACAAAACTTTATTTTTTATATATTAAAAATTGTTAGATTTTTTAAAACTTCGAATAAATATAGTAAAATAATTCAAATATAAATATAAGTAAATAAAATAAATATTCAACTATTATATCATAATATCCAACCAATTATCTGATGAATAAAAATATTTATTATTTTTTACCAATGGCTATATAAGATAACTAGAACAAATATAATCATATATAATAAATATCTAGTATTAAAGAAATAAATTTTTTCCTTGCAAAATAAATGAATTTAAAATAATAAATATGTAGTATTAAAGAAACAAATATATGAAAAACATATAACTTTTTTAAAGAATAATACAAACGTCAAATCATTGACAATGTTTCCTCTCATCATTAATCAATCAGTTTAAGTTAGCTTTAATAATTTTGAATGTCCAGTATTTATTTAGTTTATATTTTCCTGAGTTGGCACCGTAATCGTGCTCATAACGTGCATTCCATCTCATTCCTCCTTTGACATTTGATTCATTCCTGATGATATGTGATTTCTCAGTAAATTTAATTTAAATAAACATAATATATATGTATATTTTTTTGTGTTTACTTAGTTAAAAGATATTTAGTACATTTATTTTTGTACAGAACCCATACTTTATCTATTAATTAATGTCATAGACTAGATGCAAAGTGGCAAAGTGGCAACCTATACTCTGTATAGAACCCATATTTTTTTCTATTTTTGCATGGACCCCATACTTTCTCATGGCTTTGCAAAGTGGCAACGTGCCAGTTTTTAGCTGCCCCGTTTTTCTAATCTAATTGCTTAATATTTTTAAAATATCCCAATAAAAATTTTCACATGTTAAATAACCTTTGTTTCAAATTATCTTACTTTTTCTTCTTTTTCTATTTCTCTATTTTACAGGCTAATTACTTTTATTTTTATTTTACTATGAATTTTTTTTGTCTTTCTAAATTGTTTTATATTTTTATTTTCTATTTTGTATACTTTTGACGTTTAAGATTTTATGTTTCATAATGAGAAATTACATATACTTCTATTTAAATTCTTTTATGTTTCATTTTTTATCTTATAATATTTATTCATACTTTCTCTCAAATTTTCTCTTCTTTCAAATTTTTTGTTGGCATGGAGCTAGCATGGCATTTGACATGGCAAATGATGTGGCATTGACATGGCTTCAGAGTAGACATGTGTTGACTATGATGTGTCATCAACATATTTTTGGAAAGAAACCTTAGGATATCTTATTGTTATATAGAAAGATTCTTGTATTTCACTCAAATGGGAAAATATCTCGTTAGGACAGAAAGTCGGATTGGTGTTGGAGCACTAAATGTAGAGATTGAGTGGAAAACAGTTGCCAATGAGATTTGGTATATATTTTTTAGTGATTAATCATCTCATTGGCAATTGAGACTTCATATGACATTTTAGACCTTTCGGACTTCGTGATTTGAGTGTGTATCAGTGTATACACTGTTATTTTATGGTTTGAATTGATGTTTATGTCAAATTGAGTTGGAATAAAGTGAGCACGTGAGGAATAACTGTAAACACATCTTGCACAACCAAAATAAGGTCAGTGTGGATTGGTTGAGTATGCACTCAGGTATTGTATGATGCTTAAAGTGCTTGAGAGATTGATAATAATAATTAACTTTGTGCAATGTTTCTCTTGAAACTTAGGTCTGATAAATTTGATATAGTTGTTCATTCTAATTACGTTTTATCTGTGTATGTTGGTGTTCCAACATAACTGTTTCACAACAACATATGATATTGCACCACTTAATTATAACTATCAAATGGGATTAGAGTCATGTTGCCTTCTTGTGACTTACTTTGCAGACAAGTGAGATCTTGAAATTTCTAATTAAGTCACAAATACAAATGAGGGAGTCTTAGTTATTTGTCCACTACACTACTTGATGGGTTAAACTATTTGTACTGTGAAGCATGGATGAAATCATTTATCAAATTTGTTGATAAGAAAACATAGTGTTCCATCACTAATGAATGGAGTCTACCTTCTTAGACAGTGGGTGGAATGATCACACCCTAGGATATCAAGGACAGGATTGCCAAGAAAGAAAGAGCTACCGATGTGAATACAATGCACTACGTTGTAAGTATACACCAATCATACACGTAATATAAGGAAGTGGGGTTGTCCTATCCACAGGAAGTTAAGAAAGTAATGAAGTAAATTAAATTATATAGAATAAAGAGAGATATGATGAATATAGTAAGATACAAGCAATAACATGTAAGAACTTTAATTACTAATTAAATCAATTATTAATTTTAATTTCTTATTTAGGGATATGTAATTTTGTAAATCCTTTGTATGCTTTCCCAAGTTATACCAAGGCTTCAATTGAATTAATTCTAAGATCAATTGAATTAATTCAATGATCTTATAATTAATTCAATTGAGAATGGTATGAATTACTTTTCTTATCCCTTATGAATGTGGAACCTTCACTTCTATTATAAGCCAACAATTCACAATTGTTTGTGATCAAATTATTTAATTTGTGGTTTCACTTCTATTATAACCACAAATTAAGTCAAATAAAAAGAAGAAAGGAAAGAAAAAAAAGAAGAGAAAGAGAAAGAAAGATGATAATTGATCACAATAAAATAAGAAAAGACAATGGAAATTAAATTGATAACAAAAGTCTTTACTTGTTATTTAAGATTGCTAGTACATCAAGGCCTAAGGTAAAAGTAATCATAACTTATCTTGTATTTGGAACTACCTTATAACAATGATTCCTTACTTCTTCACCTTGATTTAGCTCGTACAAGACACCAAACTCCACTCTAACTCTCAAATTTTACAACTAAGAGAAGAGGGATGATGCAACGCAAGACCTATAGGAATTCTAGTGTTTCTTGAATGCCTCTTGCTTGTGGAACATCCCCTTATTCATAGGCTTGAAGTCCCACCACCCAAACACCTTGATTGGTCGGTAAATTCTATCATTTTCATTCATTGGTTTGGGGGGGGGGGGGGAGGTTAAGTGTACAGGATTTTGAACCATTGTTTGTTCCATCGCCTAGACAACAAAACAAGTGATGGTTGTCACTCTCTCATCGCTTAGGCGACAGGCATAATTTATGCCATCACTTAGGTGCCACCTAGGTGACACGTTGGTGATGGTTGGTAGATTTCTATTGGTTCTCACCTATCCTCTCGCTAGCGGTTCACTTAGGCGACGGTTCTTCATTCCAACAACGTCTTAGGTCACAATCTTGCATTTCCCTAGTCTAGTGCCTTTGGTTGAGTTTTATTTCATTTCTTGTTCACTTGTTTTCATTCTAAGTGAATAAGATAGTCAAATCTTTCTTTTTGAATGAAACATTAAACAAGAAAACATATATTGAGTCCTAAATTATTCAAATAAAATATAGTTTTATTTAGGTTATCAAATACCTCAACGATTTATTCTTGCTAGTCCTCAAGCAAGACAGAAGAATAAATTCATGTAGAATTGAAACTTTTGGATCACAATTATATCTTAGAATTCTCTTAAGTGACAAATTGGCCTCTAAATGTATTAATTTATATTACCACATTGCCTTCGAACAAAAATCCTTGTGTGTTATGTGATTTACAAGCAACTTTAATATAAAGGAGTTCGGAAAAATTTATATTTTTCAATCGTGTCACACTCTTCGTTACTTGTCAGTGAGTTGCTTAACTCCTTAATTGTTAATATACATAGGAAACGTTGTAATTATCTCTTTCTTTTCTGTTTCTATTTTTAAAAGGATTATTTTCTTTTTCTAAGTTGTCTCGTACCTTTTTATGTGAAGATGATGAAGGGTTATTTGTATCTCCTCGGTTACTCAGTATCTCACAGACTTAGAGTGCTTCGCATATTCATGATTCTTATACTTTTTTATGCAAAACTGAACAAGAGTCACTTGTGCACCTCTGATTACTTAGCATTTGAATCAGCGGAGTAAACTTTTCATTTAACAGCCCCCTTCCCCCGCCCTTTTTCTGAGTTCCCTGCAATTTGATATTGTAATTCATTTAAGGGTCAAGCAAAACACCAATAAGATTTATACCTTGAATGCAACACAACATCTAAATATAAATAATTCTAAACTTGTCTTTATATCAAAGTGCTTGGTGCGTATTCAAAAGAGGACAATTTGTACTAAGTAATGTAATACATAAATCCCCATTTATACTACTAATTCATTGCCTTTTAAGAATTTATTCATCATAAATTATGATCCTAAATTTCTTTTTCACATTAAATTTATTCTTTGTCTTGTTAAAAAAATTTAGGAAGGGGAAAAAATTTAAGGGGTAAAATAAAAACATTTATTGCCTTAATCACTTATTGATTATTATTGTTGTTGTTGTTGTTATTATTGTTAGTATTATTATTATCCCTTTTTCTCTCATTCTCTCTCTTTGTTTTTTAAATATATATTTCAAATCTGGTTCTTCGTATTGTTCTTTTTTTCATTGACACCCTTGTTATTGGCCTATAATGAAGAATTGAACCTAGAGGATATGGCCATCAACATTAAACAACATAATTATTTCATTCACAAATTTCATCCTGCACCATAATCATCACATTCCTACAAAATTAGTGCATTCATAAAAGAATCATAATTTAACCCATTCCAAATTTAACAATAACCACCATCCATACAATTCATCAAGAGTGGAAATATAATCTAATCCAAAAGTTAGATACAATCATGTTTAAAATTACATGCCCACTTGTTAGAATATTCGTTGTTCTCAATGTAAAAAAAATCTCACCATTCATGCAAACTTACTATTGTGGCTCACTGAGAGGTGCTATGGAAAATTGGCCTTAAGTTTTTTGAAAAACATTATTCACCAAATCCTCCAGTTGGTCTCCCAAGTCATGCAATTTGTCATGGGGTGAATTTACTTGTTGAGGCATAAGGGGTGTTGCTGGCAACTTAAAAGGTACGTGAGAAAAGCATTTTGTTAAAAAATTAGTAAAAACATTAACCTTACTTTCAAGTACATCAAACCTACCAGTAACATTATGTTGAGGTGGCCTACTTGAAGTTTCCCTTTGTTGTGTTCCTATAGTTTTAATCTTTGGGGAATAACTTTTTGCTCCAACTTAACCCCGTTGTTAATGTACAATTGAGTAATAAGGTGTGTAAATCCTAATGCCTCATGAGAGTTCTTAATAATACTCTTAGTGATAGTATAAATGACAAACCCTATATCAAATAAAATGCCCTTTTTAATTGCATAAGTTAACAATTCTCTTTCCACATGAATGCTATTGAAATGAGAGACAGGCATTCATTTTGCACAAACTAAATGCCACTAAGCCCTCGATTCATCATCTAGTTGTATCTGCAAACAACTTCATTAACGCATAATGTCTTTACAATTTCCTCATAAATATGTTCATCATTAATCATAGAAATAACCTCTCCAGTATTACTAAGAGGATCAGTATTATAGAAAGAAGTGATTACCTCTAGAGAGAATGGCACTGACACCCCCTGAGCAAAAACTGTATCCTTCTCTTCTTCTTGTTAGTTTGAATAGAATTCCCTAACTAATTCTTCACAAGCTCTTTTGGGAGGGTGAGCTATAAATGTCTTCCACTTTTTTAATTGAATGATTGACTTGTATGGATCAACTTTCAAAGCTTCTCAAAGTACCCACACTAGGGTATAATGGTGCGTTTGTCCTCTAATGAGAAATCGTCAATGTATATTTGATTTGCTTCAAATGAAGCAAACCTTTGTGTATCATATATTGTGTTGGAGGTGCTTGCCTTCAATTCTCTTTCTTCTCTTTTTTGTAGCTATTTTCCTAAAAAAAAAAAAAAAAATACTCATTGTACGAATTATAATCCAAAAGTAACTTTTTATGCTCAAGAAATTGGTGGCCGTGGAACTAACTTGAAATAATAATTTACATTTTAAGCGCAAATTCCAACAAATTCTATGGATTATGCAATGGAGAACAATAGTTGTGTAGTAATTAAATCAGTACATTTAGAGAAATTTAAAAAGAAATCTACACAGTTGGTTTAAACATTTTATCAAATATTTTCCTGAATTTGGGCAGCACAAGATTGAATATTTTTAGCAGAAATTTCAACGAAAACTCAATTCTTGCAGTCATTCAAGCCAACAACACTAGGAATCTGAATTGAGTTTGTAAAATTAAAGAAAATTTCAGCGACACAATACCGAACTTGCACCCCATTTTCAAAAGTCTTTTTTTTCTTTTTTGGTTCCAAAAATGGATGTTCTATCAACTAAATTCATCAAATAAGTAAGATAATGGCTTAAGGAATTTATTCAAGCTAATTGTTGCTAGAAATCATTAATCACAAATTCTCAATTCTTCCATAAGGCTAGGGTTTAGAATTTTACTTTGGATTATTGCAAAAATTTCATCTAAATCTTGCTATGAATTCACTGATAGAGGCTGGTCAGTCATTCTCTGGCCAAATTTTGGTGCCATGAGGCTGCTTTGATGGGTGGAGGAGCTGGGCAAGAGTTGGGTGTGTCACAATCTTAGCAACAGACTTCAAAGTCTATTGCTCACTTTTATGGGGCTTTTTCTCAAATATTATTATTATTATTATATATGTTTTTTCATATATATATATATATACACACACACACACATACCCACTCACCTACATATAGTTATTATCTATTAATTAATTAATTATTTCTATTATTATTATTATTATTACATTATATTTATTTATTTATTTATTGTTTTATTGATGTTATGTCAAATTTATTTAAATATCTCATTTATTTATTCATTCATTATTATTATTATGAATAACTGACCTGGCATAATTTATTGATGCTTAAGATTATAAGCATCAATATTTTTTTCTTCATTCCCCAAATAATACTTTAAACAATGCTCGTTGACCTTAAAAGTCCTATCTCCACTTCGTAGCTCAATTATGCTAAAATAAAAAATGTTAGTAATTTCAAAGGTTCTAGACCATTTGGACCTTAATTTTCCTAGAAATAGTGTTAATTTTGAATTAAGCAATAGAACTTTCTAGCTTATCTAAAATTTTTTTATTTTGAATAATTTTATCATGCATGCATTTCGTCTTCTCCTTGTATAATTTAGTATTCTTATATGCATGAAGACAAAATTCATCAAGTTCATCTAATTGAAGTAATCATCTAAATCCTATTATTTTTAAATCCATGTTTAAAAATTCAACAACATAATAAGCTTTATGCTCAAGTTCAATAGGTAAATAACATGCTTTACCAAAGACCAGCTAGTATGAAGACATGCTAATTAGAGTTTTAAAGGTAGTTCTATAGATCCATAATGCATCATCCAATTTGAATGCCCAAATTTTCGATTTTGGTTAATTGTGGCCTGTAAAATTCTTTTTAATTCCCTATTTGAAACTTCAACTTAGCCACTAGTTTCAGGATGATAAACGATAGCTATTCTATGAAAAATATTATATTTTCTTAAAATAGCTTCTAACTATTTATTACAAAAATGGGATCCCCAATCACTTATTAATGTACTGGGAACTTCAAATCTAAAAAAAAAAATTTCCTTAAATATTTAATAACATGTTTTGTTTTATTGTAGGTAAAGCAACGGCTATAACCTATTTTGAAACATAGTTAACAGCAACAAGAATATATTTGTTCCTAAGAAAAGAAGGAAAAGGTCTCATAAAATCAATTCCCCAAGCACCAAAAAGTTCAACTTCTAAAATATTAGTCAAAGGCATTTCATGTCTTTTAGAAATATTAGCCATCATTTGACGTTTATCACTACTTTTAACATATTCATGGGCATCTTTATATAGTATGGGCCAATAAAAGCAAGATTGCTGTACCTTATGTGTAGTTCTGTTACCTCCAAAATATCCTCCATTTGTTTCTGAATGGCAAAAATTTAAGATGGATTCTATTTTCTGTTCTAGGATACACCTTTGAATTATTTGGTTAGCACATAATCTACATAGATAAGATTCATCCCAAAAGTAAGCTTTATATCATGGAAAAATATTTTTCATTGTTGATAATTAAAATTAGGAGAAATAATATCACATGCTAAATAGTTTGCAAAATTTGCATACCAAGGAGTAGTAGAAACTAAGAAAAGAAATTCATCAGGGAAAGTTTCATTAATTTCTTCCTCATCTTTCTTCCTCATCTTTCTTCCTCTCTATTCTTGACAAATGATCAGCAACTACATTTTCTACTCATTTCCTATTTCTTATTTCAATATCAAATTCTTGTAAAAGTAAAATTCATCTTACAAGCCTTGGTTTAGCAGCTTTTTTATCAAACAAATATTTTATGACAGCATGATCTATATAGACAATAGTTTTGCTTCCAATTAAATGTGATTTAAATTTTTCAAAAGCAAAAACTATTATTAATAATTCATTCTCAGTTGTGGTATAATTTATTTGGACATCATTCAAAGTTTTGCTAGCATAATAAATCACATGGGATTTATTATTTTTCTTTTGTTCTAATACTTCACACATACATTGATCACTAGCATCACATATTAATTCAAACAGAAAATCTCAATTAGGTGTTGTTACTCTTAGTGTAGTGACAAGTTTTCTTTTAAAGTATTAAAAGACAACAAGCACTCTGTAAGACAAAATTATTGGATAATAAAAAAACTAGTTGCAAAATCGAATAATTTGGATCAAATTGAATTCTATGGATTCTACTCTCTAACTTTATTTTTCTGATTCTTCCTTTAAGAACGTTTGCCTTGAAACTCGAACAATTTTCAAAGAAAGGGCTTGTGCTTAATTTTCCTTGAGGGTTGTTAGGTCCTCATCAACACTGATTTTTGGGTTTAGCACCACGATTTTTGATCAAATGCTAGATTTAGGGACTTTGATGAAGAACACCTCGAATTTGGTGAAGAACGCGATGAACTTCTTTGAATTTTGCGAAGAACACGACGAACTTCTTGAATTTGATGAATAACACTTTGAATATTTTTGGGAATTTTAGAGAGAATTTAGAGAGTTTCGAGTCTTTAGCTACTTCACTTTCTGGACTTTTGTCCTCTCTTTTTTCTATGGGATTTGACCTCTACTTATAATTGTAGGAGAGATAGAATAGTTGCATCAGCCTGCTGACGTGGCACGATTTTATTGGCCGTTAGAGTTTGGACCCTATTCAGCAAATTAATAGAGTTTTCATTCATTGGACTTCTGATATGACTCTGCTACTTAGAGTTTTCATCTCTTGGACTTCTAACAGGATTCTGCCACTTAGAGTCTTCATCCCTTGAACTTCTAATAGGACTCTGCTACTTGTTGCCATTTGATTGACCGGTAAAAATGTTAATAAATTATTTATTTATTTTAGGACTCATATTTATTTTAATTCCTAAATAAATAAAAATTAATTTAATTAGCATTTTAATGCCATATTTTCAACATGACATCACTTAATTGAGCATTAAATTTTAGTGTGTTTACAAATGTCCCTTCGAGACTTATTCACAAAAACCTTTTTTTTTTTTAATGAATAAGTCTCGAAATTTTGCATTTCATGGGCTATCACATTTATTAGGTTGGAATCCATTTTATGAAAGAACATTCCCTATGCCTTGGTTGGGAATTTGTTAGCGGGGAATTTGTGGGGTGGGTCTTAGGTTGGGCTACTTTCACCAGCCCATATTTTGTTTTGGCCCGGAACTGCCAGTGAAAGAGCTTCCTCCAAATGCAGGCTTATCCAATCAGATTTACTTGTGCAAGCCCATCAGCCTATTTTTTTAATGCATCCCTTGGCCCGTTCATGTGATAATCATGCTAGGATAGAATATTTTTTCTTCAAACAAAACTTCCTCCTATTCGGTGAACTCCACGCGGATATCACGCTTATGGATTTTAATCCAAAGGAGCCTCGTTTACTTAGGACTCTATTGCTAGCCTTGCATAAATAGGAGAATGTTTCGTCTTCTCACTACCATCCTCATCTGAGAGTGCTAACAACAATAGTTGCTCGGACACGTCGCTAGCATAAGGACACCAAGTAGTCAAAAGAGT
Organism: Avicennia marina; assembly: GCA_019155195.1. NCBI lineage: Eukaryota > Viridiplantae > Streptophyta > Magnoliopsida > Lamiales > Acanthaceae > Avicennia > Avicennia marina. The sequence continues at coordinate 10,190,377 of CM032763.1, forward strand.
AAGTCCTCTTCCTCCTCTTCTTCTTTCTTTTTTTTTTTTTTCTTGTTACTGGTCATGTTTGAGTAGCTGCGGCCGTCTAGGGACCAGTGGCGCGTGGTTGTTCAGTGTCTTCCAGTGGCGCCTGCAGATGGTCGCAGTTTAGTTTCGAGCAAGGGATGAAGGTCGTGACGACTGTGGCGATGGCGTCGGACTGCAGCAACCAGGGTGAGGCAGCTGCCAAGTTGCCATTCTTCGTGCGATGTGAAGGAGCAATGACGGAGCAGTAGTGGGCAAGTGATTGGCAAAGCACCAACGGTGTTAGCCTATGGCGAGGGGTTAAGACCATGGCTTGTGAAGGCAGCTGGAGTTCCAGTGATAGCGGCGTGGCGTGGTAGCTGGGTGACAGGTTGTGCGGTGGTGTGTTTGGCCTTCCCTAGCGCCTAGAGCGCCTTGGGTGGCATGGCACGAACGTGGCTACTGTGGTGGCAAGACTTCCACAGCGGGAGTTGACGCGTTGGAGCGGATTTTATTAAAAAAAAGAAAAAAAGGGAAGGAACGGGGTTGTGTTTGGGCACTACTTTTGTCTTGTGGAAGAAGAAGAAATAGGCCATGTTTGGATGCAGATTTTGGCTGGGAATAAGGCCGTATTTAGCTACTGACTTATTGGTTGAGCATAAGGCCATGTTTGGATGCAGATTTTTGGATAGGAACGAGGCTGTGCTTGGTTGCTGACTTTTCGGCTAAGCATAAGGCCATGTTTGGATGCTGAGTTAGACTGTGTTTGGTTGCTGACTTTTTTTTTTTTTTCTTTTTTGGCTTTTGAGTACCATGTATGACTTAGCCCAAGAGTATCATTTATGCTTGAATTTTTGAGCCTTTGAGTACTAGGTTCGCTTGGCCCACGCATATCGTTTAGACTTGAAATTTTGAGCATTTGAGTACTAAACCTAACTTGGCCCATGCGTACCATCTAAACTTGAACTTTTGAGCCTTTGAATACTATGCTTAATATAGCCCACACGTGCCATATAGGATTGAACTCTTAAGCTTTTGAGTATCAGGTTTGATGTAACCCACGCATACTATCTAAGCTTAAACTTTTGAGCATTTGAGTAACAAGCGTAACTTGGCCCACGTGTACCGTCCAAGCTTAGACTTTTGAGTTTTTGAATACTAGGCTTGGCTTAGCCCACGAGTACTACTTATGCTTGAACTTTTGAGTCTTCGAGTACTAGGCTTAATTTCTTTTAGCCCAGCTTGGACTGAGGCCTGAAGCTTTGGCTTTGTTGGCACCTTTAACTCCTTTTAGAATTTGCCATTTTATTTGGCTCCTTTAAGGGTTATTTATTTTTTGTGCTTCATAGAGCTTTCATTTATTCGTGGATCCCTTCATCTTTCGAAATTCATTCTTAATGTTCCTTGCTCCCTTTTACAGTTGATCACCATGGTGCATTTTAAAAGTAACATGTTGTCTTTCGGCGTGGTGTACTTGGTTTTTCTTAATGAAGAGGGCCATCCCATAGAGAAATGCACAATTTTAGTTGTTTATACCTCCCTTAACAGTCGTACTTGGCCTAAGTTAACAATCCCTCATCGGATGAATAACTAGACTTGGGAAATCCCATTTAGCAAGACTCTGAAGGCCTAGACCCTACAATCATCTCATCATCATCAAGCCGTTAGGTCATTTTTGTTGCTGACTTTAGGCCATAAGGTTATTGAGAGGAAGGCTAAATGACGGGATGCTCTTTCATTTGTGGGCGAGTTTCATTTCACCAAAGGCTATTGGGGTGGGCTGAAGACGTGCTTAGCTGATGTAGACGTGAGCTGAAGGCAGCTCAAATTTTTGAGGCAATTTATGCCTCGTTTTTCACTTATGATCATAACTCAATTATCTTACTAACAATTTATGAGGCATGACATCCTTCTACTAACACACTCTTCACTTCTTATGGTGAGGTATCAATTTCCCTCTATGACTTGCAGAACCTGGCGGGTCTTTCGATCGATGGAAACTCTACAACGAGGTCGTTCCGAGTGCAAAGTAACTTATAGGTGCAAACGAGCAAGGAAAGAAATATATTCCTCAATCTTGCCAACATTTTTTCCATACTTACCACTCGCTTCAGGGAGAGCTAAACGATGCTCGAGCTCCTTCAGTTTCTATTGAGGACTGGATCAGCTTCTAGTGTAAAAGAGAAGTAATATACTTAGCACCCCCAGCCCGAAAGGAGAAAAAGGCAGCCCGTCCTAAGTCCACATGTAACCCTTTAGCTGAGATTGCCGTTCATGGACCTTGGTTATCTGCTGATAAAGAGCCTTTCACACATCTTAATGTTGGTGAGAATTTTAGAACTGAGACCTACTTGGTAGCGTTTCTTGCCTGCTGGCTTTGCGTCTTTGCTCTTCCTATTGAGGATGCTAGCTTTGTCTGTCCGAGTACTTTTAAGAAGACAAGTATTATAGTAATTGAGAGGGTGGTAAGCCTAGCTATTCCCATTCTCGCTAGTATTTATTAGGGTCTAGGTAGGATTGCATATTCTCAAAGGCTTTCACGAGTATATTCTCCGTTTCTACTTCATTATGTCTATGCATGGTCTGCTTAATATTTCAAGACATATTATCTGGTCTATAAAGCAATTGATAGTCCAAAGATGATCGTGTATTCTAGAGAGGGTGGGGCTAGGTATTATGACCCACGCAAGGTGCATCGAAGGGTTCATAGTTAGACTGAGGCCATGATTACCAAACAGAGTGATATCTTCTACGTTGATGACGGCAGTCATGACCGGTTTGAAAATGGTTATTTTGCTACCATCCGTTCAGGTTATCTTTCATTGAGGTAGGGTAATCAATTCATTGTTAAGTCTTATAGTCTGCATCAGTTTAGTCACTAATTCAAATTCTATCAAGATATTCCTGGAATTCTTACCCGTGATGTCTGTGAGATTTCTTTAAAGGAAGGCTTGTACTTTTGGAGGGTATCTACCTTGTTTAATTTACGGGCTAAGGCATGTTTTCCCCGTGTTCCTGTAGTTATGAGGAAGTTTCATTTGAATGCCTATAACGAGTGGTGGGCTAAAATTCACGAGAACTACTTTGAAGAACATTCTACGAAATTGTGTGTTACTCCATCCCAGGGTAGTGTCCCTGATGTAGGGAGCTTGTCTCCTGATGTTGGAGCTTGTCTCCTGATGTTAGAGATCCGCCTCGTAAACCTGTGGCCCCAGTTGTCCCTATGAAGAAGAGACCGTATTTGGAGATCTTAGATGATAGTACTAGTAGTAATGAGGATCGTCACTAGAAGAGGGTTAGGAGGCCTCCTTCTCCTTTAAGTCCGAAAGAAGGCAAACTTTCTAGCTACCCAGAGTCGGTTAGAGATCTTGCTCTGGAGGTGGTTTGTTACTTTTCTCTTTGTCGCATTCTTTGCTTTCCTTTTCAATTTACCCACGTGTTTTCTTTTCTTTTAAGTGGAGAGGTAGGCCTTTGGAAATAGTGGTGGGGGTTTTAGCAGTAATCATAAACTTGTCGCAGAGCCAACTCCACTTGTAACTGCAGTGCTTGGGGAGATTTGTGTTTTGAAAGAGGGCAAGAAAGCACCTTCGCCTACAGTGACTTTTGTATTTAAAGTAAAGAAGTTCCTCCGAAGTTACGACGAGGAGTTCCGTCGCCGACTGTAGGTGAGTCTCCGAGGGAGGTTAACTGGCACCTTGCCCAATCTTATTTCTTCCCTTAAAGATGAAGTTATTCTTGTTCTTGAGTCCATGAAACGTTTTGAGCATGCCAACGTGTTCCTTATAGAAAAGTTTTTAGAGGCGCTTTTTGCTAGGGCCGCAGTATATGATGAAGCGAGATCTATAGTAGTTGATATGCCTACTAAAGAGGTCCTTACTAAGCAGCTGAAGGATGACGAGTCTCAGCTTTAGGTGGCCTTAAATAGGGAGACCGAAGGAGCTAGGCAAGTTGAGGCATTCAAAGCCTAATTGAAAAGCATTAAGGAGTAACTTGAACTTTTGACCAAGCGACGGGATGATCTATATACATCCCTTTTGTGTCAGAAGCAATCCCCTAGAGACGCAGCAGTAGAAGTTGGTGAGCTCCATGGGGAAATTGTTGTTATCTAATCTACTAAACTTTTAGATGATGTGGCTGCAGAAGCCTTGCGTACTGTTGAAGATGATTTGGTAGCTGTCAAAAATGTATTGGAGAGCTTGAATTCCTTTTCTTGGCTTCATTAGGATTATTGCTTAGTTTACATTATTCTTTCACCAAGTACTTTTGTCAATAAAAGGTCTTGTTTCGCCATTCTTGCTTTCTTTGTTTGCATGTGCCCCCAGCAATAATCAAGAATTAAAATATAACTCATCACAAATTCATGATTGAACTTAGAAAGTATCCAAGCTACTTACGTACACATAAAATGGGATCAAGTCATAACATAGTTCAAAAACTTTTAATTTGTGAAAGGTAGGTTATACTCATGTCAAGGAGAAGTTGATTTTCATCATTTCTCTTTTCCTTTCCTTTTTGCATCTTGGATTTGATAAGATTTTTTTGTCATTTCTTTTTTTCATCTTTCTTCTTGTTCTTTTTTTTTTGTATTCTTGATTTGATAGGGTTTTTTTGTCATTTTTTTAAGCATAATATTTCTTCAAAAATCTCTCGTTTGATTGGGCCAACTGTTATGCTATCTTAGTCGATCAGTTTGTAAGCACTATTTGTGTAAACTTATTTGACGATATATGGCCCATCCTATTTAGAGGTGAATTTGTTCCCAGTGCGGTGAGTGATGATGATAGGCCTTCTTACTATGAGCACCAACTCCTTGATTTGAAAAGATTGAGTACACATCCATTTATTGAACGCCTTGGATAAGCGAGTTTGATAGCACTCAATCTCTTCTTGTGCATCTAGACTCTTTTCATCAAGTACCTTTAGTTGTTCAAAGCACAAGTGAGCATTGTCTTCCTCAGTTAGCCCCTCTTGTAAGGCAATTCGTAAGGACGAAATTTGCTATTCGAGTAGGGTAACAGCCTCGGAACCATACACCAATTATAAGGAGTTGCCTGTCTAGGAATCCTGTGAGTGGTTCGATAAGCCCATAAGGCTTCAACAATCCTTTCATGCCAATCCTGTTTTGATTTTGATACCACTTTTTTTAACAGGTTACACAAAATCTTGTTGAAAGCTTCCATAAGACTGTTTGCTGGGTCATTGTACATTGAAGACTTCCTTTACTTGAAACCAAATTTCTGACACAGCTTGTCAATTATGCTGTTGACAAAACGGTTTTCCATTATCAGTGATAATATAGCGAGGGACTCAATATCTATAGATGATATTAATACGGATGAAGTCGCCAACATTTTCCTTCTTTATGGGAAGCTCCATCAAAATACATCTTTCATGGAGGAGTGATTTTAACTATTAAGGCATCCTCATCAGGCAGGCTGCCAGGAAGGTACCACTCAACTGGAATAAGATGGTCTGCTAAGAAGTCGGCCAACACTTGTCCCTTTATAGCCTTTTGTGGTACATATATGATTTCAAATTGTTGAAATTGTAGATACCACCTTACAAGTCTGTTGGAAAGAATAGGTCTTGTTATAACATTCTTAACGGATTAGCTTTGGACACCAAACGGGCTGTATGAGCTTAGAAGTCATGCTTTAACTTTTGGATGGCGAAAATAAATGCCAAACAAATTTTCTCAATTGGGGAGTATTTTAATTCATTTGGTTTCATCATCTTGCTCAGATAGTAGAGAGCGTTCTTTTTGTTTTCATTATTTTCTTGCGCCAATAGGGCTTCTACCAAGCGTTCTTGTGCAGCAATATATAGGATCAACGGACGGCCGGGTATCGGGGTCACCAGCACTGGGGGAGCTCTTAGGTAAGACTTGATGCTTTCGAAAGCTTTTCTGTAGGACTCATCCTATTCAAATGGAATGCCTTTCTTCATAAGGTAGTTAAACGGTTGACAATGCCCTGTTAAGTTGGAGATGAATCTTCTAATATATGCCAGTTTTTCTTGTAGGCTTTTGAGTCTGTGAATGTTTCTAGGCTCGGGCATTTTCAAGATGGCATCTATTTTTTCTTATTCGATTTTGATACCTTAGTAGCAGACAATGAAGCTCAAAAATTTTCTGGAGGCGACTCCAAATGCACATTTCAATGGGTTCATCCTCAGTTGGTATCTCCTTAAGCACTTGAACACCTTCCTTAAGTCATGCAAATGATCTTTTCTTTTCTTCAACTTTATCACAGGGTCATCAACATAGCATTCGTTGTTTTTGTGGAGCATGTTATCAAAGATCTTTTGCATGGCTTTTTGATATGTGGCCCCAGCATTTTTGAGGCCGAATGGCATCACCTTATAGCAGTATATGCCTTTGTGTGTACGGAAGGCTGTCAATTTCTCATCTTCGGGTGTCATGCATATTTGATTATATTTGGATGATCCACCCATGAAGTAGAGCACTTCATGTCCTGTCGTGGCGTCGATCATGAGTTTCTTGATGGGTAAAGAGAAATCATCTTTGGGACATGCTTTGTTTAGATCCCTAAAGTCATAGACTTGAATTTGCCTATTCTTCTTTGTTACCGGGATGATGCTAGAGATCCATGTAGGATATTTAACTTCTCGAATGAATCCAACTTTGATTAATTTGTTGACTTCTGCTTCAATTTGAGGGAGAAGTTCTGGTCGAAATCGACGTTGTGCTTGCTTAACGGGACGAGCTCCCTTCTTCACAGCTAGATGATGCACAGCCACCTTTGGGTCTAAGCCAGGCATTCTTTATATGACTAGGCAAAAACGTCTTTGAATTACTTTAGTAATTCCATGTATTCATTAGCCAAGACACTAATGTAAATGGGACGAGGGTCGTCACTGTCCCCAAAATTTACTTCTGTCAGTTCATCTAATGTGGACTTGAAACTTGCTTCCATTTGAGGTGGTGTGACTTCAGCATCCTTTTTGATGGGTTCCTCTTCTTTTTGTAAGGTTATATGGTTGAATGAGCCCACACTTTCTCTATCATCGTCTTCCTCGACTAGAAATTTGGTGAAGATGATGGTTTGAAATTTGACTTTGAGGACTCTTTCACAAGACATGATCAAGTTTGTTTGCTGCTACATGCGGGAAGGGATTAGGCTTTGGAGTTTTCCCTCTTATTTTGGCACTTCAGTGATACCCCCTTTTGGCTTCCAGCATTTCTACTTTTTGAGTGGGTTAAGCTTTTTGAAAACTGATTCTCATGCTGGTCTTTTCTCAATTCTTGAAGAGCAGTCTTTCTCCATGATAGTGTTGGTGGAAGCTCTTCCTATAGCAATGCGGGTAGGACCTTTTAGCTGCTCATACCCAAGTCCTGCTCACGTGTTTAGGGTTGATTTCTACGGAAGCTTTCCCAATGACGATTGCTCTTGCTAGTTGTATCTAACCTTAATGAGGAGTTTGTATATCTTGAGCCTAAAGCATTTCCTAGTCCTTAACTCTTGAGCCTGTTGGTGTTCCTTTACAACTTCTTTGAGCATTTGGGCAGGTGTTCCATCATCAATTTGAGTCAGAGGCAGTGTCAATTCTTTAAGAGCATTATCGATTTTTGGCTTTTTGCTTGTGTGGCTTTTGGAATGTACGGTGTCAGTTGGGACATCTTTCTTTGCCAAGTTGTCTTATTTCTCGTTTTCTTGAGAGTCGTTAGCTTTGAAAGTCCTAACTTTACTTAGGTAATATTTTGCATCGGTGAAATGGGACTCAACCTCCGTAAACGATTTTCAGTCACCGAGCACTTTTTTCACAACACCATTTGGACAGCATTTGAAACATTAGTATCAGGTAAAAAAAGACTACTTCATTCTCGTGTAGCCATGGACGGCCGAGGAGTAGGTTGTATGATGTTTTAGCATCAATAACATGGAAAAAGGTTGTTGATTCCATATCATCTATGAGTATCTTCATCGTGCCCAAGGCTTTTTGCCCTACTTAGTTGAATTCTTGGATCACTAAATGGCTATTTGAGAGCTCATCGGTTGGGATCCCCAGTTCCTTAAGAGTTCGTCGGGGTAGAATGTTAACGACTGAGCAACCATCGATTAGTATTTAATTGATCTTTTGTTCATGGGCATAATCAATGGCAAATAATGGCCTGTTGTGGGGTTAGGATCCTAGCATCAAAGCTTCGTCCGTGAAGACCGTTGTGGTCATGCACTCTTCGACGGGGACTTGACTTTTCTTATGAAAGCACCTAGCTTCGTTCGGAGAGTTGTCGATTTGGTGACTTTTCTCTGTTTGATTGTTAAGGGTGATGGTGTTGGCACTTGCACTATCATCCTCCAATGTAATTTTTCCTTTGTGGGTGAGTTCCATAATCTTCTCTTTAAATATGAAGCAGTCGTGGATAGGGTGTCCAACTAAACTGTGATATTTATAATATTTGGGATCATCAATCTTCCCAATTTCCGCAGGCTACTTCATTTTTAGTAATTCAATGAGGTTGGCCTTTAGCAAGTCATCAAAGATCCCCGAGACGTCCGTGTCCAAAAAGGGATATGACTTCACTTGCAACTCTTTTAAAGTTGGCCTTCTTGGCTTTTAAGGTGTTTCTTTTTTCTCGTTCATCTTTTCCTTCCCTTTGATGGGAATAGGTTTAGCATGCACTACCATGGATTTTTTGGTGGGAGTTTGGTGGGCGGCTTGCCCCCTTTCTTTATTTCCCACTTGTTTTTTAGTTTGTGGAGTTCTGAAATAGGTGGTCCGCCAACCCCACTTGCAGTTATGCTTAACTCCATGTCGTGAGCCCGCGTAGCCAATTCTTCAAAAGTTTTGGGTTGAACCCTTAAAGGATGTACTGTAGCCCTCAGTGCATACCTTGTACACACATCTCAATGCCTGAGGCTTTAGAGAGTCTATCTTTGCAATTCAGACTTAAGTTCCTCAACCTATTAATATAGTCAATAACCACCTCATCTTTCCACTAACGGGTATTTGTGAGCTCGATCATGCTAACAGTCCGCCTTGTGCTATAGAAACGATTGAGGAATTCATACTCCATTTCTTCCTAGCTGTCAATGGTCTTGGGCTGAAGATCAGTGTACCAGTCGAATGCATTTCCTTTCAATGAATGGACGAACTACTTGATCAAATGGTCCCTATATGTCCTAGCGTCGTTGCACGTCTCTATAAAGTAAGCCACGTGCTGTTTGGGGTTTCCCTTTCCATCAAGCTGTTGTAACTTAGGGGGTTGACAGCCCATTGGCATCTTTAAGTTGTCAATTCTTGCTAAATAAGGTTTGGCATATGTCAGAGTTGACTTGTTGCCTCCATCGAATTTACTTTTGATGGTGCTTTCAATGAAGTCTTTCAGTTGATCAATAGGGATCAAGCTATTAGAGGAAATTTGGAGTTCTCTGACTATGGACTTCCTTTAGTCATCGGCCAGCTGTTTGGCAAATGCTTCAACCTCATGAGGCACTTCAGGTGCCTTTTCAGCTTTTCGGCTGGTTTCAGCAATATCTACTTTGTTCATTAACCTCGAGATTTGCGAGTCTGGCTCTTTGACGTGTTTGGCAAGGCCCTCGATGACCTTAGTTAATACAGTAATTTGGTCCTCAAGACTTGAAGTGTTAGTTGTCATGACTGGCGCCATGTTGGAGGCAGACGAGGCATTGGAGCGAGGGCTTGAAGGTGTAGAGTTGTTCTAGTGGCCCTCATCTACAAACAGCGAATTATCAATAGTCTTAGGGAAAGGAGTGGGCTTGGAGTATGCTAGCCTTCTTGCCACACTTTGGGTGATAGTACCAGCATATCTTGCAGCAGTCTTAACAGTAGTTGAGGTAGCAGCCTTAGTAGACTTTCCCTTGTTGCTAACCATAGTAACTTTTTTGAAGCTTGAAATTAGCTTGAAATTTGACGAAGGAAGAGATGAGAGGTAGAGAGGTCCCATTAAGTGTGCCAGAAATCTATAGGACAAAATTCTTGGATAATAAGAAAACTTGGTGCAAGATTGAATAATGTAGATCAAATTGAATTTTGTAGGTTCTACTTTCTAAATTTAATCCTCTAATTTTCCTTTAAGAATGCTTGGCTTGAAACTTGATCAATCTTCTTGGAAAGAGCTTCTTGTGCTTGATCTTTTTTGAGGGTTGTTAAGTCCTTAACAACACTGATCTCTGGGTTTAGCACCACGATTTTGGATCAAATGCTAGATTTAGGGACTTTGACGAAGAACGCCTTGAATTTGGTGACGAACTCTTTGAATTTTGTGAAGAACACAATGAACTTCTTTGGATTTGGCGAAGAACACGATGAACTTCTTAAATTTGGTGAAGAACACGATGAACTTCTTAAATTTGGTGAAGAACATGACGAATTTCTTGAATTTGACGAAGAATACTTTGAATGTTCTTGAAAATTGTAGAGAGAATTTGAGGAACTTCTAGTCTTTAGCTACTTCACTTTCTGGACTTTTGTTTTCTTTTTTTTCTATGGGGTTTGACCCTTTTTTATAGTTGTAAGGAGATAGAGTAGCTACATCAGCCCCCTGATGTGGTGCAATTTCATTGGCCATTAGAATTTGGATCGTGTTCAACAATTTAATAGAGTTTTCATTCCTCGGACTTTTAACAGGACTCTGCTCTTTGAAATCTTGGTCCGTTAGACTTCTAACAGGATTTTACCACTTGGAGTCTTCATCATTTGAACTTCTAATAGGACTTTGTTGCTTGTTGCCATTTGATTGATTGATAAAAATGTTAATTAATTAATTATTTATTTTAGGAATCATATTTATTTAAATTCCTAAATAAATAAAAATTGATTTAATTAGAATTTTAGTGTCATATTTTCTACATGGCATCACTTAATTGGGCATTAAATTTTAGTGTGTTTACACACTCATCATTAAAATCAAATGAGGTATTTTGAAAGCAATTCAGTTAGAGATCGAGCAATTTTTGCAAAATCCCTAATGAGCCTCCTATAAAATCTAACATCTCCAAGAAAACTTCTTACCTTTTTCAAATAGGAGGGAGTAATTTACTTATAACCTCCACTTTTGTTTTGTCAACCTCTATTCCTTTATTTGAAATTTTAGAGCTAAGTACTATTCCTTCATCCACTATAAAATGGCATTTTTCTCCAATTTAGTACTAAATTAGCCTCCTCATACCTCTATAAAACCAAAGATAAATTATTCAAATAATGCTCAAAAGAATTTCTAAAAACCAAAAAATCATCCATGAATATTTCAATAACCTTCTTAACTAAATTAAAAAAAAAAAATGGCATCATACATCATTGGAAAGTGGTTGGGGCATTGCAAAGGCCAAATGGCATTCTTCTGTAAGTAATGGTTCCAAGGGGACAAGTAAAGGTGGTTTCTCCTTGATCTTCTGAAGCAATTGATATTTGGTAATATCCAAAATACCCGTCAAGAAAACAATAATAAGAATGTCCAACAATTTTTTCCAACATTTGATCAACAAAAGGTACTGGAAAATGATCTTTACAAGTAGGATTATTTAATTTTTTATAATCTATGCACATTTGCCATCCATTACCTATTTGGAGGATGTCATTTCGCTTTTTCATTTTTTTGGTATAGTTATGGCTCCCTTTTTAGGCACCACTCAGACTGGTAATATCCATTTACTATCAGAAATATAATAAATCATTTTAGTATCTAATAATTTTATTATCTCTTTTTTGACCACTTCTTGCATATGTGGCTTCAATCTTCTTTGTGGGTATCTAGTAGGTTTAAAGTTATCCCCCATAGAAATTTTATGCATGCAAATTAAAGGACTTATTCCCTTTAAATTAGCTACTGTCCAACCAATTGTCTTAATATGTTTTCTTAAAACTTCTAAAATTTTGTCCTCTTATTCCTTAGTTAATTTAGATGAAATAATTAAAGGCAAAGTAGAAGAAGTTCTAGGAAATGTGTACCTTAGATGCTTAGGCAATTCCTTTAACTCCACATTTGCGGGTTCTTCAAGCTAAGTTTTAAGTGAATTTATAAGCTTGAATTCTGGAAGTATCACTGAAGATTTATTTTTACCTTTGTCTTCCTAAATTTCTTCTTGAATGGCTCTAAGCTCTTCTTCTAACTTCTCATTTATGTCGGCATCTCTATGCAAAATAAAAGAATATCAAATTCTTCCACAAAGAAACAAGTGTTATCATCATTTCTTTTTGTTAAGTCAAATATATTAAATACTACTTCTTCCTTTCCTATTCTCAATGTTAATTTTTTTTGTTGCACATCAATTAAAGCTCTTCCTGTTGCCAAAAAAAGTCTTTCAAAGATAAGAACTACCTCTCTATCCTCTTTCATATCAAGTACTACAAAATCAACAGGAAAAATAAATTTATCAACCTTAATCAAAACATTTTCAATTAAACCAAGTGGCATTTTAATAGACCTATCAGCTAATTGGAGTGACATTCTAGTAGGTTTTACCTATCCAAGTCCAAGCTTTTTAAACAAAGAGAAAAGCATCAAATTAATGCTAGCACGAAGATCACATAAAGTTCAACTGCATTCAATGTCATCAATATGACAAGAAATTGTAAAGCTTCCAAGATTCTTTAATTTTTTTGGAATTTTATTTTGGATAATTGCACAACATTCCTCATAAAATTATTATTTCTTGACCTTTAATTTTTTTTCTTAGATAAAATTTCCTTCAAAAATTTTGCATAATTTGGCATTTGTGCAAGAGACTCAGCAAAAGGTGTATTGATATGGAGCTTCTTGAATATTTCATAGAACTTTTTAAAATTTTGTTTATCTTTACTTGTCTTCAACCTTTGGGGATAAGGTATTGGGGGTTTGTAAGGTTTTAAATCTTTTTTATTCTTTTTTTCTTCATCCTTCTCTTGTTCTAATTGTTCCTTAGGCTTAGGATTTTCTACTTATTTATCATTTCTCAAGGTTATTGCCTTACATTGTTCCTTTGAATTTTGTTTTGTACTACTTGACAACATACTTTGATGTCTATTTGCTAAATCTTTTGCTAATTGCCCACTGGTTGTTCTAAATTTTTCAAATGTGCTTGTTGATTTTGAAGAATGTTATCTGTTTTAGTCATATATTCAGTGTGTGATTTTGTCAGTGCACAAACTAATGAAGGTTTCTTTTCTTGTGAAGGAGAAAAATTGTTACCTTGGGAATATGGCTCTCTTTGAAATCCTAGTGGCCCTAAGGGTGATGCACTTTGATTTCTTCCAAAAACATTTGAATGGTTTCTCCATCCAAGATTATAAAAGTTAAAGAATTACTTGGAGCTCGATTTTGATAGTTCATGTAATTAAATTCTCCAACTTGACTTTTTCCAATTCGACATTCATATGTGGGATGCTATCCTGCACATATGTCACATGCCTGTGTGATTGTTGAAGATGAATTAGTTTGTATGTTAACAATTTTCTTTGTTAATAAATCGACTTTTGTAGCCAAACAAGTAAAAACATCCAATTCATGTACTCCTACAATATTCCTTGTACTTCTCCCTTCGAATGGCCATTGATAAGTATTGTTGGACATATTTTCTAATGATTTCCAAGCCTCATCTGCTAATTTGGCCATCAAAGATCCACTAGCAGCAACATCTAGAGCCATCCAAGTTTGCACATCTATTCCATTATAAAATAATTGAATTTGTAACCAATCAGGATAACCTAGTTGTGGGCATTTTCTAAGCAACTTTTTAAATTTTTCCCATGCTTCATATAAAGGTTTTCCATCAAACTGTCTAAAAGTGCCTACTTTAATTCTTAATTGTGCAATTTTTGATAGCAGAAAAAACTTAGCCAACAATTTATTTGCCATGTCATTCCATGTGGTTATACTATCAGGTGGTAAACTTTGCAACCATGATCCAGCCCTATCTCTCAAGAAAAATGGAAATAATCTTAATTTAATAGCATCATCAAAAATACCATTATACTCTACCGTATCACAAATTTCTAGAAAAAATAAACAACTGAGTATGTGGGTCTTCAAGTGGTCCCCCTCTAAATTAGTTTGTTGTACCATATTCATTAGATCAAGTTTAAGTTCAAAATTATTAACATTAATAGAAGGTCTGACCACACCAGTCATATGATTACTTATTACTGGTTGAATAAATTCCCTTATGGCCCTAAGTTGCTGCTGTTGTGGAAATTCTTCTTCCATTTCCATATTTGTCTTGTTTAATGCCTTTAGTTGTCTTAGATTTCATACAAATTCTGTATCAAATGGCACTAATTCTTCATTTTTAGATTTTTGCATACAACCAAAAGATTAAACAAGAACAGAAAAAAAATGAAATACTTAATTAAAACACAAAAACAGCACTCATTACTTCCCGGCAACGATGCCAAAAAACTTGATGCGAATTTAATGCACTACATTGCAAGTATACTATGGTCGTGCACATAATATAGGTTAGTAGGGTTGTTGCATCCATAAGGAGTAAGAATATTGCTTAACAGTATTGCATTTTAATTAAGTGGATAAACAATATATAATGATAATTACAGAAGCAATGAAGTAAATTAAATTAAATAGAATAGAGAGGAGTATGATGAATATAGTAAGATACAAGCAATAATATGCAAGAACTTTAATTGCTAATTAAATAAATTATCAATTTTAATTTCTTATTTTAGGGATATCTAATTCCTTAAATTTGTAGTATGCTTTTCCAAGTTATACCAAGGCTTCAATTAAATTAATTCAATTGAGAATGTAATTTATGAATTAATTTTCTTATCTTTTGTGAATGGGGAATCATCACTTCCGTTTTAATCTCATAGTTCATAATTGTGATCAAATTACTTAACTTGTGGATTTATTTCCATCACACCACAAATTAGGACAAATAAAAAGAAGAAAGGGGAGAAGAAGAAGAAAAACAAGACAAAGAGAGAAGGATGATAATTGATCACAATAAAATAAAAAAAGACAATGGAAATTAAATTGATAACAAAAGTCCTTGTTATTCAAGATTGCAAGTACATCAAGCTCCAAGGTAGAAGTAATCATAACTTATCTTGTATCTAGAGCTCTCTTATTACAACGATCCCTCACTTTTTCACCTTGATCTAGTTTATATAAGACACCAAACTCCAATCCAACTCTCAAATTTTACAACTAAGAAAAGAGGGATAATACAATGCAAGACCTATGAGAATTCTAGTGTTTTTTAGATGCCTTTTGCTTGTGGAACAATCCCTTATTTATAGGCCTAAAGTCCCTCTGCCAAAACTCTTTGATTAATTGATAAATTCCATCATTTTCATCCATTGGTCTAGGCGTGGCTGTGCAAGATTTTAAATCATTGCTCTCTTATCACCTAAGTGACAGGGTGGCGATAGTTGATAGATTTCTATTAGTTCTCACTAATCCTCTCACTGGTGGTTTGCTTGGGCAATGGTTTAGGGGATAGTTCTTCATTTCAACAACGTCTTGGGTCACAATCTTGCATTTTCTTGGTCTAGAACCTCTGGTTGAGTTTTATTTCACTTTTTGTTCACTTGTTTTTATTCTAAGCACATAAAATAGTCAAATCTTTCTTTTCAAATGAAATATTAAACAAGAAAACATAAATTGAGCCTAAAATTATTCAAATAAAATATAGTTATATTTAGGTTATCAGCTTCCTTGGGTAATTCAAAAGCCTTCATTGCTATCTTCACAAGTGTAGATGAAGATCACTTTAGACTAATTTTAACTTGTGAATCAACTAAAGAGGTGTGGGACACAGTACAAAAGATCAATGAAGGAATAAGCACTGTTCGAATATCTAAGCTCCAATACTTATCTCCCAATTTGAGAACCTTAGAATGGGAAAAGAAGAAAATATAGGCTCGTTCAATGGTAAATTAATAGATATAGAAAACTAAGCTTACCTATGGGGGAAGCAGTATTCAGAAGCAAAATTGGTATGTACATTATAGTCTCTACTAAAGTAATTTTCAGCCAAACTAGCTACCTTTAAAGAAGCTAGGGAAATTGACAACATGAGGTTGAATAAGCTGATGGGTGTTAGATGCATGAGATAAACTTATAGCAAACTAAAAGGGAAAAGGAAATAGCTCTCAGAAGTGAACAAAGTTGCTAGGGTAGTGGCTGTTACAACACCATGGATGAAATCATACTTGTCACACAAAGAGTTAGACTATATTTGTTTTCAAATTTTAGTGTATATTTTTATGTATTTTTGTTTCAAGAATTGCATAAAAATAAGAGATATATATATATATATATATATAATTTAAAAGTATAACAATTAAATGAGTGTTGTTAGGCTGCAAAATATGAAAACAAACATAGCCTCAAGAATCTACTAGAGAAGGTGAAGAAAGGAACCCAAAGCAAGGTGGCTAATTAACTTATGAAGCCTAGAGACGTTGTTCAAATAAAAATGGAGAAAAGAAGCTTGAACGAAAGGGAATCCAATGCCATGAGCATGGTAGCTTGGGGCATGTTCTTGCTGAATGTGTGAATACCTTAAAAATACGGGGCAAATTATTAGAGACTAAATTGAGCACTTATGGTTCTGACTAGCTTAACTAAGAGGAGCTCGTGTAAGCATATGTGGCATTTAACACCATGGAAAGAAGGAACCCTGCTTCTATAGTTCGTGTTAAAACACTAGAAGAATCAAAAAGTGATAGTGACTGTGATTGTGGGCTCAAATCCAATATAGTACCTATGGGTACATAAGAAATGTATTGAATCGATTCTTTTTAGTGAATAGATCCGATCGCAACTTTGAATATGGAATTCAAAGGGATCAAATAGGAAAGGATACTCTGAATCATAGAACTCTAATGAAATATATGATCAACCAACATTCATCAAATGTGAAAAAGAGTCAGAAGAAATGGTTCGATCCTCTTATCTTGATTTCTCGAACCGAGAGATCCATGAATCAGGATCTTGATGCATATATATACAAATGGTCCAAGGGGAGCAAGAATTTCCAGAAGGAACTAAAGCCCAAACATCAAAAATTAGAAGAAGATCATGCCATAGTTATTTCCAAAGCAAAGGATATTGAAACAACACTAAAAAATTTGAATTCAGGAAAGGCCAATTTGGAAGATATCCTCGGCATGAAAAAGACACTAGAAGACCATCATGGAGTTGACTTCTCCAATAACTCAAAAAATTACATGGAAGCTTAAATTTGTAAAGGAATCATCAATTGACGTTATAGCACCAATTTTTGTAGAACCTTTGAAAGAGAAGTATGCTACCAGTACATCTACTTCAGCAAATCGAAATATAGCTAAGAAGGGAACAACTAATGAACAAACTCCAATTTAACAAGCTCCTTCCCTCAATAGGGTATCGAGAAAGCTAGACCATGTCAGCACCCTAATTGGAATGCACTAGAATACACCGTCTACCTAGGTGATGTTTAATCATTAGAAGAAAAAGAGGAGGCCAACTAAGAAAACTGTCTGTGAGTACTATTTAAGGGTAGGACACCTCATATCTACCTTTTTTTTCTTTCTTTAGAAACCTCATGAACATAAGATAAGATTGCACTAAGTTTTTAGATAAGTTTAAAAGAAGGAAAATTATGTGAAGAATCTAGGTAAGGTAAGCAAACTTAAGGCACTATACTTCCTATATATCACTAAAGGCTTGTTCTAATAATAGATGATACTTTAATAGTGGATACTCTAGACACATGGCCAAAAATACAGCAGATGCAACTGCTCATAGGAATAACAAAGGTGACTCTTATCACTTTTAAAGATGATTAGAAAGGGAGAGTAATTGGAAAAGGTATATTAAGTGTAGAAAGTTGCCGCACCTAAAGAATGTGTTCCTTGATTAAAGGCAAATCTGATTAGCATTAGCAAATTGTACAATTAGAACCTCTTTGTTAGATTTATGAACGATCAATGTAATGCTTATAAGAATGAGGGCAAACTTGTGCTAACAAGAACTAGATCATCAATTAATTGTTATCTATTGGATGATGTTGCAACATGCCTCAAGACCAAAACTAGTCATAACAAGGTTTGGCATAAGCATCTCGAACATATCTTGCTAAACTCTCAAGATTTAGAATAGTTAAAGGATTGCCTTAAATAGTAGATTCCGAAGTCATAATAGATGAGGCATGCCACATGGAAAACAATGATGAAATAGCCACTTGGTGTTGCCACATCTGTGCACTTCCAAAATCATGGAGTTATGGCACATAGACATTATGAGACCAACTAATGTTACAAGTGTAGAAGGCAAATGTTACATTTATGCCACACTTTCACTCTTATGTCATGTCTTGAAGCAATTAGGTTGCTCATATCAGTTGTCACTGTCTCAACATCAAGTTGTACAAGATGGATATCAAAAGCGTAATCCTCAATAGAGTGCTATAAGAAGAGGTTTACACAAAGCAACCTAAAGGGTTTAGGGACCCCTTGTATCCTAACCAAGTTTATAAACTTAATAAAGTTCTTTGTCATCTAAAATATGCACCTGGAGCATGGTATGAGAGAATTGCAAAGTCCTTGTTGAAAGAAGGGTAAATGAGAGGGAGAGATGACCAAACTTTGTTTATCCAGCGTTGCAACACCAACATCCTCATTGCATAGATATATATTGATGACATCATCTTTAAACCTAATTTAAAACAGCTTGTTGCCAAATTTGTATTAATGAAGAAGGATGATATTAGAGCACCAGTTGATGTGAGTCAGTATTGCAAGATGATAGGAAGCCTTTTATATTGTATGCAAGCTATCCAAATATATGTTATAGAGTTAGAGTATGCATCGGATTCTAATCCAACCCTAAGGAGAGCCATTTAAGTGTTGTTAAGAGAATTATTCGCTACTTAAGTGTTACAAGTGAGCTCAGAATTTAGTATTCAAAAAGAGATCAAGCTTGGACTAGATTAGATTCAGTGACGTCCATTAAGCCAGAAATTTTAATGATAGAAGAAGCACCATAGGTGGATGTTTTTATATAGGTGATAACATGGTGTCGTGGTTTAGTAAAAAACAAAATTCTATCTCTTTGTCCATGGTAGAAGTTAGGTATATTGCCTTGGGTGTTTGTTATGTAGAACTTCTATGGATGAAACAAATGCTTTTAGATTATGAAGTTTCATAAGGCACTATAGTGATTAAGTGTTATAATTAGAGTGTCATAAATATTTTTGATAGTCCGGTTCAGTATTCTAGAACAATTACATATAGATATCAAACACCACTTTATTATAGAGTTTTTGAAGATAATGTGGTGACAATTAGCTATATTGCAACATCGGCCTGGCAAGCAAACATTGTTACAAAGCCTTTGGATTCTAAAAGATTTTTGGAGCTAAGATTGAAAATAGGCCTCTACTTAGTCTAACTGTTGGCCATACTGGGCCCTTTACATAAGAGGTACAGGTTGGAGAAATTTTTGGAAGGAAGAGAATGCCAAATCAAATCAAGTCTTTATAAAATATTCACTTTCCTTTCTTGAAAGGAATCTCAACTGCCTGCCACCACCTCAAATCAATCAAGATTTCTTTCGCTCTTTAATTCCTAATGAATCTCTTTCTTATTTATATGTGATCCTCTCATCAATTTTCACGTCCATTCCTACAACACATTAAGATTTACTTTTCATCACCCCTACAACCTACAAAGATCAGAAGAAAGCGATAGAAGGGAGTTGCAAGAATGAGGGGTGCCATTGAACATCAACACTAGTAGCCCCACCACCAAAGCAAGTCACAACGCTAATAGAGGAACCAACTCACCTACTTAAGGCACAAGCAGAACAAGAAGCCGTGGAAGGAGATGCTACCACCAATAGTATACCCATCACGACTATGTACCCTAAAAGGTACATCAAACCAGAACTAAGGGTAACAAGGCGGGGTTGAAAAAGGTTAGTTGCGGACCCAAAACTTGTATCCCAATGGCCTAAAGCTGTAGTTGAAAGGAATTTTCCACTAGTGATATTGAAGCACCACAACAAGTACTAAAGTAAAACCTATTCAAGTATAATCAAAACTAGAGCTTGAACCACAACAACCTAAAGAAGAGGACCGCCTGAAGAGATTGGAGAGCCTTCTGAACCACCAAAGAGAAAACAAAGAAGAAGGGTGAAACCTTATCATCGTAGAAGAAAGGTATTGATATTTCTAAAGCTTTTAGTTTTAAGTTCCATGATACCTTAGGTGAAAGCCAAATAACTAAGTTTGTAGGCGCAAGATGGTTGTTGAAAAATTTGCTAATCTTGAATAGTACAAGGAGTTGGAGCTCATTGATTTGTTGAAAGAGATTAGGCTGTTTGATGTCTTAATATCTTTTGATGTGTATTACTTGAGTTTAGTGGAAAAGTTTTACTTAAATCTAAAGACGAAAGCTGATGATAGTAGATTAAGTGGTTCTATAAGACATATGTGAGAGGGAAAGTGGTTTAGTTCTCACCATGTATGATTGGGACAATACTACAACACTAAGAGAATGATTTTAATAGTGTGTACCCAAATGACTTTACCCTAGATTGTGATGAAATTGCAAGGTGATTACTAGCTACAAACATGGAGCATAGCCCTTAACTTCTATTTTACAATCTTTAAATTTAAGTGTGAAATACTCTCTCCTCTTTAAAATTGTGGTGAAAATTTTTATACCAACAACATACTTTACTTAGGTGTCACATAAAATGGGGGTTTTGTTATACGGTCTTAGGACTAAGAGAAGGTTGAATCATGGTGCAATAATTTTTAACAATATAATGCAGCATGTGAAATCCCACAACACAGCCATTAACTTGACATACCTTGTGAAGATATCAAAGGTGCTTTTGAGAAGGCTGAAAATTGATCACTCTGAACTATCCTTGTAAATTTTGGCCATGCAGTATAGTGGTTGGGTGATTCAACTTGGAAACATAAATGATGTGATTGTTATTCCAACACTAGGCTTAGAAGGCACTATTGCACCCTAGTCCTCTAAAGAACATCTTATTAGGGTGATTGCACATTTAAAGGCACATAGGTGTGGAATCGATGGACAAATAAATCAATTGCAATTGTAGTGCTGTTGATTAGACTTGCAACTTCCTACTTTGAAGTTTGTGTACGCCTTTGTTTTAGACAATGATATTGATGATGTTTTAACATTGGCTCTGTTAGAGGTTGGACCTTCGCACTACTAAATCCTTTTAGGGCCCTTTCTCCTCCTAGGAGCTTAACTTTGCCACTATGTATCTCACAGAGGGAATAGATTTAGATTGAGAGTTGAGGGTGAGTAAGACAGGAGGTGTGGACTGAAAATTTCTAGGAATAGGCTAAGTTATGAATTGCTTACTTGGATGGTGATGTTAGAGCATGGCTGCTGTTGATGGTTTCTTAGATTGCTATTTGGTCTTCGTTAGTTCGCCTTTTGAAGATTTTAGCTATTAGTTTGTTATTTTGGTTTTTTGGTGATCATACTAATGATGATGATATGTGGCTATTTTTAAATGATTTTGCTACTATTATAACAACATTTTTTTTAAATCCTCTTTAAGTATTGGTTCGCATTGTAATCTTGGGCTTCAAATTCTTCTGCTGCTACTTAAAGTGTGCACTCAGGCATTAGGGGTTGCTTAAACTATTTAAGAGATTGAGCTCAATAAGGATTGATTGTGTAGAATGTTTCTCTTGAAATTTAAGTGTACTTTTGATAAATTTAATATAGTGAAATTCTTTACCTAAGCTGGTGCTCCATAGGTATAAGATGTTAGCTCTGAACAACGTTAACAATTGTGATCATTCTCATTACTTCCTATCTATGTGGTTTAGGGTTCCAACATGACTATTTCACAACAACATGTGATACTGCAGCACTTAATTAGAAATATCATATTTTGATCTTTCTTTTTCTTTAAAAAATTTCTTATACTTCTTTAAATGATTTTATATCTACTATTACAATGTAATAGCTTTATAAATTATATATAAATTTGTGCGTGCATAGGGTATGCAATTTTTACTAGTTGATTAGAACTTTACTAGTATATTTAGTAACTTTGATTATTTAATATAATTATAAATTTTTTTATTATAGACTTAAGCAAAAAAAATTTAAACCCAGATCATTTAATCAAACTTTTTAAATTCATATATGAAAGGTCTAACAAAGCTTAATTATTATAGCATAAATTTTAGATTGGATTATCTATATGCAAAGTGAAGACAATTCATATCAGTAATCTCATTATTGAACTATATGAGATGTTCGCATTTCTAATTATGCTCAATTCAAACTGTAATTCATCAATGTGCTTGCCGTAGTCTTCCATCCAAGGACTTTCAACAAAAGGGTCATACCACTCTGTTGCATCACGTACTCGTTTATTAACAAAGACAATACAGATAAGGGATTGTAAGATTTTATTTATTACAAGCTAATTTTGTAGTTTTTTTTATGGGGTCTATTGTAATTATACGCCTATATATGTTTATAAATGAATATTTGGTGCAACAAGGAACTTCATTCTTAATAATACTTTTAATAGTTATCACAAAATCAGACTTTTCTTCCTACAAATGTTGCAGTGCTAAGGAATCCGTTGATGCCACCGTATTTGGAGGGTTCATACTTATAGATAAATAAATAACTAAATACTTGAGGGAATGAAATATTTATCAACTGGCCAAATGAAAAATGGAAATAAAAAATAAATAAGTAAAACAAAGTCAAGAAAACAAACCCTATGTACTCTGGGATCCGACGGTGGTTTTGTGGTCCTAATGGAAACTTTTTTTGTGAATTCATTGTTATAAATTTGGTCAAAATATCATATTCTACATTCATGTCATTATCGTATGAATATAAAATATTCTTATGTTTATTTTATCATTTTATTCCAAACAACACGCGGTAAATTTTGATATATTGATATTCTATGATGATTTATAGAATAATTGAACCATTATATCATCATGATAACTCAAGGACATTCTGTTCATTTTGAGTTTACTTGTTTACCTGCCAACTATGAGAGTTTTGTGTTGACTTTGAATTGCCAGGTCTTGATCCATTGTTTTATTGTTTTAAATAATAAAAAAATACTATCTATTTGTTTATAAATATTTTTATGGACATATGATAAAATGTAAACTATAAATATCTTGATGGTGAATATTATATGCTATCTCTTTGCATTTGGAGGGCAACTAGTAAAAATTGACCATCTCAACTCTGCCTTAGTGTTTCTTTGTCCACGTGGCATCGTGGAATTAATGATGCCAGTTTTTAGTTGTGGGGCACTTAGAATTATGATATATCATATATATTTGAATATCCATCTAGTATATTTGTATTAGGTACTTAAAATTATGATAAATATCATAATTTTATTTTTTAAAAAAATAGTTAAAAATTAAAATCGTAACATATTTATATCTAAGCTCAAACTTAATGAAACCTAATAGTGGTATTGGAGTCACTGTATTCCTCATACAACCGTGAAATTTAATAATCCTTCTATGAGTTATAATAGTTTTTTGTTCAGAAATTATTTAAACATGTATTGGATACTTGTTTACACATAAAAGATCTATTTTTGTGGGTTTGAAACTCAAGAAAAGTGAAGAAAACCAAAAAAACATTGTCTCCAAGGAAATCTGCAGTGCTCCACAAAAGTCATTACAAGTGTGAAACATCTAGTTGCTATTGCGGATTGGAATTTTGGTAAACGTTCTTGCTATTGCGAACTTGTAATAGCAGTGATGTAGCCCATAACTTGCCAAGAGTAGTCTCACAATTGCGGAGCTGATTGCTAATTGTTGATTGTGAAAAAATGCGAAAATGGTTTCCACACTCGCTAGAAGGCTTCTTGCAATCACAATAAGGGTTGTGGAAGCTAAAAAATTATTTTTACTCAAATTTAAAACATTGGAAAAAGAGTTTTTCATCAAACGAAAACTAACGCATGATATGTGCAAAAGCCATGGAAGAGGTCATTAATGGAATTGTTTGATTATTCATGAGATGTAGAATGGTTTGAATGTATGTTGTGAATGAATTGGGGACTAAGGACACTTGTGAATGAATGTATTCTCTTTTCGATTGGTTTTTATGGTTGTATAATTATTTTTCATAGGTTTTGAAGGGTATAAGCTCAAGTTTTTTTTTTTACTATGTAGAATAGGGATCCTTTGCGACATGCCATGCATAGATGTAACATGAAAAGTATTAAGAAGTTGATGTTCATGTAGAGACCAAGAGTTGGTGCCATTTGAAGTTCTATGGAGCTATGCAGAATTAACATAGAAGATGTCAAGGAGTTGATGTTTGTACAGGGACCAAGAGTTAGTGAGTTCTATGGTGTGATGAGCTCCATGAAGTCATGAAGACCAAAATAAGAGGGAGCATTTAAGAAATTCCTATGTAATAGTATAGGATTTTACACACATTTGCACGATCTAATTCATGGCTCAAATTGGATATAGAAGTCAATAATCTTCCACATTACTTTATTTGTTGTGTATTATTCGCAATGGATGTACAAGATACATAACATGAATAATGTGCAAAGCAAAACATAAATCTATTTGGACCAAAAACTTTCTCAAATAATATTAAGTTGTAATGACAAATTGTTTATCGTGGCTCTCCACTAAGCTTGAAGGGCCTAAATCTAGCCTTAGTGTGTGATATCATCACATTAGTTGGATCACATTATGACAGCACATTTATTACTTTATGTGTATGAGATGTGACATTTAAAGGATACTACGCCTTAAGAGCGGTTAGCCATGGGTGGAGTTCAAATACGACTAATTGTCAATTATTGGGTGTAACTTAAATGGACCCAACATGCCAAGACTTAATTACGTGAGGCATTGTTGGGCCATAGGCTAAAAGAAAGATTGAATCATGCATGAAATGCATTAGCGAGAGTTACCACCCATTAGACCTAGCATGCCAAAACTTAATTACGTGAGGTGTGCTATGCCTAATGATGACCTTAATCACCTACTAAGGAAATTTTACAAATGGAATTTCCGTTCTCTACCTAAGGGAGGTTAGGGTTTGAAAAATCTAGTGAAAGGCCATTGCGATTTAAAGTCTACAATCTTAAGAATAACATATATCACAACCAAACTAACAAGTCTTGTCTATTTTTTGCAATGTAATTTTATCTCGAATAATGCACGCACTCATATTACCAATAATTGAGACCTTAATGTTGACTGGAGCTAAGATAGTCAACTAGTTTCAATTTATGAAAAGAGTTCTCATTTTTAAAAAAGTCACTAATGGATATTACTATCCTATTGTAAAGGAAAGGGGTTGCCCTTGAGGAGTCTAATCCCACAGTTAGTGAAACTAAACAAAGTAAGGCTAAAAGAAGGAAACCCACTGTTCCTAGGGCTAGTGGTAGGGGCATGATGTCTGGTGCACAAATTTGCAAAGAAAAGAGTTTTTGATATAATAAAAGCGGGCATTGAAAGATGAATTGCACTGAATGCCTCAATTGCCAAGGTGTTAGCACTGTTGGCGTGGAATTTTATCTTTGTGAAACATCTTGTTCTATTAATGTGTTCTCTACAGCTTAGATCTTAGATTCGAATGTATTTTCTTGCATTTGTACTTTGAATCAAGATTTGATCAAGAGTAGATCACTTGAAAAATGAGAAGTGGTGATTTAGGTTAGTAATGGGGCAAGTGTTGTAGCTATTACAATTGGCACTGTTTCAGTTAGATTATCATCCTATCACGTTTTAAGCCTAAAAGATTGTCTTTTGTTGCCAAATGGGCTAAAAATATTGTCTCTAGACCTTCATTAGTAATAGTAAGTTATGAACTTTCTTTTAGAGATAGTAAGGGCCAAATTTATTACCATAATAAAGTGATCGGCACTACCTTATTGCTAAATGACTTATATTACTTTACGTTAGATGATGAGCCTATGATGAATGCCATGACAATCAAATGAGCTAGGGAATACTTAAATCCTAAGCATTTGTGGTATTTTAGACTAGGCCATGTTGTAAAGGCTATGACTAGCAAATTGGATAAAGATGGGCTTATTGACCCATTGAGAAAGGAGCCCTATATGACTTGTTAACTAGGCTTAGCTAGGCTGCTGAAAATCCATTTGATAGACAAGTCTAGAGAGCCATGTTTGTAGGCTATTTAATGAAATGGCAAGTGAAGGTTTTCACTACTTCTGAGTCTTCATTGATGATTATTCTAGTAATGGTCATTGGTACTTAATGAAGCACAAGCATGGGTCTTTTGAAAAGTTACAGAAATTTGAGGTTGAAGTAAACAAACAAACTGGCAAGCATCTAAAGGTACTGCAATTGGATTGCAATAGGCAGTACATAAGTGTTAAGTTTGTAGAATTCCTTAAAGTGAATGACATTGTGTCACAATTCATACCACCTTGTAACTCCTCAACTGCATGGTGTAGCCAACCATAAGAATCAAACTTTGGTGAACCTAGTTCGATCCGTGATAAGCTTCACTAAATCACCTGTTTCGTTATGTGACATGCCTTCCTTATAGTGCCTTGCGTCTTGGATAGGATTTCTTCTAATTCATTCTGTTAACCCCACATGACATGTAGAGTGGGAGGAAGTCAAGCCTGAAGTATATCAAAACTTGGAGATGTTTGCCTTGCCTTGAGAAGAGCAAAATGAATAATTTAGAGGTTAAGACAGTTGTGGGTTGCTTTGTGATGCAACCTAAGAATTTTATGGGATATGAATTTTACCTGTCCAAAGACAATAGAACTGTCCTCAATTATTGGGCATGTTTCTTAGTCTTATTGTATCATGCAATTTATTTGGTGTCATTTTTGTTGAAACAACTTTACTTTATGTCATACAATGCCAACATATTTAAACCATGCTATACTATGAAGGATTCAACATATGTTAACAAAAGTTGCATTTTCAGTGGGTGTACACAATTATTAAAAAAATTAACTAATTTTACTAATTATTAATGAAAAATGAAGTTATCCATAAATTACAATCACATTAAAAATGTTAAAAATACAGTGGAAAAAATTGAGAGGTGAGAGTAGATGAACAAAATCAAATGTTGATAGAAATAAAAAAAATTAAAAAGAGGAAAAATAAAAATGAGTCTGGTAATGTATTATCATTATTTTTTAAGAAAACACGTGATAAAATTTCCGCTTCTGCAGTCGTATATTCTAGGAATAATAATTCAACCCTTATATCATAAAATAACTCAAGGGCGATTTGGTCATTTCATGCTTAGTTTTTAATATTGCCAACTCTGCTGGTTTTGTGTTGACTAGAAATTATTAGTCTTGGTCAATTATTTTGAATAATAATAAAAGAAATAATATCTATTTACATGATATATATTGTTGTCGTAAAAAAATAACGTAAATTATGAAAATCTCGACGGTGAATATTTAGTCAACATTCGTATCGTCTCCGGTCGGTACAGAAGTGTTCTTCTTGGTTATCACTGATCAGCGGCTTCCGTGCTAGTTCTGGTTTGCGTTGCGTTCTGACTATGCGGTAACAATTTCTTCGATGAGCTGGTGAAGTGCCTTCTCCTACAGTTCTTTCGGTTCAGAGTGTTTGGCTGAGTACTTATAGCTCAATTAGTCTTTGAACGATGGAATCAGGTGACATGTTTTATTTATTTATTTATTTTTTGTCCTTTCCAGTTGTATTTTCCCTTTGATTTGCTAAGAACGGTGATTAGGGTGCTAATCTCGTCGAACTTGTGGTTTTTTCTGTCTTGACTTGAATGTCGGGCATTTTTACGGATTAATGATTACACAATTTGGTTTTTTTACGGCAGTTAACTGAATTTTCATTTATCAAGATCACGAAAATTGTCTATCCCTCTTATAAATTTAAATTCTTAGTGTTGGAAGGGGCTTGATCCCTTGTGCACAAGATGTTGGAAATTGTTAAAAGATAAATGTAAGTATTGTATCTGAATGAGATCGGAAGAATTTAGGGGCTAGTGAATATTCGAAGAATATGACCTTTTGAGGTAGTTTGACGGAAGGATAGTTTGCCTCTGTTTCAGATACACAACGGTAGGAGTTTTTCGTCCATAAAACGTTGATGGCTTCTCTTTCTGCGGTTTACCGACCTTTCTCGCAACATTTTTATATTTGATTTAGCATAGGTAAATTGGAACGGAAGTCATAATAAATGAAAGTTGGTTTCCATATAAATTTCCTTTCTAGAAAAATAAAATGTCAAGATCAGTAACTTATAAATGAAGTTGAATGTAATGAGTAAGATAAACATAGAAAAATATTTGTGCAAATGCTTTCTCCCATTTTTCCTGTGAAACTAAATAAAGGAAAATATTTTCTCCGACTAGTTTCCTCTGTGAATTCTATGATACAGTGGACTCCCTTGAAATTTCCATGATGCTGCTTCCTTTCTCTCGATTCATGAACTTCTAGTGATGCATTAATTTCTTTTTCTGGATTCCAGGGTATGATCTTAATCACCTAGTTCAGGAAGCTCAATCTCGGTGGCTAAAGCCTGTTGAAGTGTATTTCATTCTAAAGAATTATGAGGAGCACCAGCTCACTCACCAAATCCCTCAAAAACCAGCTAGTAATTTCCGTAAATTTTTCTCTTGCATTTGTTGAGGTCTTCCTGATCTACCGTGATGTTACTAATGTTTGTTTTGATTCCATCTTACCTAATCCTTGCATAAATAGGTGGATCTCTGTATATGATCAACAAGCGAGTTCTGAAATATTTCCGAAAAGATGGTCATAGATGGCGTAGAAGGAAGGATCAGAGGACCATTGCTGAAGCCCATGAACGTCTGAAGGTTTGTTGATATTCTTAATTTGGTGTAAATTCAGCCTTTTCCTTTTTTTTTTTTTTCATTCTTGTTATACTTCTTTGTAATTCTTCAAACCATCATTGGATTATGGACATACTTCACTTGGAACTATTTCTGTCATAGGAAGAATGTTAAGCATTTGACCCAGATAATCTAATTGATGAACCAGTTTTGGTTGGGATACAAGCATTTTAAATTTCTCCTTCCAAGTTAGGTTTTTTATAATTTTTTTATGCTTTAAATTTTTTTAATTTTTTATTACAGTTGTGTGGCGATTTAGTCCTGAATTAACAACTATCAGAACTGTCTAGGGATTGAAAAAAATGTCGGAAGGGGATAAGGCTAAGTACCTGTTTTTAGACTAGCTTCTCAAATTTTGTTGTTTACCATAACATTCTGTTTTGCAATATTTAAAACACTAGTTAACTGATGGACTTCAGTTAGTTGGATACTAATTGCTGTAAAGTTGTTGCTGACAATTTTCTTATTATTAGGTTGGGAATGCTGAAGCCCTAAATTGTTATTATGCCCATGGGGAGGAGAACCCTAACTTTCAAAGGCGCAGCTACTGGATGTTAGATCCGTAAGTTTGCACATTTATTCAACTCCACTGTTTCCCTTATTTAGGTTAACCTGGGTCACCTTGAAGTTTTTGTCCTTCCTGCATTGTTAGTCTTCTATAAATTAGGGTTCAAGTTAATATCTTATGTAGGTCACTCCTACAAGCTTCCAACCCATTACATATTCAAAGCTAGGTGAAGGCCAGGCTAAAGTTGTTTTTATTATTTTTTAGTCTGTAATATCACTCTATGTATTTTTTTTAATTAAAGATTTTCACTGTAACAGGGCATGCGAGCACATTGTCCTTGTTCACTACAGAGATATTGGGGAGGTAAGTTTTGTTGAGTTCGTTTATGGGCAAAACCAACCGATTAGCCAGTCATGGGCAGTTTCCTTCCAGAATTTTATCTCCCAAATGCTACTCATTTTAACTAATTTTGATGTGTGTTTTCATTTTTCTGCTTCAGAAATCAATGCCAGTGGCTTGAGAACGCCTACTTGATGGAAAGCAACCCCACACCCCCCCAAAAATAAAAACAAACAAACAAAAAAAGGAGATTGTTGTTTCTAAAATACCTACTCTACTTTCTTTAGACAATTGGTTTTCTGCTAATTTACACTTTCTTTCTGATTGGTGTTGTGAACAAAACTGATTCTTGATGTGCAATCAGTGCTTGTTCATCTATATTCATTGAGTTCATTGAGTTCATCTTGTTTAAAAAGTTACAATAATGATTTTATATGTGGTTACAGGGAAGGCGGAGTGCTGGGTCAACATCTGAGTTTTCTCCATTGTCTTCTTCTACTTTCAGTCCTAGTCCTAACTCTTTCATAACTCACCAGCTGGAATCTTCTTTTGTCATTGGTGAATTATATCAGAAGCAATCAAGTCCTAACTCTGTGGAGATTAACTCCAGTGAAGTCATCAGCAATCATGGGGTGAATCCATTGGATTATAGAGAGAGAACGGATGGGGTAAACAATTCATCAGATCCTGATTTAAATCAGGCATTGCAAAAAATTAAGCAGCAATTGAGTTTAAATGATGATGAGGTGAAACGAATTGATACATTCAACTATCAGAACGAGGATTCAAATGATTTAGATCATGTCTTATATGCTTATGACTTGTCTGGTCAAACATCAAATGATTCAGACACTCTTCTTTTGCAACAGCATTCAGGTATATGCCATTTACAAGTTCTTTTGTTCACGTCAAACTATTCTCTGTTTTAATAGAATTCGTAGAGAAATTTAAAGGACTGTTAACAAGGCTTGACCTTTCAGATGATGGGATTCAACAGCAGCATCAACTATCTGAGTTTGATATTTGGAAAGAGATACTAGATGAACCCACAAAATTGCCAGATTCTGAGTTACAAGCACAACATGAACAATATGTTCAAAAGGGTAAGATTTCCTCATGGGTATTCCATTCGTAACTTCTAGAATTTGTATCTTTGAAAGCCCCTGACTACTCTTTTATTTTGCCAGCTTCTTTAACAACTCCGCTAGATGTTTCTACGATATATCCTACATACTCTCCTGTACTAAATGCTTATGGGATCAATCCAGATGGCTATTCATCATTATTTAATCAAGATGAATTGGAAATTCCTCTTGAAGATGATATAAGCTTTAACATACCCCCTAAGCAGAAGTTCACAATTCGAGAAGTATCTCCACAGTGGTGCTATGCTTCGGAGGGTGCA
Source organism: Avicennia marina (assembly GCA_019155195.1). Classification (NCBI taxonomy): domain Eukaryota; kingdom Viridiplantae; phylum Streptophyta; class Magnoliopsida; order Lamiales; family Acanthaceae; genus Avicennia; species Avicennia marina. The sequence continues at coordinate 10,221,447 of CM032763.1, forward strand.
AAGGTATATTTCATAAGAACTGAATTCAGTATAAGCCATTGGATAATTATGTATGTGAATAAAATTCTTCCCTTCTGGGACTAAAATAATCTTTGCCTTTCATATTATTCACACAAGAAGTCTACTTTCTCAAAGCATGTGTCAATTCTGGGAAACCCAATGAAGAAATGACATGATTCAGTACTGAAAAGAGGGATCATTTTACTGTCAAGTTGAACTTTGGGAGACTTGAGCGAACGAAGAGAGAAAGTATCAATATATTATTTATTGAGATTGGGCATGAGTTGGGCTGATGGCCCTTTTTTTTCCTTCTCTGATAATTAGGGTTGATGCTTATGTTGTATAGGAGACAACATCAAAATAAATGTCATGTTGTTGTGGTAGAATTCAAATAGATGCCACCAAGATTAGTGAAGAAAGAACGGTTCTGGGGCAAGAGAGAGGATCCATATGAAGCCCCAAAGATTCTACTGGTAATGAGTCTGGAACGAGGATTAATATGATACTTCAAAGAGTTACTTTAGAAGCTAAAAATATTGGGTATAATTTTCTTATTAAAGTATCTTAAAAGCTTCTTTTTTGGATTTACTTTCATGTTGAAATCTGTGGAAAAATGCCCTCAATTCAGAAGGAATTCATGATGATTGGAGGTGATGACAGTTTCAATCACCTCAGCAATTCAACCTACTCTCCAAACCAAAAGCACGGCCATCTTGGGAATAATATTTTTATGAAATGCTGAAGTTCACTGTAATCTAGTTAGCTCAAAATCTATTCTGTGATTAAAGTTGTTTCCGGAGTTTTGGTATCTTATGACTTACATAGGTAGTAATCTAAGTTCAAATCCTATCTTGCAGGTTTTCATTATTGGATCTTTTCTCTGTGATCCTTCTGACCATACATGGGCTTGTATGTTTGGTGACACTGAAGTTCCAGTTCAGATCATTCAGGAAGGTGTCATTTGTTGCCAAGCCCCCTCTTTCTTGCAAGGAAAAGTCAGTCTTTACATTACTTCTGGAAATGGAGAATCTTGCAGTGAGGTCAGGGAGTTTGAGTACTGTGCTAAGCCTTGTGTTTGTATGCGAAGTAATCCACCTGAAGCTGAGGCTCATAAAAGTCCAGAACTCTTGTTGCTCACCATGTTTGTGCAAATGTTACTGTCCAATTCGTTGCCGAAAGGTGTCTCTGAACCAAGAGGTGACTTGTTGGGCAAATCAAGAGTGGCTGAGGACCCGTGGAACCAAATCATTGATGCTATTTTAGTTGGAACTACAACACCATCAGGCATTCTTGATTGGCTTCTGCAAGAACTTTTGAAGGACAAGTTGGAAGCATGGCTTTCATCAAAGCTCCATAAGAACAACGAAAGAGACTGTTCTTTATCAAAGAAAGAACAAGGTATCATACACATGGTTGCTGGGCTAGGATTTCAATGGGCATTGCAACCAATTCTGAATTCTGGAGTTAATGTTAATTTCCGTGATATTAATGGATGGACTGCTCTTCATTGGGCTGCGCAATTTGGGAGGTACACATACATCTATATATGTGTGTGTGTGTGTGTGTGTGTGAGTGTGTGTGAATTTTTTTTTTTTTTTAACTTTGTATTGGCCTACGTATCTAACTTGGCATATTATTAGTAGTTATGTGTGAAACAATTGACTCTGTAATAATTAAGAAAATGGCAGTGCTATGTTGTTCTCGTCCAGAAGATACATACAAGATATTGGACCGGCCATTGTGTTTTTGTAGGTCACATGAATCTGTTCCCACACCTTTATCGAACTAGTTTTACTTTAGTTCTTTATTTTTCTTTTGCTAGGATATTCAATACGTTGAGAGCTAATAGACTTAGGATGCATAAAGCTGATTGGATGGAATGAATTCTTTGGCGGGTATGGCTAATGAAACTCAGAAAGAAGCTAAACTACTCCTATGAAAATCTAGATTTAAGCAAAACTTTATTTCATTGCCTCTAAGCTAAAGATGTGAATTTCATAAATTTCTTCCCAACTATCTTTTCCCACTGTTGCTAGAGTACTCCTTTATAGAGACTGAACAATATCTTTCAGATTGATTGGTATTGATCCATGCAGACTCTAGAAATTGACAGCCTCTAGAAATTGATAGATATTAAAGTAACATTTAAGTAAAAAGCTGACGCTTCACTTGTGATTTCCTCCTTCATACTTGAGGCATACTTTGCTTGAAGCACTTGGATGACATGCATTCAAAATCATTCATATGTGATGCGAACAGATTTTCCTCCATGCTTGAGGCATACTTTGTTTGAAGCACTTGGATGACATCCTTTCAAAATCATTCATATGTCATGTGGCTAGATTTATTATTCAAAAAATTAATGAAATAAGACACTAGATCTACATGGTTCATCAATTTGTCTACACTTACAATTGCTTTCTGTAAATTTTGTATTGTTAAATGGTATGAGGAGATTACAAAATTACACATTAATTATTTTGGAAGTATAATAGATTTTATACAAGGTTTTTTCTCCCTCTTTCACTACTAAATGAGTTTTAGGCCTATTTATCGTGTTTGCCTTCTGCAACATCGATAAACAAAAAGTTCTGCTTAATCGAGTGTTTTTTCTCAATCCTATGTGGTTTGAGTCATTTTTTTTTTTTTTTAATAATGCTCGAGAATTTTGTACCTAGCCGAACTCATCATGTTCTAGTGTTAAATTGGCTGAGCTGAGGTGCCTTCGAGTCAAGTTAAGCCCTCTTTATGGCTGAGCAGAAATATCATGTGGCTGAGCCAAACTAAGGTATTTCATGACTGAATTAATCAGTAATGGCTAAGCTCTCTTCTGGCCAAGCTAGTTAGTAATATTAAGCTCTCTTTTGCCCGAGTTAAGCCATCTCATGGCGGAGCTAAAATATCATCTGACTGGGCTGGGTTACCTTTTGGGTGAGCTAAGATTTCTTGGCCAGGCTAATCAGTGATGGCTAAACACTCTTCTGGCCAAGTAAAGCTATCTCATACCGAGCTAATGCATCATGTGGCAGAGCTGAGCTACCTTTTGGTGAGCTAAGATGTCTTATGGCTTAGTACAACTGAGTTGTCTCCTTATCGGTCTGGTTGGATAGTATGAGTTGACTTGCTAAATTAGGTCATTGCCAAGAGTTGAACTTGTCAGTGCATTGATAAGGTTGCTCACTACGCGTTGATTTTCTAGGAAGAGAGGAGAGTTTTTCTGTGAGCGCCTGTTGATTATATGCTATGTAAAACTCTCATCTTAAATGGTGAAGGAAATTAAACTCCATCTTGTGATTGCCTCGTCTTTTGGTAGTACCTGCAACTAAATCAAGTGAACTGTTGTTTCAATGTTTTATTATCCCACTTTTCATTTTAACGTGATGAAATCATGACATTTCAGAAATTAATGTATATTTAGGTTAGCCTGTAAGCCCACTAATATTTGCCTAATGTTCTCTCCAACAACTGAATTTTGTTTAAATCTTTTACGGCTTTCAAAATCAAACTGTAATTACTGAATTTGCTGATCAGTTTTAGTGGCACCCTTGGAAGCTTTTCAGTGATACTGTCTTATTATTATTATTATTTTTGTAGAAGTTTAATTTCTGTGTATAACAGGGAAAAGATGATTGCTGCTCTCATAGCATCTGGTGCATCAGCTGGGGCAGTTACAGATCCCAATTCACAGAACCCAACTGGTAAAACACCTGCATCGATTGCTGCTACCTGTGGCCACAAGGGACTTGCTGGTTATCTTTCAGAAGTTGCACTAACTAGTCATCTTTCATCCCTTACTCTGGAGGAAACTGAGTTGTCTAAAGGATCTGCTGCTGTGGAAGCAGAAAGAACGGTAAATAGTTTGTCAGATGCAACTTCCTCCTCAAATGAGGACCAGGTTTCTCTTAAGAATACTTTGGCTGCAGTTCGAAATGCCACTCAGGCTGCTGCACGTATACAAGCTGCATTTCGTGCTCATTCATTCCGGAAGAGGCAGCACACAGAAGCTGCAGTTTCCATTGCTGGTGTTGCTGGAGATAAGTACAGTATGTTAGAGAGTGACTTTCAGGGTCTTTCAGCTGCATCAAAGATGGCATTTGGCAATGCACGCGACTATAATGTAGCTGCTTTATCCATTCAGAAGAAATACAGAGGCTGGAAAGGTCGGAAGGACTTCCTCGCATTCCGCCAGAAAGTTGTAAAGATACAGGTGCATCACTTTGGTCCCAGTTTTATTTTATTTTCTATTGTTTAGATGTTTCTCATCTTATTGCCGGATGAGCACTTCAGATCTGTGCTGATAAAGAAGTTCAATGATTTAAGCCTACCTATACGTTGGTAGAGGATGAGGGTTCTAGACTGACAGAATAGGGGTCAGATATTCTTCACACAAAGAACCCTGAAGGTTCTGTTACTATATTGTTAACATCAATTAAGAGAATTAATTTAGGAGATTAAGATTTTGGCACTTCTATACAATGAGTATATGAATGATATAGCTAATGCTACAAATTGGCTGTTCCAAAATCACTCGGGGCTGTTTTTATTTTGGAGTGTGTATTTTTAGGTTTATATTTTTTAAGAATTGTGAAAAAGTAAGAAAGAGAGAGAGAGAATTAAAAAAGTATAGTAGCTGTAGCATGTGTTTTTTTGGTGTCAAACGGAAAAATAGACTAAATTTTTAATGACCATATTTCTTTTAGAAACAAAATTAATGTTTACTTTATTTTTATTTTTTCCTCTTGGAAGATGTGGAAGGACATTGCGATTGAGATTTTTTCCAAATGGCATAAGATAATCTAAGATACTATATCTTGATTGCCATTTAATCCGTAAACTAGTTGGAGGTAAAAGATGGTTGTCTTATCAAATTCTTGTCATGGCAGGCTCACGTGAGAGGCTACCAAGTTAGGAAAAATTATAAAGTTTGTTGGGCAGTTGGTGTACTGGAGAAGGTTATTCTAAGATGGCGACGACGAGGAGTTGGCCTGCGTGGATTTCGACATGACTCAGAATCCATTGATGAAGGTGAAGATGAAGACATCCTTAAGGTGTTTCGCAAGGAAAAAGTGGATACGGCTATTGATGAAGCTGTCTCAAGAGTGCTGTCTATGGTTGAATCTCCAAAGGCACGCCTGCAATATCACCGCCTTCTTGAAAAATATCGTCAAGCCAAGGTAATTAAGGTTCTTGGTATGACTTTAAAATTTTGTTGGCCTGGGTATTGTCATATTAGCTAAGCTTACGTTGCCTTGTTGCACTGCACCTTAGTGCTTTCCTGAGTTGTCGGCATCATTCTCGCCCAATAACCTGGGAAATGAATCATCATTATCTTGACAGATTTGTTTGCAAAAATAATGGATTTAAGTGGTATTTAGTTTTTGTTAAATATTTGTGCCTCATCTTTATAATAATTGTATCCGTAAGCAGCACTGTGAAATTGTCCATATGGTAATAGCAAGATATGGTTGTCTTAAGTGAATGTGTCAAAGGTTCAATATCTGGTTGGAGGCTGAGGGGAGCATTGGTTCAACTTTTAGTTTGGATATTAAACTCCGCTATAATTATTGTTTTTGTTTCGCTTCATTGTTATCTCATTTCTTAGGGATCAATTTGTACTTTACAGCTTCTTAGTCTGACGATCCCTTGAATTCTGGCAGGCTGAGCTTGAGAGCCCAGAGTCTGATACTCCAACTTCATCTCATCACGACGTACCATCGTCTGATAGCATTGTCCTTATGGATACGAGATTTACAAGTTGACATGGCTACAGTGTGATGGCATTTCCCACATGGGATCTACTGGTTGATATAGCAGTTTCTGGTCGTTAGGAAAATTTGCTTTCTTCTGCAGTTCTTCTACTCCTAGCATAATAGCTGTTAGTAAATGTTGGGTTTACGTAGTGAATAAAGATCGGAGAAAATGATTATATAGATAAAATTATTTTTGTTAATGTTGTCTAATGCTGATTAGTGGGGGTGTTGTAATATTGCTACTGAAGTGTTGTAAAATGTTGATTGATTTGAATGCATGTCACGAGTGGGGTATGGTTTTCGAAAATTTAGAAGACATGAATATATGTTATTGGTTGCTTGTCTTGTAGCTAATTTTATTTCCTTTTTATTGAGTCATAGTTAAAGATGGAAAGAAGGCACCAACATAATAAGAAATTATTTTCATCGAAGAAGACTCATTTTGAGCCTTAACTGCCCCTGGGAAGAATTCAATTGAACGCCAACAGAGCACAAAATAAGTGAACTCCAACCATGACCCAAATCTAATCCCATAAGGAATTCTCGTCCTCAAGATTTCGAACCTCTGACTACGTGGAATAGAAACACAACATTTAGCCAATCTCCGTAATATTTATACCCAGGCCACGATCATAAGTTATATTACTTTATTAATGTTAATCACTTGAACATGATAAAATGAACATTCGATATAGTATAAGTAAAATTATGGACAAATAATTGAAACCAAGTAATAATCCTTTAAAAGTTATCCTTCAGAACCTTTACCCTATCATTTAAATTCAATGTAAAACATGATTTAATTGTATAATCGTTGCCACCATACTAAAATTCTAACTATAAAGTAAACATCGCTTAATTGCTAACACTAACTAAAATTCTAGAAACTCAGAGAAACATGGGGATAACTTAATGCATCCACAGCTCACCACATATCACCAACAAAGCATGAGAGTTTTGACAGTTCATTAAGCATGATGAAAGTAAAATATCAATCATTCAACAAAGACGATGCAAGAGAAATAATAGATCATGTCCAATAAACCCCCCAAAAGACACTTTGGTATTTATTTCAGCAAGTCTCGATAACAAGTCAACTTCTGCATTATTCGACAAGTAGATCCCATTCCCATGTTCTCATGCATAGTTCAGCCGGAATATGTCATTCAACACATAAAAGCTGCCCTGAGGTGTTGGCATCAAATGGAACATCTGGAGGAATTCAAAGACCCACGGAGTTAATCAAACAGAGATGATAAGTAACAAGCTCATTTACATGTTGCAAAAAAAACCCTAATGTGCCGCATAAATGTATGCATTAGACTTCTTTAAACCTGCAAGGCCAAAGCGTTCAACTACTATTAATATTATAATGCCTGCCATGGGGACCCATATACGTTTACAGGAGTACTAGAACACGAATTTCTTACATACTTTTGAACTGCAGTTAAATGAATTCTTAATTCATTATCTAGTTATGAATATTGGGAAATATGATGGGAATAAATTGAGTTGCTTATAAATATCTCAGATCGAGGTTCCCAATTACTCTCACTCCAATACGAACGAAATTAGTATCCAAACTACAATGGTTTACTTGGCTTTCAGAAATTAGGCATAAGAATTGCAAGTAACCCCATCAGTCAAACTTAATAGACAAGTTTTTCAATATGGCTCATTAAGAAAGATTAAAAATTCCACTTCATAAGCCACTGAAATGATTCCGTACTTTCATATTGTAAAGATATCAGGGAGACCGAGTAAACAACAAATTGAAACCAATCTAGCTGAAATGTCTCGAAAGCACCAAAATTCAATCATGCAAAGTAAAACTGCACGTCAAAGCCTTGACATCTCTGTAATTGACAAGCTAACATGAAATTATGTCATTGTGTCACTTCCACCTATCAAATACCTTAGAATTTCATAAAATGCGCAATTTAGAATGGTATCATTTACACAATAAGCAATGCACACATGACCTAATATTTGATAAATGATTTGTCCACCAATAGGAATTAAATATGAAGCCTACATAATCAATAAAACCACAAATAATAGTACTCATCACGAGCAAATATGATTGAATTTTTGGTATAAGCCTCAAAAGAACCCCCGGCTACTAAGACCAACATCAAACGCATACTCCCCCCAACAAGTTCCAGAAACAGCCAATCAATTCCCCAAATTTCATGGCTAACAGGAAAACGATTCATGGTGATAAAAAGAAAAGACTAAAACAGAATTATACTCCAAAAAAAAAAGGTTGATCCCTAAACCCGTGCCACGTTGTTTAATCGAGAAACCACGACGCAAACGAATCAATTGCAGCACAAAAAATAAACACTCGCCTGACTGAACTTGAGTGCGTGCTGTTCGCCGGCGAGCTGAAGATTACCCGAAACAAAAACAAGCATTCCACCAGCGGGACCCGAGGGCTGGCAATCGACGGTGGTGATCTGATGCTGGCATTGCGGGAAGGGCAAACTGGTCAGTTTACCAGTAATACTCTGCGACCCTATGAATTTCTGGCCCTCAAAAGACAGCATCGACGTGTCCTGATAGAGGGTGGAAAGCCCAGCCCGATTGGTGTCGAAGGTCGTATAGTAGTGCTCCACAAAGGCCTTGGCAACTGCGTCGGGATCCATCGCGCCGTCTCTTGTTTCCACTTGGCCGAATGCTTGTGCCGTTGTCAGGAAGAAAGGTGGGGCATTTGAGGAGAATCGCTGGGGGCTAAATTTGTCAAATTAGATGTTTTGGTGCTATGCATTTGAGACGCTTATTCTTGTTTCCTGTAAGCACGCTTCTTTCCTTAAAAAAGAACGTATTTTATGACTTGTATTTTGCCTTTTTTCGTTTTCTCCCTCGTACCGACACCTATACATGCTCAACCGGTGTGGCGGTGTTTCTCTTCGAACTCAACACTTCAATAAGAAACGTTGGATTATATGCGGGTGATTGGACGAACCTCTCCTTTTTGTTTTTGGAAGAAAATTTTCAAGAAAATGACATATTTTTATGTTACTCAAGAAATTCTTCCCAAAACTAGAGAAGGCTAAGATCTCCTTTTTTCCCACATTTCAGCCCCCTCTCTCTAAATTCAATCACTTTCTTTTTTGTCTCTTGTTCTCTCTTACAAACCCTCTTCCCTTTCTTTCTTTCTTTAGTATTTTACTTCAAATCTCAGTCTCCTTGAGATAATGTTGCAATCAAATTATTCTACACATCTCAGGCTTCTAATAGATCTCCACCTTAGCCCCGTTTTTTGTTCGAGTCATGAGGTTAGGGTCTGTTACCCAATTTAGTTGTCAAGTTGGTTGGGACATGTGGTCGGCATATGTTTCTTCAAAAACTAGTTGGCAGGTTTGGCTGTGCTGTTCCTTCTCGGCTAATTTCCTCCCCTCCTTTATGGTAGGAAAGTGTGCAATATCACTGCGAGAGAGAGTGGGATTGAATGAGACAAATGCTTGCATTTGAGTAGCAACATCTAAAAAAGATTCTACCACCTCTACTTTTTTGCTCATTCAGAATTCTTCATAAAAGATTGTGAGAAGGGTTGGGATGGCCTGGTGATGATGAAGACATATGCCGGAGATCATAATAAAATGAAATTCATGAGTAGTGTTAATTTGGATTACTATTTCAGCCCTGTGGTTTGGTGCTCTTGAGTAGAGTCTCTATTTGCAATTTCTTTGGGTATTGATTTAGTTTTAAGAATACGTTTTCGTATATATTATATGTAATACTTGGAATTTCGTTTTAATGAAAAGGGTAAAGTGTGAGAGAGAAACATGTGTTGCTTTTTGTTTGACAATTAAAGAATTATAAACAGTTATTTTTTCTTGCACTACAAATGACAAATGTAAAAACATCAGAAAGACCAGAGCACCTATGAATAAAAATGGAGAATATAACTTGTGGACGTAGACATTTCTTGCGAACCATTTTTATATTGTGCTCATTTTATGTTTTAGTTTATTGTACAATACTATTTGCATGATTAAGATTAAGCTATTCTAAAAGTTTTGATCTAGGGACATATAACATTGGTGCCATTTAGGGAAACCAGCCCATAGTTTTTTAGCATGTGAGCGCTAGCAACCATGGAGGGAGCGTAGGAACCCGCTTCTTCTTGGTTTAGTTTGACTAGGGAGCAATTCCACTCTATAATCAAAAAAGTAGTGCATGTAGCTATTCAGAATCATGCAACAAGCCGCAGAAGGAAGGATGAATGAGAATATGAAAAATCACGGAAAAGAACAAAGCTAGTAGCCTAGAAGCGCCTAATTAAAGCAGTTCAACGGGGGGAAAAACTTGCCAATCCGGACTGAAAATTTAAGAAGTCAGCTTTTTGAGGAAAGAAAAAGGCATCCTAGTCCTCTACCATCGTGGGCCTCCCATTTTTGTGGAGGTCCTAAATGAACTGTTCTTAAATAATTTTTGAAATGTTTCTATAGTTGAATACAACGAGGCTTTAGATACGTCAGGAACACCTTTCTAAGTTCAAACATCAGGATATTCTTGAATTTTTCTCACTACATTGGAGGGAATGACTCGATGATGGTTGGTCATCTTCCCTCTCTATATATCCAAAATTTTGAGGACTTCATGTCTTTATTTTACATGAGTTTGCTAACAGTAAAAAGTATGAAAGAACTCCATTATCCTTGTTCAGTATAAAGCAAGGAGATAAACCCCTGTAAGAATATGTTCAAAGATTTACTCATAATACTTTAGATACTCCTTCTATTACACAAGAAATCTTGACTAGTGCCTTCATTTAAGATTTAAAGAATGGGGAGTTCTTCCATTCTTTGGAAAAAAAAATTACTCGAGATTTCGAAGAGTTTCTCACTCAAGCCAAAAAATACATCAATATAAAGGAAGCTAGGTGAGATAGAATACAGAAGAAACAAAAGGCCACTTTTTTGAAGAGTCAAGGAGTGACAAAGTACTCAATGACTCTTGAGCAATAAGGAAGGAGAAAGGCTGCAAGAACTATCTAGCAGACATACCATTGAAGACAACCCATGAGCACATTTTAAGTACTTATCAGAACACATATATGTTCCGATGGCCGGCTACATTTAACACTGAACCTCAGAATACCCTAGAGAAAAATTTTGCAAGTTTTATAATCAGTATGATCACACCATGGAGAGGTGTGGAAAGCTAAAAAGAAAGCTTGAAGCTTCAATAAAGAAGGCTATTTGAGGAAATATGTGTAAAAAAAAACAACATCAGGATAAAGGTAGGAGATGACTCAAGAATAACAATCTCGGGTGGAACAACCAAAGAGGGGATATATAAATATGATCCTAAGAGGATCCCAAAGTAGGATTTCTAATTGTGATAAGAAGGTGTTTGTTTGGATTGAGCTAAGAAGGCGAGAAAAGGCTCAAAGTAGATATCCCTACCATCTCACCATCTATTTTAGCAAAGCAGATTTGAAAGTCGCACATCAGAATGCTTTAGTAATCATGTCAACTATTGCTAACTATGATGCGGCGAAATGCTTGGTTGATGGAAGAAGTTATATACATATGTTGTCAACTAAGGCCTATAGCTAAATGGGTTTGGAAGAGAAAGATCTATAGCTTGTTGAACAATCCTTGTATAGATTCTTGGGAGAGTTAGTGTGTCCTAAAGGGAGAGTTTCTTCACCAATAACTTTGGGAGGGAATGGAGTTACTCAAACTAGGTTAATACAATTTTATGTTGTTAATTCAATTAGTACATGAAACGTTATTTTTGGTAGGCCCACCATAGCATCCCCTATTTACACGACTATCAAATTTCCAACTTTTAATGGAAGGGTAGTAGTTAGGAGGGACCACATCATGTTCTGACAATGTTATGTAGATTCAATTAAACATTTCAAATCCAAGAGGGTTTTTAGCTCACCTATGCTAGATGTAGGGAGCATAGAGGCCTTTAAAGAGCTAATGAGTATTGAGTTACAACTAGGTTTGCCTGAAACTACAACCTGAATTGGAGTTGACTTGCCTAAACATTTGAAATATGAATTGATTCAATTTCTAAGGAAAAATGCACAAGTTTTTGTATTCTTAGTGAAAGATTGACAAGGGTAGGCCTTGGGGTTGTAGAACATTGGCTAAATATTGATCTAATGAGCAAAATATGAAGTAGAGATTAAGGTCTTTCAATCCTCAAAAGATAGAAAAAATGAGGGAAAAGATTGATGAATTGCTACATGCTAATTAGATTGAGGAGATCTAATTCCTAGAGTGGCTAGCCAATGTGGTAATCTTGCTAAAATTGAGAGGCAAATGGAGTATGAGTGTTAATTTCAAAGATCTCAACAAAGCCTATCCAAAAGATTATTACCTGTTGCCTTATATAAACTAGTTAGTAAATACTATGGTAGGAATGGAGCTTCTATCAATAATGAGTGCCTTCTAAGGATATCATTGGATACCCTTAGCCGATAAAAGAAAGTTATGTTTCATAACCCCCTTTGGTACTTTTTTTCTTTAACGTTATGTCATTTGGCTTGAATGCAAGGGCAACAAATAAAAGAATGGTAGATAAGATGTTCAAGCAACAAATTAGCCAAAATATAAAAGTATGCATAGATGATATGTTGGTCAAATTGGAAGAAGATATTAATCACATAAGAGATTATAAGAAACCTTCCATACCCTAAATTAATATAATCTGAAGCTGAAGCTAGCAAAATATGTGTTCAACATTCATGAAAAGAAATTTATAAGGTTCTTAACTACCCAAAAGGGAATTAAGTCGAACCTTGAGAAGGTTCAAGCCATCCAGTAAATGCCTCCTTCATCAAACATTCATTAAGTATAAAAGCTAATAAGAAGAATAGCTACCTTATTTCAATTCATATCTAAAGTGTTAAATAAAAGTTTGCCTTTCTTCAAAGTTTTGAGAAAGGCTAAGGAATTTCATTAGAATGAAGAATGTCAAAAAGCTTTTAAAGAACTAAAGGTGCGTCTGGCTAACCTCCTACTCTTGAAGAAACCTAACCTAAGAGAGAAGCTCTTTGAGTATCTAGCTATCTTAAAGGTGACAATAAGTTTAGTTCTTGTTGAAAAGTATAGGAAGGAACAATATCCTATATAATATGTTAGAAAGATACTTTAGGGATCAGAATTGAGGTATTCTGATATCGAGAAGTTCATTTGTTCCTTAGTTGTTGCCCCAAGAAGGTTGTGCCTATACTTTCAGGGTCACCCCATTGTCATCTTGACCAATTATCCCCTCAAACAAATTTTGGAGGGTGGGGAAGCAACTTGGAGGTTGGTCAAATAGCTAATCAAGTTAGGATAACTTGAATTGGAATATCAAACTTGGTCATCCATTAAAGCACAAGCATTAGTAGAATTTATAGTAGAAATGATAGGCAATGGACAATCCTCACCCTAGAAGCATTTAACCTTAAAGGGGATGTTCTTGAGTACGCGCTAAGGCTAGATGCTAATGTCTCTAATAATGAGGCTAAATATGTAACACTCTTATGGGGATTGAAGATAAGGTGCATTCAAATGTGGTCTATATTCTCAACTATTGTATTAGCAATTCCAAGGTAATTATGCAACTAAGAAATAGCAAATGAAGCTTTATTTAGAAGCACTTTAGAACTTGACAGCAGAGTTTGAAGAGTTTGAATTTGTTCACATCGACCAATTAGATAATCAAAAGGCAAACGAATTAGTAAGATTCATAGGGACTGTAGATTTGTCTTTGCATAAACGTATCACTCCACAAATGGTGTCTAAATGTAAATTTGAAAACTAACTGTTTAGCTTCTAACTAAGCGACTTGAAGGGACTGATTAATTAGTTGCCTAAAAGAAAGCCCTACTGTAGGAAAAACTAAGTGCAAGCATCTCTTTACACATTAATAGGTGATGTGGTTTATCAACAAGGATTCTCCAAGCTATTACAAAAGTGCCTAGGGCTAGTTGTGGTTAGAGCATCCTATAAGATACCCATAAGTGTTGTTGTGGAAATCAATTTGGAAGAGAACTTTAGCTTGAATGGTAGGATATTATTAGCTCACTATGAGAGCTGATGCCACGGAGTATGTGCACAAATGCGCTCGGTTTCAAACATTAAAAATCTCCCAAGTCTCTATTAAGCTACAAAAACAATGCCTCTTCCCCTACCATTCACACAATGGGGCCTTAACATTATGGGGCTTTTCTCTTTGCAACTGGGCAAAGAAAATTTCTTATCGCTGCTGTAGATTATTTTAGTATATGGGTAGAGGTAGAACATTTGGCTAGGATCACTAAGTAGTAGTTATCAAAATTATATGGAAAAACTATATACGCTAATTGGGATGTCTTGAGAGATAATCACCGACAACAGAAGGTAGTACCAAGAAAAGAAATTAAAAGAATGGTGTGGCTAATAGGAGATCAAGCAATTGTTCACTTCTATACCCCATTCTCAAACCATTAGCTAAGAGGAAGTGACAAATCGCAGACTAATAAGGGGAATCAAAATGAAGTTGGCAAAAACGAAAGAAACCTAAATGGGAAGGTTGCTTGAGGTGTTATGGGCATGTCAGATAAGACCCTACTTAACCACAGGAGAAACACTGTTTAGTTTAGTGTATGGAGTAGATGCGGTTGTCCCACTCATGGCGACCCATGAATTTCCTCGAGTTTGTTACTATCATCTTACCCGAAATGAGGAAAGTATGTGCAAGCCTTACTTGTTGGAAGAAAAGTGAAAAGTGGCCTAGCTCAAGATGTTGAGACATTGACAACGAATCACTAAACTCTTTAATAAAAAAGTTGTCCCTAGAAAATTGGGAGTGGGGGGCCAAGTCCTTAAAAGAGTTGATCTGTTAAAAAATGTTAAGAAATTAGACCCTATCTAGGAAAGTCCATATACCGTTGTGGAGGTGTTTCTAAGAAGAGCATATAAGTTCAAATATCATGATGGCCGGATTCTAGATTGACCATGGAATGCTCAGGCATTAAAGCATCTTTATGTTTAATTTTTTTTGTTTTATTTCTCCATTGTTTGATTTAGTTTTTACGTTTGTAAATAACTACAAATAAATGGGAATTTTCATTTATTGGCAAAAGTTTTTACAGAGAGGTATGAAAGGGGAGTGACCTAAGCATCTGACTACCTTTGGCTAAGAGGGTTATAAAGAAGCTCTAAGCATGCTTGTGAAATCATGTCTTAACCTCTTGAATGACCACTTTATTTTTCTTAGGAGGTTGCTCAAAATTATCTTGTAACTCATCTAAGGAGGTGTTTTAGCCCCTTCCCCAATATTGATGTCCTTTAAATTAGCCTTAAAAACTGCATACCCCTTTCCAAGCACATCTTCCTAGCAGTAGTCAAAGTCACAAATGAAGAATCCAATAACTTTGTCGTACAAGGTGAATTTGTCTTCATTGGATTCTTTGTATTCAATCAACTTAGACTTCTAATAGTCATCAAAATCTTTTAGCCCTCCTACGTAGTAAAAAAATCTTTAATGATTGATCAGTACTCCTTGTCTAGGTGGGAAGGTAAGGAATTATGAATATCTCTAATCCATTTCTGAAGGTCCACTATTCCTCGACCAACTCAACATTTCATCTATATAAGGCCTTGATCTCTTATTGGGCCCCTTCATATTAAGACTTTTAGTATTCAACCCCCATTTTGGCCCACTCTCATTGACTTAGAACATTTTCATAGTTTACATGTTACCCAAAGGTCATCTCCATGCACATTGTTGGAATAAAAGATTACGTATATGTAAAAGTTAAGGAATAGGCCATTACCATTACTTGATGGATGGCCAACTTATCTAATAGTTTTTCATTTGAGAGCTAACTAACCAATTCCTTATCACAGCTTGTGACTTCACCATAGATATACTCTCAAGCTAGGTAGGGTTTTAGGTCAATTGATGATCTTGCCACGAAGAATGAGTTTGGAGTTTTAACGTGTATGATGGGGACCCCAAACCTAGCTATGAAAAGAGATAATGGTTTGCATTGCCCTATTGTGGTTTGACACCACGATATCTCCAACTCTAGGGAAGGTTAAGGTTGTTTAGATACCCCTGAAGGGATTCCTTTTATTACCTCAGTCTAGGAACCCTCCTCATGGTGAACTAGCTAGGTCAAAAGTTTGAGGGACCCAAGTTATGGAGAGCAGATGACTTGACAACTTTCCTTTTCTATCCAACCAGCCTGTACTTGAAATTTGTCCTACATATTTGTTCCACTAGAAGATTAATTGCATAGATAAAAAGGTTAGGATAGTAATTGAGTTTTTCTATTAACTGAAGAAGCAGTAAAGGGTACCTGTATTCTTAGTAAAATCATCCCTCTATAAGGACAACCCATATCAATAAAGGACTCCCTTCTCTTTTCGAAGTGATAATTAGAGAACGTGATTATTAAGAAGTTTAAGTTTTTGATCTACTTTGTTTAGAAGGAGTTATCTATTATAATTTATTATTACCAGAGGGTCATCTTTCCAAGAAGTTTGAATTATCGTCTCTCCCTTAAGGTATTGGAGAAAGGGAAATTCTTCCTTCCAATGCTTATTGGCAAAAGATAATCTTTTGTGCAAGTGATAATAACTTCTCATGGTAAAATAGAAGACAATCTTTTTGAAGAATCTAATTAAAAAATTATAACAAAATAATTCTGCTTGTGGATCTACTCCTACTGACTAGTAGAGTATAAAGAACCCAACCAATAAGTGGAATGAGTTAGGGGCAAGTTAAGATATATGCACGTCAAAGTGCTTGATCACATCGACAAAGAATTAGGGAAGGGGAAAAGACAACCCAACTTCATCTGATGGGTAAAAATGGTCATGAAGGTTAGAAAAGGTTTATTTAGAGGGAATAAAGAGTGATGACTTTATAATCTAAGGGTGCATTTTGTCCACAATCATCTTGCACTTATTTAAGACCAACTCATAAAAGGAAGGACAATTGCTGAAAGAAGTAAAAGTAATTGTACTTGGTCTGAGGTGAATTTAGGTAATAGTCAAAGGGAATATGTAGTAGTGAGAGCTTGTTAATAGTAAGATGAATAGAGAGAATGGTGAAGCGAAGGAGTGTGGAAAGTAAGGGTGAAAAAGTGGTTTTATATGTGAGATTCTTAGATCATCAAGCACCACATGAACCACCAAGATGAAGTAATGAAGTTGGTTGATCTCTCTCAAAAAGTTCATAGAGAAGAGCTAAAAGTTTTTACTAAATGTTGCAAGCTATAACCAAGTTAGTAAGGTTAGCTGAGAGTGAAGTGCAAAATTCTAAGTCTAATATTTAGGTAACGTAGGTGAAGATAGATTGAGTATTAAATATTGCAAGTTACAATCCCGTCGGCTAAGCCAACTAAGAGTGAAGTGGAGAATTTTAAATCTAATACCTAGGTAACAAAGGTGAAGATAGACTGAGTATTAAATGTTGCAAGCTATAACCTAGTAGGCTAAGCTAACTAAGGGCGAACTGTAAAATTTTAAGTTTAATACCTACATAACATGGCTAACGATAGATTGAGTATTAATTGTTGCAAGCTGTAACCTAGTCAACTAAGCTAACTGCGAGCGAAGTGCGAAATTTCAAGCCTGATTCCCAAGTAACATAGGTGAAGACGTATTGAGTATTAAATGTTGCAAGTCGTATTCCAGTGTCCCTAGCTGACTGAAAGAGAAGCACTAAACTTTATACTTAAATTGTGTAGGATTTTGCAGGGTTAGTTTGACTAAGCATGAAATTCAAAATTTTTGATTTGGTGCCCAAGTTGAATATAAAACATTGAAGGTTATAGCTTAGTTTGGTGGTATCGAAGTAGCATTGGGCTAGAGTTCAATATTGGATGGGGAACTACAGTGTTAAGCCTTTAAAGTTTAAGTGTGTAAAGGATGGGGACATTGCCCCATGAGATTAGAATTCAATTGGAGTGCCTTAGAAGGTATGCTTGAAAGGTGAAATGCTTTGAGTCATTACTTTATTATTCCCGCCTTTCATGCTTAATACCAATTTATGAAGATAAAGACAGAGAAATAGAACACAAAAAATAAAGATATTTTTTTCATTATCTTGCAATTACATAATAAAAAAAAAAAAGAAAAAAGAGGGAATTGTAGAAAGGTGTGGATTGATGATGCAAACGATGGATGTAATAAAGTAGGAATAACAGAGTCATTAGGGTCACTCATCCTCTGAGTCCCAAGAAAAATCTAGAAGCGTCTAATCATCAAGGGAACACTTTCCCCTACTGTCCCTCTAGGAGATTCTAGAAACATCCACAGACTATGGAATCATGTCTACTTGAAGGAGAATATACCTACATTCATTCAATCTCCTACAAAAAGCAGTGCAGACCTTCTCCTTTTGATTAGTTTGAAAGAAGTTAGAGTAGAGATACTCGTTGAACCATCTCATGAAATACAAATTAAAACTTTCCCTTAGGATCCTTGCAAATGAGATAGAAGTGTCCTCACTAAGCAATGGGATTGGCTGCTTCTTGCCTCATTATCCTTGTAGCAATGCCTATGGTTAGTGAGAGTTTGATATTCTCACTGGGGCACGCGCTCTCCTTCTTCCATTCCATGTTAGACACCAACACTTGTCAATTTAATCATGGTTTTGTTTAAGCTCTTCTTTGATGGCCTTAACTTGTTCTTTTATGGAGCATCTTCCTTTAACTTTTGATTTCCAATTCTAACCTCATGTTGTCTATGTCTTGTTTCTCATTAAGGTCCATTACAAATTTAAGTTCTTCTGTATGATGAGTCCAAGAATATGCCAACCTAGAATAGAAGGATCCATAAACATTGTTATCAGATGAGAAGTTGCCAAAAGAAGAATTGAACATGGTTTGGGGAGCAATGAAATGGGATATGTGACCAATACTTTAACAAAGGGCTAGAAGAGAAGCAAACACATTTATAAAGCTAACAAGAGTGCAAATGACACCATTCCCCAGAAATTAAAGTGATGTGATTTGATGGATTTGCAAATTGCATCTCTTAAGCAAAAGATTTACTCCAAACTTTATCTAAACCAACCACATTATCTTTGGACTATTTGGGGGAGTAGTGATGTGGTGCTACCAATTTGCTTGGCATCTCGACAGGCATGGGGGCTTATCCAGTTAGGACACTCTAGGCCCAAACTATGGCATGGAAGGAGTCCTCAATGGTAAGATGGAGTTCTCAACCTAGCTAGTGTGGGGGATAATCTAGTCAAGAGAACTTTGGGTCCAGACTTTGACATGGGAGGAGTCCTTAGTAGGTAAGATAGAGTTCTCTAAGATAAGAGTTTTCAACCTTGAAGACATGGGGGATTATTCAGTTAAAAGAACTCTAAGCCCAAACTATGTCACAAGGGATTATCCATCCAAGGAAAATGTTGTAGTCAACTACATTGCTTACTCAGTCTTCTCTAATAAACGAAGTTAAGCACACGAGAATACTGTACTCAAAGAACTGGGTCAAGCCCACTTATGCCATGAACCACACCATCTACGGTGCAGGGGACGCCCAACTACCAAAAGAGAGTCATTAAAACTTCCTTCGATTATAGAAATTGCGGAGGGAAGGGGTCATGGCATTAACATGTATTAAATAGTTATTTATTCTTGCCCTAAAAATGATGTTTGTAAAACCATTTGAAAACTGAAACACTTATGCAAAAAGATAAAGAATAAATCCCGTGGACATAGAGAATTCTTCTCAAACCAGGTATATATTGTGTTCATTTTATTTCTTTAGTTTATTTTACAATACTATGTGCGTGATTAAGATCAAGCTATCATGCCAATTTCGATTTTGAAATGCATCAATAATAAATAAAATCAAAAAAATTATTTTGTAGATAAAAATTATACAAATAAACAGTAAAATTACAAAAATAAGCAATATCGATTAGTGTGCTTTAATTATGTTAGTTGATTAAAAATTTATTTCAAATGTCATAAAAAAGTCATTAATTAATAACACATATAAGATATTTTTAATATAAAATAAAATTATATGAAAACTTAAAAAGAAAGAAACAAGATAAAGAGAAGTTAAATGGAGGTTAGAGAACAAATAAAAGAATTGATAAGAAAATTAAATTATAAAAAAGATATGAATAAAAATTCAAAAAAACATTAAAAGAAAAAAAAAATTAATAAATTTATGATTAATATAAAGAATAAAGTGAAAAATAATTAGAATAAGTACGTTATTGACAATGCTTTTTACATGCAACATGAATTAGCATATATTTAATTTTTAATTTTTATTCTATTTGTTATCCCAAAACCCCTATTTATTATATTTATTCAATATTCACCTGTCTAAATTGTAATTAATTAACCACAAATTTAGCCATTGCTATTGTTTTTATTGACAGCATCGATCATAATAATCATAATAATAGCACAATTTAAATTAAAAATATCACCCATTCATCATAATGCATACACAACCGTTATCAATTTTTTATCGTATTATATATCACACCACAATATACACATTCTCACATTACAATGCAATCATTACTTTTCAATCATAAGATTATCATCATATGTTTTCTCGTAATATTGGATCCATTTACACCAAACAATAATCTTGCAATTGGATGGATGTCTCGTTCTAAGAATAAAATGTTTTTGAACTGAATTTCTTTTGAAATATGAGATATGAAAATGAGATATTTTATATCATTAAGTGGTGTTCCGAGAGATAAAATAATGATTACAAGAATGTGATAGATAATTATTAATAGAAAATTGTGTTAATATGTTAGGTAATTATTTATGTAAAATTAGATATTTTAAAATTAATTTAATAAATGATTATTTATTATTGTGGTATATGTTATAGTTATACTATGTTATTATTTCAATATCTATTATTGGTTGCACAAAGTGAATTTACATAATTACATTTATGTAAATATTTTATTCTTTCTACCATTTTTACCCTTGAGTTAAATCCTTTTGATCTTTCATTTTTATTTTTTAATTTAAAAGATATTTTGGACAATGAAAAATTACATAAGTGCCTTGCAAAAACTACATTTTATTTTAACATTTGTATTACTTTTTTGCACAGTGTAAACTTATGTAATTATACACGTTTTAATATATTATTTTTATTTTTCCTTTCAACATTTTTGATTTGTGTTTTTTTTATTATCTCACATTATCTCTTTTATTGAAATTCTCTTGGTATTTTTTATTTTAATATTGTAAAATATTCTTTAGACTTTTTCTTATTAAATAATTGCATTTTCGTTAATTAACATACATTAACTTTTTTAGGGTTAAATACACGGATGTATAAAGTGTATGGATTTTACTAGTTATAGTAATGCTAGTATTGCCATTATCCAGCACACTATAATCATTTTCACAATTATTATTATCATTATTATATGTGGCAAAGTTATTACAACATGGCTTATACGTGGGAGTGAGTTGGGAATAAGATGAGCACTTCTAACTTTATTCCAAATTACATGATTAGTATAATTTTTACATGAGAATAATTATTCTATAAGGAATGCAGATTCCCAATAGTATAGAGATCACTATTTTCTTTCAGTACTATAGGTTTAGGTATTACTAAGCTATCAAGAATAAATTTATACTTCTTTTTTTACGAAAGTATTATTCTACAATCTACTATGGTTGTACAATATATAATTACTAAAATATTCTTAATTATTTACATATTCTTTTTTCACTATACTCTGACAATTTTTATTTATTTTATTTACCTCTCTAAATTTATATTTATTCTATATTTTCTATTTCTCATTTTTTCTTTTAAATCATCTTATGAATTATATAAATGGAGTAAAATTTTTATGCAAAAATTATTATTATTACTTTATTTATATGCATAGATATTGGGTGTTTTTAAATTTTAATTTATTATATTTTTGGTCAATATTCTCCTTCAACTTTAATTGATTTTTTAACTTTTATTTTATAAGTACTGTAAATAATATTTATACAATCAAGCACACATTTGCTTTATATAAAAATTCTGTGCCAACATAAAAAATTATATATAGTACAATTATAGTCTTATTTACAATTTTTTCTTTCTATCTTCTTTTGGAATGTCACGATTTTCATTTTTATTTGCTATTTTATATAAACTTTTTTTTTGCTTCAAACATACACACACACACACAGAGACATATATATATATATGTGAACTTTTTTTGTAAAAAATATAAGTATTGATTAAATTTTTAATACACAATTATATAAGAATCATCATTTAAAGATAATTTTGTCATTGTAAGTAAGTTTATAATATTTATATTTTCATTTCTATTTGCCAATCATGGGAATGAAATTTTGAATAAAATTGTATTTTTTCTCATTTCTTGTATGTATAAAATATGGGATAACTTATATAATGTTCATTCCATTCTTGTATTTATTCCATTCATATATTCATTCCATTTCTATCTTATTCTATTCATACATACTAGCCATGTCCTTATAATGTTAATGTTGTTGTAATGCTTGGTATTGGTGGACCTAATATTATGACCGTTGGTATTTATGTCATTAGTGTAAATGTTATTTCTAATATCAAGGCATGAATTATTATTTATGCTATAAGTATTTTATTAGATGGTACTAGAAGTATTTTGGTGTTAATAATAGAATTAGAAGTAGTGATTGGTGATTAATGTTAGTAAGTCTAGTGTCAATATAAATAAAGGAAATAGTTAGTGTCATATCTGTGTTAGTGCAGTAACATATCCAATATCCGAGCAAAAGAACAATGCTGAAGTTGAAAAAGAGAATGCCTATGCTAATAGTCACACATTAGGGTGAAAGCTTAGTACAAGACAATGCATGAGTTCATCAACTAAGTCAAGTGGAAATGACATATAGTTTTGAATTACAATCACTAGAAATAAAGCATAAGATGTAAGGTAGTAACAAGGGCACCCATGACTCTTGGTGCCACCATCTATGATCTCATGTCAAGTCCGACCAATGTGTTGTGCTCTCTTGTGTATAGTTTGATCTCTAACTTTGTGCAGCCCATTGCTAGATGATGGTAGCCTCCCATAGACTTGTTGGGTGGTGCACAAATATAGATGCAACATCACTCTCACCTTACAGGATGATGAAATGTCGAGTACACTGGGGCTGATATGGGTGGAATTGTAGGCCTCCTGCAATTAGAATCAAATATGAGTATCGCCTTAGGGTGTTACACCTAGGTTTGTGGTAGTGATGGATCCTCGTGTGGGAGCAACGGAGGGTAGGCAAACAACAAGTGTAGCACGTTGTATGGCAGCTCTCCCATGGTGCACCATCACTGCTGGCTAGGTGTCTCTTGCAGCATAATCAAAATTATAAGACAATATTATGGATGTATAAAATGCATAGTTACAAGCGTAATCGATATAGCATTAACATTATTTTTACTTATTGACCACCTACCCAACTTGAAGCCTAAAGCCCACAATGACTTGCATGGCCTAGGGATCTTACAAAATCCATGGCCACTACAAGTAGCGCTAGAATGTTGTGTAGTGAGTGTGTGGGCTACCTAGCTCTAACATGACCTGAAAAACAATCAAATTGTAGCTAAACTCGTGCATGAGTTACTTGGAGACCTCGGCCCATATAGGGTACATCTTGTGATGGTGCATCATGTGAAGGTATGAATGCAGCACATGGATAAATTGCTTAGCACTAGCTCAATGGTGAATAGCCTCTATTACCTACATTTGAATAATAATCCTGTGATACATGCCATATTGAACAAGCATATTAGAGATGGCATGAATCCCAAACAATTGTGGTACCTTAGATTGGCCCATGCTAGAAAGGTGAGGATTAGCAAGTTGAAGAAAAGTAAGCTTAATTGCCCATTGGGAAAGAAGCACTATTTGACTTGAAAGCCTTGCATCTTAGAAAAAGTGGCTAGGACTTTAATGCCTATGTGGAGTGGGCCACATCAATGTTGAAGTCTATGCTAACATTTGTAAGCCATTTAGTGAAATGGCTAGAGAAGGATGACACTACTTCATAAGCTTTATCGAGGATTACTCTAGGTATGATTTTGTGTACTTGATGAAGTACAAGCATGAATCTTTTGAAAAGTTAAAAGAATACAAGGAACAAATAGAAAAATAAACTAACAACCATGTGAAAGCACTACAATCTGATCGTAGTGTTGGGTACATGAGTGCCAAGTTTGTTAAGTTTCTCAAGGAAATTGGTATTGTATCACAATTAACACCACAAACGAATCCTTAATTAAATGGTGTGGGTAAGCATAGAAATTAGACTTTGATGGAAATCGTTTGATCTATGGTTAACTTCATTAGTTTACCCATTTCTTTATGGGGACACACCCTCTTGACTGTCATCACATCTTAAATAGTATTCTCTCTAAGTCTATTCCTTAAACCCCACAAGAGATGTAAAGTGGGAGGAAACTAAACTTAAAGCATCTCAAGATTTGTGAATATGTGACTTAACTTAAGAAGAGTAAGATGGACAAGTTCGAGGTGAAGGCCATTATAGGTTGTTATGTGGGCTATCCAAAGAATACTATGGGATACAAGTTCTACCTTCTTGATGATAAAAGAATTGTCATTAGTTATCAAGCACACTTTCTCAAAAAAGAGTTTATCTAGGAAAGTGATGCTAATGAGACCATTGTGCTCAAGGAAATTGAGCATGAGCCACAAAGTAAAGCAGTAGTGTGGGAGCTACCTATTCAAGAATCACATTCTACAATACAACCATTACGATAATTGAGTAGAGTTTCTTATGCACTAAGAGATATGGTTATATCCTAGAGAATGGACAAGAGTTGTTTGTTTGAGAAATAATGGTCATAGAGCTGATACTTCTACCTATAATCAAATAATGTTCGACAAGGACTCTACTATGTAGTTTCAAATAGGTTTGATGCATGTAAACCAAGTATGGACCATAGTAGATCTATCAAAAGAAATAGTTTTCATTGGATGCAAGTAGATTTATAAAAGGAAGATTGGTTTGATAGGATAGGTGGAGACCTACAAAGTTAGGCTTGAGGTAAAAGGTTATAGTTAAAAGGAGTGAATTGACTATGAGAAGACCTTTTCACCACCCACTTAAACTATAAGATTTAGTAGATGGATGTGCAAAATGCTTTCCTCAATGGGTTTCTTAAGAAAGACATGTATATTATGGAATTGTGAAGTTTTGAAGTCCAAGGAGAATATCATAAAGTATGCAAGCTTAAGAGGTCCGTTTATGGCCTTAAGCAACCATCAAGAAGTTGAAATCTTCATTTTGATAGTCTAGTCAAATGGTTTTACTTTATAAAAAATGAAGATGATCTCTGCATCTACAAGAAGGTTAGTGAGAGTGCTATAATATTTCTAGTACTATATGTGGACAACATACTGTTCAATAGGAATGATGTTAGTTGGGATGCTTACCTTAGTTAAAACCTAGTTCTATAGTATGTTCTCTTTGAAAAACTTAGGAGAAGAAATCTACATCTTAGGCATTTGCATTTATACAAATGGAGCAAAAAGATTCATAGGCCTCACCTAAACCTTGTACATAGATAAGATCTTGAAGAGGTAAGAGATGGAAGCCTCTTAAAGAGAATTACTACTATTCAAGCATGACATCTATATCTCAAAATCCATGTGACCATAGACAGATGATGAGAAGAGGAGCATGAAAGTTGTTCCACATGCTTTAGCTATTGCAAGCTTGATGCATACATTGTTATGTACAAGGTCAGAATTGCCTATGCTGAGAGTGTTATAAGTAAGCTTCAGGCAAATCCTATAAGAGAAATTGGAATGTTGTCATATATGTCCTTAAGTACTAAAGAAGGAAAAATAATATGGTACTTATTTATGCAGATGGAGAACTAAGAATAGGTGGATATACTGATTTTGATTTTTAGTGAAATACTGATATAAAGTCTATATTTGGGTACATATTCACCCTTAACTAAGGAGTAGTGAGTTGGAAAAACTCCCATCAGAGTATCGCTATAGATTTCACCACAAGATTGGGTATATTGGAGCATTGCGAACAAAATTATTTAATAAGAAAGTTTGTTATAGAGCTTTAAGTAGTTCTAGTATAAATCGGCCATTACTACTTTATTAGACAATAATGGCAAGATTGGACAAACGGAGAAACTAAGGTCTCTTTAGAAATCTAAACACATTAAGAGGGGTAATAACATTATTTGAGAAATTATTAAAAGGAGCGGTATCACTATTTGGAAAATAGCTTTAGTGGATGATTTTGCTAACCCACTTATCAGGTCGACGACACAAGTGCAATTGGATTGTCATTTTGAAAAGATAGGTATTAGATATCATAGCAACTAGCACTAGGATTTATAACATTATAGTATAGATTGGAGATTGTTAGCCCTCTAACAGGAACAGAATGTGAGGGAAATTAGTTGTAAATATAACATTTTGATCAATTAATAAATTGTTTTCTTTAAATTGATGTGGTGGCAATTTTATCATGCATGTAAATTTTCTGTGGAGTAAAGTTAAGCATGTGCCAACATGATTGCATTAAAGAGCTTTCTTCATAAAAGGTCGTGAACATAGACTCAAAACTTCTTAATATACAATCACTAAAGCCTTTTACAGTCGTAGATTCTCTAAATGGATATTAGAGAATAGGTACAACTCATATAATATATATTTGTATGGTAAGTGTAATACTATTCAGCATCAGATATTGAAAACATGTATGTAGATACATCATTGGAGAATGAGTATTTGAACATTGACTCGAAGAATGAAATAGACACATAGAATTCACTCTTTGCTATCAATATCTTACTTTGTGATATTGTTAAATGCACGTGGGCCTTAAACCCAAGATAACACAGTTGTTTTGTGTACATAATGGTTAATGTGTCATTGGAGCATTAACACCAATAGCTATCTTGATATGAGATAGGATTATGAACCCAATGTGTCATTATCTACGACTATGAGTAATATACATGTGATTAATAAATGATTTGTCTCCTTACAAGTAAACAAAATGTTTGTCCTATACGGTCAATATTCTATAAGACAGAAACTTTGGCTAGGGTAATGAAAATTGGAAAGGAGTTTGTGATTAAAGATTATTAATTCTGTGAGGTAATATTAATCTAGTTGTATGGTAAAGTCAATAAGTTTGACCAAATCCATGGCTTTCGCTCTATTAAAACAAAGTAAGATAAAAAGCCTATAACACATGATCATCATGATCAGGGGGTTCATATGATCTATTTATTTTGTCTTAATTGAACTATGATATGAGTTGTAAGCTAAGTGTTACTCATATGCTTTGAGCTATACTTTTTGCTAATTAAAGATGAATTTAGAAAATTATAGAAAAAGGTTGGGAGTAAAAACAAGTTGGTAAATTGATTTGGGGCTTAAACGGGACTTGAGAAGTCATGATGAAATTAATTTGATTGCAACTGGATTGGAATAAATGGATTTCCCTTTAAATTTGTTAATAATGAGATTATTAATTAGAAACATAATAAGCTTTTAATTTAATTAATAGATATTAATTAAATTAAATAGCAAGACACAAATGGAATTATTTAATTCCTATTATATTTGTTAATAATGAGATTGTTAATTGAAAAAATTATTAGTCTTTTAAATTAATGAGATTAATTAAATTAGAGGATATAATTTTGCTAGGCCTTTAATATAAGTAATGAAGTTACTTAAATTAAAAAGACAAGAGACATATGAGACTTAATTATTACTGGGATTAATAATTAAATAAGGTGAATTACAGCTATACCTCCTGAGATTAGGTCTAATTACATCTATCCTCCTATATTTTAGGAAATTACCAAAACACCTTTCTAGAGCTTAAAAATATGGCAAAAGGTCGCTAGAGTAGACTAAATGACCCTAATGCCCAGACATTTTTGTTAACAAAAAATCCAAAAAGAAAATAAAAAAGAAAAATATGAGATTACAAAAATGCCTCTACTTGAACTTACCATGTGACAAGACCACCAAGGGTAGTCCATTCATTTGGTCAAACTTTCAACCCATTTGATCGAAGGTTATTTTTGGAAATTCACTCTAATTTTCCATTCTAAACCTCGAAGGAGGATTGTCGTAACACAATTGAGATCTAGAGGGGGTTTTGGTAATTTCTCAAAATAGGACGGATGATTGTAATTAGACCTAATCTCTAAGGTTGTAAATGTAATTCACTCTAATTAAATATGGAATTGGCTTGAACTAATTAAATGTTCATGTAAGAAACTCAAAGAGTCTATTCCACGTGTCTTAGGTGCTACACATGTAAATAAGAATCCTATCTTGTGTAGGATTAGTGTTTAAGAAAAAAAAAAGATTTGGAAAAGTTTTAAATCAATACAACATTAGAATATTACAAAAAAATTGTGCACCCCATCCAACTAAGAGAGTAAAGGTCCTCTAGTAAGCTTTCTCTTTTATCTGAAAGGTATTCACACCCAAAGATATTTGCATCAGATCCTTGCAAAATAATTCAAGGAGGATATTGAAAATACTTGTTTGAGTTCATTCCATATGGACAAAGTAGAAGCCATCACTTAAAGGTTGTAGCTTATGAGTCACGTATGTGCCTTACTTGAAATCTGATTCCAAGAGGTCATTTTTGTTTGACTTCTCAGAGACATTTAGTTATGCGTGTTGTATGAAAAAATGGTTTGGTTATGAATTATGATTTTAAAATTAAAAATTTGCACCATAAACCCAATGCAACCCAACATAAGCAAGATTTGTAATACATTGTTAAAATTAATTAACCCATGTGAGTGTTGCTAACCCGAGCCCACCTACTCAAAACCCATTAGTTGGGTTAGTAGATGAGCATGGCAACATTTACCACATGCCTCAATTGGCGATTGGTGCAAGAAAATATCACAATCTTGCAAATGTTACTTCCACAGTCAAGCTCACAAGAAAGCTTCTACAAGTGCAGTGTGTTCAAAGTGTGTGAGTTATTAGAGAGTGAATATGAGCACTTATAAGAGGGGTGGATACAAAAGTATTCATTGCATACAATGGAGTCAAATAATCTTACTTACAACTCTTCCCGATCTGTGCACTTTAAAAGGCCACTAATTAGATTTATCATGTCTCCGTTATACATTGACACATCAACTACACATAAAATAAAATAATTATTACAGTACTAAGTTAGCCACATTGCTGAAACTTCCATTATATGAACTGAAAACAAGGAGGGCTCCCACACTGGAGCATGATAAAGTATCATGCATCTTCAATAGGATAATTGCTCCCTTCAATCAGTGCCTACAAAACCACCAAAAAACCATTTCAAGAAGATAGGTATACATGAATCCAAAAGCTAATCATCCTTTCATTGACACAAATTACTGAACATAATCAACTAATACATAAAATTACCCTAATCACAACAATAGACAATTAATTTAGATAAGCAAATTACTTCGTCCACATGGCATTATTTAATTGGTAGACAATGGTATCATATGGTTTATGTGTGAGGCAAACTAGTAAAGTTCTCTCTTAATATTATTAACAAGTGTTGAAATGGCCACTTATGACTTTGAATCTATTTACCCTGGTAAGCATGTTGTAAAGTATGATGAAATTGCTCATGTGTTAGCTAGTTACAAGCCAGAGAAATGGCTTAAAGGATTTATGTTGCAATCACCGTCTCTATCCTTAAAGGATTCTCTGTTATACAAGTTGGGTATTACAAACTTGTTACCTGTAGCAAACATAGTGTTGGTTATCATTGTGATGAGAACATTATTTTAGATGTTAGGAATCAAGCAATACATCAATCTCGATTATTAGATCTATCAAGTGAATTAGAGGCTACAATAGGATATGTTTCATATCCATGTTTGATTTTAAAGTGGTTGCCAAGGAAAATGGCCAAGGTAGAACTAAAGGTGGATGAATCCGTAACAATTATTGATGTCCTACACTACCAAGAGAAAATCTAAAAGTTTGGAAAAATTGATGACATGAGGCCAGCAACTGTTATGGAACATAATATCTACCCTACTAAATTAAGAAGTCAAATTTAAGAGATTATCAATAATCAAGATAGCATTAGGAGACTCGGATAATCAAATTGCATCTTTACAAACACAACATAGAAATGTTGTGTTGTGGGTTACCAATTTGAGGGCATAGACCATGACTAACAGCCCACTTAAAGAGAAACTTCCTCTCCTACTTCAGATGAAGTTGGCCACTCCAAACTTCAATATGATGGATGAAGACTCCTACCACAATTGTTTGCCCTTTTGGCAAATTGGTGCACAAAGAAGAATGGAATCAAAGGGAGAGGGAGACGTAAGTGTAAAATTTTTTGCAACTTTTGAAGGTGAATTTGCTAGTGGTTGTTAATTGAATAAGTGTTGTGATTGAGTGTAATTGAGTCTTTGTTGTGATTGTTTTCTCAATAAGTCAAAAATCCTATAATTAGAATAGTAAATTATATGAGAGATTTTGTAGTTCATTCTTTATTTTATTTAACTTAGTAGAAACTTCTATTTAAATAAAGTCCTGTCAACAAAAGAGATATTGATATAAACAGCATTAACAACTTTGCACTTTACTCTATCATTCGTTGGTTTGCTGTGAATTTTAACTCAACTTACGTTTCTAATGCAAAATGAAAATAAGATGATAAAGATTTAAGGGGCGACTTGGATATATATGCAGGATTTGAAGAGAAAATTCATAGTCTCGATAGGGTGGTGACCCAATGAAAAGGTCATTATGCTCCACAATCAGAAGCGTCGTCCAAAAATCTATTCCAAGGATTTCGCGTTGAGGACTGCAATGTGAAATCGTGAAACTTCCTGATAACGTAGCTCAGTCTCAAACGGCTTCATGGCATAGCCATCCATTCGACGCTTCAAGAACTCTTCATTGGCAGCCTAAATGACTATCGACAGTCATGTCAAAAATGGGCCCCGCCAATTTATGATATTTCCAGGAGCTTCCGCAGACAGTGCTCTTTCAGACTCCCTAATTCTTACCTGTAGGAAAGTTTTGTCTCTCTTAATAGCTTCAATGATTGATGATGAGTAGAAATGTCATAACTGACAGGGGAAAGCATCAAAAGTTGTCACTAGCACACAATTTTGCATCTGAAATTAGAGCAAGTTGCTACAATAGAATCAAAAGTAGTTGCGTATTCAAGAAGTAAGGACACATATTTAAAAAGTTATTGTTTTAAAATTAAAAATTAAAA
This sequence comes from Avicennia marina, assembly GCA_019155195.1. Lineage (NCBI taxonomy): Eukaryota > Viridiplantae > Streptophyta > Magnoliopsida > Lamiales > Acanthaceae > Avicennia > Avicennia marina. The sequence continues at coordinate 10,252,449 of CM032763.1, forward strand.
TTTTTATTTACTATTTACTCCATCTTATAAACAAGTAAAAATTCATGCTCCTTTCACTTTTATTTATTGTGATGGATTTAATTTTGTTATATTTTACAATTCGCAATGTAAGTAAAAAGTATGGGCTTTGCGACAAAATGTACATTTGTCAAAATTAAAATGTTAATCTATGAGAATTATTTATTTTTACTAATCCATCTTACATATGTAGAGAGAGAGAGAGAGAGAGAGGGGGGGGGGGGGGGGGGGGACTTTTGAATGTTCAATAAGTAATTCTACTTTGTAATAAATAAAAGCTTAATTCAAAAGTCACAAGTATTATAAAACAGTAAAAATATTATTAATAGTGTAGCATACTACTTTATTAATGAAAATCCCCTTTTTGGTCTTTTATTGATTTGGCTAAAAGACTCCTGACTAATCTATTTCTATATTATTAAGTTCTCACCATATAATAATTATTTTTGATCTTTTAATATTATATTAATTATATCTTTATTGTCTCAACTAATTAACTAACACAAACTAACTCATTACATTTTTCTTTTTAGATTTGAATGAGAGTTAATAATTTTTATTTTTTTAATACCATACTAATTCATCTTTAATTATCAAAATACAAAGGATATTTTTCATCATCCCACACATTCCATGCCTATTATATAGTAAAAATATAATTTAAATTATGATGTAATTTTTTTACTTATCTTTAAACAAAAAATTATGATTTAAATTTTTATGTTTATACTGAAGTATGAATAAATTAAGTTAGATATTTATATATTATTACAGTGAATTACTATTAAAATTTTATTATATTAATAATTTAATTTTACACAGAGTGTGTGCTATTACTAATTTAATAATTATTTGGGTCTTGGAATGAATATTGTTTGATGTTTCAGAAGTAGAAGAAGTAATTAAAAAACATAAAGAAAATAGTAGAAACAGTTATCATTTTACAGTTAATCATAGTTAAGTTTCCAGACGTAGGTGACTATTAAAGGGTAACCATGGTAAAGAGATCAGTTATAATTACTATCACCAATACAATCCTTAAGAGTTTGAAATTATTTTATTTGATTGAATAAATTTACATATATACTCTTTTTAAATTAATAAATATTATTTATTATACTAGGAAAAATCGTGTCCTCTGTACATGCACAAACTTTAAAGTCTAGAACTTTGTTTATAAATTATAAAATTATTATTTTTTAAATAATAAAAATAAAATTATTTAAAAACTAAAAAATAAACAATATCTTCAATAAGAAATAAAGAAAGATAAAAACACATTGAACAGATGAAAATTTTGAGAATAAATATAAAGTAAAATAAAAAGTTAAAAGGAAAGATGAGAAAAATTATAAAAATATATATAAAAATTTAAAGTAAAAATAATTATATAATTTTATATCACGACAATCAAAAAATTTTATTAATTTAATAATAAATTATAGATTAAGAATTTAGGGCTAACCTTGATTAGTTTAAGTGAATTTACTGATATAGATTTTTTCAACTAATAATGATAAAGTTATGTATAAAACAAATATTTAAATAAATAAATATATTAAAAATTAAAATTCACAATTATTTTTAATGTAATATTGTATAAATTTAGGCGCACACGTTAGTATGTCAAATTTACTTATGATTATTATCATCTAGAAGGACAGATGAAATTCCAATATCGTCCTTTTGTTAAGTATTTGTGTTGTTCCTTTATTGTTTTCCTTCGTCACAGAACAATAAAACTATAATCTGTTTCGTCCGAGGCGAAGACAGTGTTCCGAAAAAGTCAATTTGGGAGAAATCTGGGGCAAATTCGAAATAATCAATATTGTTTCCTCGGGCTTTAATTTCAGAGGCCCCATACGTCTTACTTTCTTAAACGGTAATCCTCGTTCTACTCTGCGATCGTATTTTGTATTTTCTGGTACTGATCGTCAGTTTTAGGGTTTTGTTTATCCGATAAGGTGAATGTGATTTTGTTTACCTGTTAATTCTGTGGTTTGCGGATTAAGATCGCGCTGTCTTATTGATGCTGCCGTTTTCTGTGATTTTTTCTTTGTTTATTTGTGTATAGGGGTGCTGTAAATTAGCTGATTAATATATCTACGGCTATGTGTTTGCACATATGTCAATTTAATTATATGTTGATGGTGGCCAAATTAGTAATGTACTAGTTAGCTTATCATGATTTAGGTTGAAGGAAGGTATGTCGTTTACAAGTTTCTTGAATGCCATTTTTCGTTTTGCTGTTTTGGCGATTGTATTTCTGTTCCTGCTTTTTATCTTATTTTGCAGATCATTTTGTTGCTTAACGGAATGTGCTTGTTTTGGATGAATTGACTGTTCTAGCTGTTTCACTACTTTCACTTGATTTACTAGTTTGAATTTTTAATATTTGTGAATTTTGGCGTTTAGTCTGGCTTGTTGATTTTACGCTGTCTTCATTTTGATGATACATAGAGGGAAGTACTGGAGTTAGGGGCAAAGGGTAGATGGAGAGCAACAAAGATGAGGCTGTGAGAGCGAAAAAAATTGCAGAGAGGAAGTTTCTTGCTAAGGATATTAAGGGGGCAAAAAAATTTGCTCTCAAGGCTCAAAATTTATATCCTGAACTAGAGGGTATTTCTCAACTAGTTACAACTCTTGAGGTTTATATTTGTGCTGAAGAGGAGAAAATACATGGAGAATCAAACTGGTATGGCGTGCTTGGTGTGACTCCTCTAGCAGATGAAGAGACAATAAAAAAACAGTACAAAAAACTAGCTTTTTTGCTTCATCCTGATAAAAACAGATCCATTGGGGCTGAAGGGGCATTTCAACTTGTCTCACAAGCATGGAGTCTGCTGTCCACTAAGTCCAAGAGAATAGCATATGACCAAAGGCAAAGTGCGACATCTCAGCAGAAGAATCAGAAAAAGACACAGAATGGATTTTACTACTTTGCAAACACTGCAGCATCAAAGGGGAGGGTTCCAAAGGGTAACACTAAAAGGAATCCTTCATCTGGTCCTTATCCATCTCGTAAGAAAGAACATAATACTTTTTGGACCTTCTGTAATCGATGTAAGATGCAATATGAATATCTTAGAATGTATCTCAACCACAATCTTCTCTGCCCCAATTGCCATGAGGCCTACTTTGCAGTAGAAATCAGTCCTCCATCCGCCAACTGTATTAAGATTTCATCTCTGACAAGTAATTCTCAGAAATGGAAGAACACAAGCCAGCAGGGATCTGATGCCACAAGAAACAACTCAGCCAGTCAATGTGGAATTTCAGGGTTCAATCATTCTAATGGTTCCAATTACAATAACTTCGAGTGGGTTCCTTTCTCTGAGTCAACTGATACTCAGCAAGCTTATGAGAAAGTCAAGCGGGAGAGGTCGAAGGCACAGACTGTTGCAAGAAGAGAGGAGGCTTTGCAAAGGAAAAATCTTGCCTCCAAAAGAACAATTGAGGTAGAATCATATGGGCATCCTAATGTGACCAAGAGAAGAAAAGAGGTTGAAGACTCTGGTTTGAGCAAAGAGACAGTGAAACAAGTAAGCTGTGAAAATGGAATGCATCGCAAAGTGAACATGTCTGATTGTAAACAAAATAGCTTGCAGAAATGTACAAGCAAGCAAGAAAGTGTACATAATGTTGACTATAAACAGTTGCTGATGGTGAAGGCTCGTGCGGAAATATCTAATAAACTAAATGAACGCGTCTTGGCTACTTCAGTGAGGAGTACAGCTTGTGAGGATGTTCTTGAAAATACCACCAAAAACCAGACTACAAATTTAAAAGATGGTAGTGTTGCACAAAGCTCAATATGTGGCCAAAACAAGCTCTGTGGGTTGGAGGAGACTAAGAGTCAATTCCATCTGAATAAACCTGAGTTTGGGTCTTCGGGGCCTTTTCTGGACATCAAGCTGATCAAGCAAATGTCAGTGGATGTCTTAGATTCAGATTTTCATGATTTTAACAAGGACAGAAGAGAAAAATGTTTTAAAGACAACCAAGTGTGGGCCATGTATGATGATGATGATGGGATGCCACGTCACTACGCCATGATTCACAACGTGATATCCCTGAACCCTTTCAAGGTGAGGATGAGTTGGCTAAGTTCTGTAACCAACAGCAGGATGGGCCATATAAGTTGGTTTTTAAATGGTTTTTCAAGAACATGTGGCGAATTTAGAATAGGCAGGCCTGAAATTTGTGAGTCAGTATACTCTTTCTCGCACAGTGTTATCTGGATGAATCGCACTTATAGGACTCTTCAAATATGTCCACGGAAGGGGGACGTCTGGGCTTTGTACAGGAATTGGTCCACTGAGTGGAATGAGCTCACTGAGTATGAAGTAATACATAAATATGACCTGGTTGAAGTACTTGAAGACTATGACGAGGAGCTGGGAGTAATTGTCATTCCCCTGGTTAAAGTTGCTGGCTTCAGAGCCGTTTTCCATAAGCATTTGGACCCAATGGAAATACAAAGAATTGCTAATGAAGAAATGTCTAGGTTCTCTCATCAGGTGCCTTCCCATTTGCTTACTGGTAAAGAAAGATCAAAATCTCCCAGGGGCTGCCGCGAGCTGGATCCTGCTGCTACTCCTCCTGAAATTCTTCAAGCAATACGAAACATTGAGGAAATCGAGCTTTTGGAGGCTGACAAGGAGATTGAGTTTGTGAAGGCAGTTGATCCTGATGGAAATGCTGTCATGAATATGGTTGAAGTAATTTCCTGAGTTGGAGAAGTGAAATGTCTCAGGAAGGGTTAAAAGCAAGCATCTTGGCTCAGATGAAATTCAAAGGACTTCTAGCTCGTGGTGAATTGGATACGTGGGTTATATTCACTGCAAGATGAAATTTCTCAAGCTGTCTGTGGAGGTTAAAATTTGAGCATGCAAGATATACAACAATAACCAATCAACCAAGATATTGACATGGATATACTGAAAAATGTAAGCACTGGAGAGAATGGAGTGGTTGAGGTTGCAGGTATTCTAGAAATTCAGAATGTTCTCTCGGCTAGCATATTCCTAGTTGGCCTTTGGCTTCCAAGCGAATTCAATGTTGGAATTATAATTTTGCTTCAAGTTGCAATAAAGGAATTTCCTCTGGCTGTGATTGCTTAAACAGGCTTTCAGGTTGGAGCTGCATTCATCAGGTCCGCAGTAGGTAATTTGCTTTCTGAGATTCATGTTCCAGGAGCCTTGTGGTTCAATTTATTGTTTTAGCTGCCATACCCTTTCTAACTTTCTCTAGTCAACATATTACTTAATCTTTGATTTACCTTACGGTTGAAATATTGTGAATATGATCTTCAAAACTACTGAGCGGAATTCACTGTTTATTTTATAATCTTTTAATCTCTGTGGTTCATACACGAGTTTAAATCTCTATTATTCATATTTGCCCCTCTTCTGGATATGCACTTTGCACTAGCTCTCTCTTGTGTTCAATGGTAACTAGGTATGAGCTCCACTGTAATCCATTCACCTCACTTCACCTCTTCATGTGGGACAAATTCATTTTTATCCACGGGGTTTCAATTTATTTTCATAATCATCTCCGTGGATTTGATTTTATCTGTATTCTCTTTATGATCATGTTTTGATGACAATTCTAGAAAAAAATTTTGTATCTGCTTCAGTAAATTCTTGATTGCTTAGAAGTTAATAGTAGTTTTCTATGTTTGGATGTCGAGTTTCAACCCATTAGAATACACAGTTTCTAATATATTACTTATCAAGATAACAGATTTTTATACTTTTATATTATTTTTAAATTCCCACGGCAATTTCTCGTCTACCAAAATATGTATCCAAACATAGCTCCTATGTATGTGTTTAGTAAATGATGTACATTTTTTTAATATTATCATTAAAAGAAAGATTTATTTTTTCTGAATCGTCAATAAGTTTCCGGAGTCGGGACATTACTTTTCTTAAAAATCAGATTATTGAAAATATGAAGAAAAAAATAAGAACAACACTAGTAAAGAAATTCTAGTGAAAAATCTTTCTTTTTTGTAAGTTCAACAGGAAGTTGAAATCCCACTAAAAAACATGAAAGATAGGTGTGAAGCTGAAACTATTTCAATTCCACCTCAACCTGTGAGAAGATCTAAACGAGAAAGGAGGCCCTTAATAAGGTATAATCCAACTGAATACCTGACAAAAGGTAGTGAACCAGAATTCTTTAAAGAAGTTATAAACCATAAAGATAGTAAGAAATGGTAGAAGATAATGGAAGGCGAAATGAAATCCATTCATAAAAATCAAACTTACGACTTGGTAAGTTTACCTCTAAAAAGAAAGACACTTAAAAATAAAGGAGTATTCAAGTTGAAATCAGTAGAAGGAAGTTCTCAACCAAAGTACAAAGCAATGTTAGTGGTTAAAGGTTTTAAACAGACATTTAGTATTGACTTTGACGAAATCTTCTATCTTGTTGTTAAAATGAATTCTTTTAGAGTTGTTTTGGAATTGGCTGCAAGTATGAATTTAGAAATAGAACAGCTTGACGTGAAAACAACTTTTTTAAATGGAGACTTTGAAGAAGAAATTTTTATAGAACAATCAGAAAGTTTCAAGGAGAAAGGTAGGGAAAATTTAATCTGTTGGCTTAAGAGAATCCTTTATGAACTAAAGTAAGTTTCGAGGCAGTGGTGTAAGAAATTTGACTTTTTTATGGCCAAACATGATTTTAAAAAAACAAATGGTGATCAATGTATTTACATTAAGAATTTTGGTGATGGTTTTATAGTTTTATTGTTGTATGTTATGATATGTTAATTATTTGTCATGATTTGAATAAAATCAATAAATTGAAGAAGGAGTTGAATAAGTCCTTGAAATGAAGGACTTAGGACCAGTAAAGAAAATATTGGGCATGCATATTCTACAAGATATGCTAAGTGGTAAGATTTGACTATCTCAAGAAAATTATATTGAAAAGATAATTGAAAATTTTGGGATGAAAAATGCAAAGCCGGTGACAACTCCAGTAGGTGGACGGTTTAAATTGAGTTCAAAGTAGTGTCCAAGCAGTGAAGATTAAAAAAAAGTATATAAGTAAAATTCCATATGCTTCAGCTATGGGAGCTTAATGTATGTAATAGTTTATACCCAACTAGACCTAACTTATGTAGTTGGACAAGTAAGCTGTTACATGTTAAATCTCGAAAAGAAATATTGGAAGGCTGTCAAGTGGATTTTAAGATATTCGAAAGGAATAATTAAACTTGAGTTTTGTTATACTCGAGGAAGAAACAAGCTTATTCTAGAAGGATATGTTGAAGCAGACATGGCAAGTGATATTATTCAAGAAAATCTACTTTTGATTATTTAATAACATTTGTCGGTGCTGTTGTTCTTGGCAAAGTAAACTTCAAAAATGTATTGCACTATCAAGCATTGAGACAGAGTATAGTGCACTCACCGGGGTTGTAAAAAGTTAATTTGGTTAAAAAAGTTCCTTCAAGAGTTAAGATGGAATCAAGAAGAGTATGCAATCAACTATGAAAGTCAGAGTGCGATCCCCGTAAGCAAAAATTCAACATTTCATTCTCGGTCCAAACACATTGATACTCGTTATCACTGGATTCGACAAGCTTTGGAAGAAAAGGAAGTAAGTATGCAAAAGATTTTTATTTACAATAATGGAGCCGATATACTAATAAATGAACTACTTGAAGAGAAGATAGACACATGCAAAAAAGTTGCTGGATTATAAAAAAGTGCATAAATAGCAAAAAAGGGGGAGGAATGTTTAGCTTTGTAGCTATTTATAAATCAAAGAACCGTCTATTTCAACTAATAAGTGAAAGCTAAAATTGTGACCAATTACAATGCATGGAAGATGTTAGAAAGGGGATAGGTAACCTCCAAATTTGACAAATTAGAATGTATGGAAAATACTATAAGAGGGGAAGGTGATCTCCAAACTTGACTAATCAGAATACATGGAAAATGAAAATACTATAAGAGGGGAAGGTGATCTCCAAACTTGACTAATTAGAATACATGGAAAATGCTAGAAGAGGGAAAAGTGACCTCCAAACTTGTCCAATCGGATATAAGGCTTTCAATTATTTTCAACTACAAATAGAGGAGGTTTTGAATGTTCTTAGCATTAATTTAAACTTAAAAATTCAATGAGTAAGTGTGTACAAAATTAGAATTCTTTGTGAGGATTATTTTAGAAAGTTAAAGTTTCTCCTAAATTCTTGTAATCTTTTTTTTTCTTTATTTTATACATACTCAAATATAAAGTATTACTTTTTCATGGAAGTCCTTTTTTCCTTTGAATCCAAAATTTCCCAACACTTGTGGAGGGCTGTTACCAGAAAAGCTCTGCCCCTGTGGATTACAGTTACAGTTCTCAGCTTTAGCTATACGTAGCTCTAGTAACAGGAACGCCATGTGGCCTCCGTTTTCTATTCTCGCACATGTATCAATTGATTAGGGGATCGAATCTTCCCCATCTACCTTTTGGGAAAAAAATAAAGTAAATACTTCCGTGCGGGGCTGTTTTTTGTTCCTACCTTTTTTACTTTCTTCTGATATTAATTAAATTATAATTGTGTGTGTGTGTGTGTCTAGTTATATGTAACTAATTAGTGATTAGAAGAAATGTAAATTTATATACAGAAAATATTGTCCCATATGTTACTGTACATTGTATTTATTTTTCTCACGTAATTAAATTTATTATTACGCACATGTATATCCTAAAAAATTGTGGTTGCACTGTAGGGGTGTTCGTTCGATAAAATAAAACTTTAGTAAGTCAATTTAGCGTACTAAATACTGAATTAAAACTTCTTAAGTCGCGAAATTCCCAACCCATGTCCCTAAGACTTGCGCACAGGGCCTTCCAGTTAAGCCAATGTATACGGTGTTCTTTTGCTGCACTCCACTAGAACTTCGCTATCATGGCTTGCATCTCCCTTAACAATCCATCTGGCATTTTGAAGCAACTCATTGCATAAGTTGGAAGCGATTGTAGTATGGCCTTTATTAGAATACTACGCTCCGCCTGTGAAAGTAATTTTTCTTTGCACCCCAGGGCCCTTTTCCAAATTTTCTCCTTAATCTCCTTGAATGGTACCATTCTGGATCGATCTATGAAAGAGGGAAGACCCAAAAGAGGCTGCATTAATACCAAGGTTAGCTGCCAGTGACTTCAGCCTATGGGTGTCCAAGTTGGTGCTGAAGCATATAGAGGATTCGAGGAAGTTAATCTCTGGTCCAGATGCTCTAGACCGAAGAGACACACTTAAGCAAAAGGCCTACAAAAGAGGGATTGAATCCCAACTTTGGTCTCATTTCTCTAATAAAAGGCCACTCCAGTCTGTCGTCGGCTTTTCGCATGTCAAGCTTGACCACTACTAAGCCCATGCTTCCTCTCCTTTTGTCACGCAAATAGTATTACAACTCATAGGCCAGTACCACATTGTCGGTGATCGATCGTTCTTGGATAAATGCAGATTGCGTCGGCGAGATAATGTCATTTAGAATGGTCTTTAACCGATTTGCCACCGCTTTTGCCGCTATTCTGTAGACCACGTTACATAGACTAACCAGTCTGAACTGCTCCAAATATTCCGGTTCGAGCATTTGGGGATCAACACTATATCTGTGCGATGCATCTCCTGATAATCCACTTTGTGGTTTAAAAAGTTGAGACCACAACTTACCACATCATCCCCCACTATGCTTCAATGTTTTTGGTAGAAGATTGGTGCCATTCCATCTGGTCTAGGGGCTTTAAGAGGACTCATTGGCATTATCGCCACCTGTACTTCATCCTTAGTATATGGTCTGAGTGTTCATATCAACCGTAACTTTTTGTTTCACCCTTGCTAAAGCAATATCCAGATCCTGGGTTCTGGATGAGCCGAAAATCAGATGTCCAAGTTCCACTGGCAAACTGCAAACCATTCACATGGTTGTTTTGCACTCCGTTGGAGGCGTAAGCATGAAAAGTGCATTTTGTATCTCCTTCCGCTGGCCAATGCTGCCTACCTCTTTGCTTCCTTCTTATTTCTTCACTACGATAGATAATTTCATGTTGTCTCCAAATCTCTTCTTCTAGTAGTTTTAAATCCACTGTGTTGGGCCTTGTCTAATCTTGCAAATCTACATCTCCTGGTCTTTCAATTTCTGATTGGTAGCTTCGGATGAGGGCTGCTTTGCATTTTCTCAACTTCTCCTGGAGCAGATTGCTGGGGTCTGCAACTACGGGGCATTTTCATACACGCCTAATCGCTTCAGCACACCCAAGCAGCAGCGTTCACTTTGCCCCGAACCGAAAGGGTCATAGTAGTTTTGGATCTTGCCCTTGGTTTCCAACTTGCTGTGAAATTAACGAGGCCAAGTGGTCGGAATGAGCCGTTGGAAGGTGGATGGAGATCGTACCAGGGTAGAGTTCTGCCGAGCTAAGTGAAGCACATGCACGATCAAGTAGCTTCCGAAACGTGTAAGGCGCTTCACAATTGTTCAACCAGCTGCACTTCTCCCCCTCTAAATCCTATGTCGTGTAATCCAGTGCTTAGAAGTGCCTCCCCGAAATCCTCCAGTTGCCATTGGGGGGTTGGTGCCGCCCAGATTTGCAATGGCATTAAAATCCCCGCAACATAACCAAGGGAGGTAGGATGTAGAGCTTAAATATTTGAGCATCTGCCACGAGAGCTTCATGCCGGAAGTCTCAAGCTCGACATAAAAACCAGTGAAACGCCATCTAGTACACAGCAACTCATCCAGTACGACCGCATCAATAAAATATTTGGAATCTGTTGTAACTTCCAAATGGACAGTTTTATCCCATAAGAGAGTAAGGCCACCCGAACGACCTACAGGTGGAACACCTATACTGTAGAAGTTAAGCTTAATTTTTAGAGCATCAATATAAGAGATGTTTGCTTTGGTTTCAGAAAGGAAAATAATATGAGGGCGGTGAGCTTGGATAAAAGAGCCAAGCTGTCGAACTGTCCATGGACCCCGTTCCTAGCAGTTCCACGCAAGACACCTCATAGTTCCCGGCGAGACTGCATAGCAGTCTCCGCCATTTCGCCAATGATTAGAGGAGAGGATACATCCCTGCTTTCCGAACTGCGCCCAGATTTATGAAGCATTCCATGGAGCTACTATTATCCGATAGTCCTCTTTTAACACTTACTTTCCTTTGGCCAGGGTTTTTTCGGGGTCTTCCACACGGACAGGTCTTGTTTTGTATCATTGGTCCCCAGTTGAAAGGGTCTGAAGTATTAATTGGAGAGTCATCACCTTGGTTATCGTCCTCTGCTTGTAAGTTGGTTGATGGACCGGGCTGACCCCCGGTGAGAACTGAACGAAAAGGCAATATATACATCCTCATAAGTGAGTTCACAAGCGCCTTAGATGTGCCCTATTTTTCCACGGACGTAGCAAAAATTTGGTAGACGTCCATGTGTGAATCAAACTGTTACCTCCTCCCCTATGGGCGTTCTCAATTTTAGTAATCGACGCAAGAGTTCCTGAGCATTTATTTTAACTCTGATCTTCATCGCTAAAGAAAACGACAACCCACCACTGTCATTAATCCGTTCCACAAAGATGCCGATGGACTTGCCGATAAATTTAGCCAAGTCGCCATTTATTTTGCCAAAGGGAATACCGTCGACGTATACAGTGAATTCGCACCAATCCAGGCTGACAGCTTGTGGGTCCTGCCCTTCCCTAATTATGTTGAGAAAAATGAGATTTCTATCGAAAATCCATGGTCTAGACTCTAGATTCGGTCGCCCTCCTTAAACCACGAATATGCTCAAACTGAAAAAGAAAACGATCGCATAAACGAGTTACATACATATACCTTTAACCGCAGTGATCATTGTTTTCGGTAGAAGCCCAGATCTCAGCGGGGATAATGCCACCGTTCTCTTCCGCTTCCGTAAGCACAAGCTTGTTTCCTTGGTTCAAAATCTCCGAATCCATGGTTTGCTATGGAAAAAGGAATACAGCAGGTTGAGCTCTCATGCGGGGGAAGGAAACAGCTCCCATGCGAGGGGATAAAAAAGTCCCTCCATTCTCATTATTACTAATATGTCCCTTACAAATGAAAAATTATGTCGCGTCCATAAGCATTTGTCTTTGAGAACAGCGATATTAGAAAACTTACTAAACAACTGAAATTGACGCTTTCCTAATAATATTTCGATGATAAAGTTGAAATGAATTTTTTTTGACGTGTTATATTTATGTTTTATTACTTGAAATAATTTTATATTCTTTTGTGTTGAGTACTTGCTATTCAAAAAAACGTTTAAATCTCAAAATAAAATGAATTTGGTCAGAATAGGTTCGGCAAACTATTAACAATCACTGCCAACGTAAAAAAAATCATCAAAATGCTTATGATTTTGTTTCCTACGCAGACGGAATAATAATCTCACACACAATGCTACTTTGGGTATATCCGTACTATATTAATATAAAAAAAAAAATTTTTTGATTGCCGAGGCGAAAATTATATAACTCTTATTACTTAACTTCTTTTAACTTTTTCTATTTCCCTTTCTTTCTCCTCCTCTCTCTCTTTTTAACTTATTATTTTCTTTTACATTTTATTTCAAAAGTTTTCTTTTTTTTTTTCAAATACTTTCAATTTTTGATTTTCGTATTTTAATATTCTTTACACGTTTACTTTTAAATAATATTTTTATTTAAAATATAATAATTTCATAATTTATAAATAAGTTTAAGAGTGTATAACGTTATTGGTATCATATATGTAATTATAAACATAAAAGTACGTAAATTATTGTTTGTTACTGTTTTCTTTTTTATTTCAACAAAAACAATAGGTCATGTTCATTTAAAAAAATTAAATTGAATATAGATGAAAATAATACAACTACATAACATTAATTTATTTTTTTAATTGGATACAAAACGTTCATACATGCACGTGAAGAGCGCTGAAGTCTTAAAAATACGAATATTTATCACACCATACATCAAGTAACGAGTAATCAAAAATTTTATAGCCCCTAATTTATTAACAATTAAACATTACAAAAATAAACACACCTCCTAAAATATAGTGGATCTAGAACCAAGACTCAGCAATTCTGTATCTATCCTTAATAATAAACTTCAGAAGAAAAAAATAAAAGAAAATCCGGAACAATCTAACCAAACAATTGGCAACACACTAATATTAATTTTGAAGAGAAATAAAAAATTTAAATACTTATTTTATATATTTATGCTGGCTTTGTGGATTAGGCAAAAAAAAGGTTGAAGGAGAGACACGAATACCGCGGACGCTCAAAATAACCATTGAAAGAGGGACACTAAAACCGCGGACGCGTCTATGCCAAAAATAAAAAGAAAAAGATAAAACAATATCTAATTTATTTGGTATGGCAAGACCCGGTACATCCAATGAAAGTTTGCCACGTAGACTATAAACGCGTTTTGACCCAATCAGAAGCTAGACGATGACGTGACTGCATCGTTTCCCCTCTCGATAAATAGCCATAAACAGCGGGCCTGTCTTCGTGACAGTCAGGAAGATAAATAAAGAGATCGGTGTCCTGGAGCTGTACGGCTTCTAGTTTTTCCGGCTATTGTTGTAGGAAGCTTGATCGGATATCAGATCTCACCGTAATAATGGTAAATCTTCTGTTTTGTTACTCTGTAGTTATGTGGTTATATTGCCTTTCTTTGTTTGCTGTGTAAATTTGTCATGCTTGCAGTGCCACAATTTTGTCGACTCCGCGTGCCACGGTTTTGTTATATTTTATGTTACATAATTGTTTGTTCTTCTATGTTATCTAATTTTTGTGACGCTTCGGTGCTGATCTTGGAAAATTTTCTTTTTAGACTTTTTCGGTTAATCGGTTTAGGGAATTACGAAAAAGCAAAAGATGCGGTACCGTGATTCAAATTTATGAACGGGTCATTGCTTGGAATTTGGAAATTTTCCTTTGTAATTTGATGGGGTTTATCATGTTATATGTCCGTCTTATAAGAATGCAGATGTTTTGTTTCTTTAAAGTGAACGTAGGATTACTCTAATTGTACTGCAAGGATGTTGTGAAATACCGTCAAATCATTAAAAGAGAAATAGATTTCTGCAGTCGTTGTTGATCTGATTAAGTGTTTGAAATGGAAAGGATAGCCCATTTGCATTTTTTGTGATATTGACAAATTATCGGCCTCACTGCAAATTGTTTAAAGAAATTATTTAAGATCTGCCAGGCAAACTTCTTGAAATACAAAACCGAATTCTCTCACTGGTGACTGTGCCTAGTGAGTTATTTACTTTCAACTATTTGGAGAAACAGGGATTATTGAACGCATTTCATTATTTAACCTGCAATGCTGGCATTTTGTGATCCTTATCTGTCCGATTGTTTCTGTGGCTTAATAAATTCTTCTCAGCTCCTGCATTATATGTGGTTTTATCTCTGTTGTAGACTACTTCTAGGAGGCTTGCAGACAGGAAGGTGGAGAGGTTTGAAAAGAATATCACCAAGCGAGGTGCTATTTCTGAGACTAGCACAAAGAAGGGAAGCAACCTCTCTGTAGGGCCTGTCTTGCTTGGGTTTTTCATTTTTGTTGTCATTGGATCATGTAAGGCTTTCTGAAGCTTGCCCATCGATTCATTATTCGCATACTTGATTCACATCATTTCGTTGACCGAACTTTATTAGAATTTTTTTCTAACTATTTTTTGAATACTATAATACTAACGTTAAATTATTTTCTTGTCAAAGAAAGACATTATAAATTCATAACATGAAGCTGTGGAGATGGATCATTTCAATGTGAACGCTAAATGTGTCCTGATAATAAGTCAGTTGGAAAAAAGTTAAAAACGGATCTACACCATAACCTAAAAATCAAATGTAAACTTCAGGATCTAATGCCATCAAAACCCCCACGTTTTTCCTGGAGCAAATGAACTATATATGAATGTACTTCTTTACTTTAGGATTTTGAATTTCTGGAGCATCTTACATCATTGTTTTCTTCGAAGTCCCCAGTTGTCTTATGTGTGTGTGTGTGTGCGTGTTAAGCCTTTTAGTTAGGAGATTCGTTGTACTTTGAATTATCAGCGGGCTGTCTTCATTTTAACATTTACTTTTTATGTTTTTTTATCACTCTCCTTTATTATGTATGAAACAGTAAAAACTTTATGTTTGTCTTGCCTCAGCGCTATTCCAGATAATCAGAACGGCAACAACTGGAGGGATGGCTTAACCACATTTTGTGTCGGCACCTATCCCAAATGCGACTGCAGTGATATTATCGGAGTGCTTGTTATCCCTTATTTAGAAATGGAGAACCGTATATAGCTTAAGGTGCAGTTTTTGTTTTGAAAAAACTCTCTCAAACATTATATAAATTCTTCCTTTTTTATCTTTTCACTTTTTCCTTATCTCATTGACTTATCTTCATAACTGGCATTGCAGACCTTGTGATGTTTATGATTTTTGAATTGTCCGTTGCTGTAGCTTATTCGGTGAAATTGGCTTTGTTATTTTAACAAAGCAAAAGTATACTTAAGAGAAATAGATGGAATAAAACAGGTTCTTTGTCTGTTTCACTTGCTAAATTCCCTACTGAAAATTAAACAATATTGAAAATGCATTAATTTCCGCTGCACGGATATGATCAATGAAACAAAACATGTTGAAGAAAGTAGGCTAGAGTCTTAAACATTCAAAGCAATCTAGCATGAAATGCAGCATACAGAGTGTCGGATCCTACAGAGCAAGGACTATAAAGTTAAGGGAAAAAAAAAGGGAAATGAAAAAGGAATGAAGAGATCAAAAAAGTGCACCTATTTATTGTTGAATTGTAGTGTGAACATGCTGTCGATTTTCGCTAGTGATCCTGTTAGAGAAACACTATAAAAAGGGTAGGGATGAGCGGAAATAGAAATGGCTTAAATCGCATCAAAATTAACACTTCTTAAAATTCTTAAAAAATTATTTTAACAATCTAAAAGGTTTCTTCAGGATTAAACAAGTCTTCCTCTAGAATGAATTTAGGACTCAAAAATGAGCAATTGATTACAATCCAGCAGAAAGGATGGATAGGAGCTTTCTGAAGGCTGAAAGCAGGAAATTTGGTAGGGTTTTCTGAAGTTGTATATGCGGAAGAGAAGAGTTTTTCTTATTCTGTGAATGACAACATTTTGATGCCAAATTGTCTGCTATTTATAGGCAGAATGAGCAGGAGAGTTCTGATATTTTCATTAAATTTAGACGAATGTATGGCCATTAAAACAGAATGTCTAGCCATTAAGAAAGAGTAAAACGTTGGTCTGTCCGTACGGCCATTTAATAAAATGTAACTGTTAAGCCTTCCAATAGTTACACGATCGTCCGCCATTAGACTCTCCTGCTAAAAGAGTTTATCTTTTCTTTAAGATAATTAATATTTTATTAGACAAGAAAAGGCCGGTCAAGGATCCAACTGACAGATGACAAGATCTTCAGTCTTCGACCTTATCCCAGCGGTTTTCGCATCCCCTGCTATTGAAGAAGCTGTGGCACTTCTGACTTTATATGAGGAGGAGTCAATAGCAATAGTAGACACGCTACGATCTTTGGCTCTTTGCTAGACAAGAGCAGTACAGGAAGCATCGAATCCCATGGTTCTTGTTACAGACTAGGCTGCAAGCAAGTGAGAGTGATAGAATCAGCTCAACTGTGAATGTTGCCGATGCCGATACCGGAGCTGCTAAAGGAAGCAGTACAACCATTAAATGGAAATGGAATTGCACAGGAATGCTAGACTCAACTAATTTAGCCGTAAAGTTTTGTTTACTCCACTTGAAGAGAGTCCCTAGCGTACTATACTTTGATAAAGGGAATGCTACCGATACTTGGAAGACTTATCCTCTAGAAAAACATTTACTTTATTACTTTAATAGCCTATTTTTTACATAAATTATATTGTCGGCACCAGCTAATCCTATTGAACTAACCAAAGAAGCAAGAGATACTG
Organism: Avicennia marina; assembly: GCA_019155195.1. Lineage (NCBI taxonomy): Eukaryota > Viridiplantae > Streptophyta > Magnoliopsida > Lamiales > Acanthaceae > Avicennia > Avicennia marina. The sequence goes on from CM032763.1 coordinate 10,269,467, forward strand.
AAAGCGATTGACTTCTTGCCTTAGCTTCTATAAAAGTAAACAACTAATCCTTTCCTCTTGAATTCAGAATTCACTCCATAGCTTTCAAAGAAAACCTTTTATCCTTCGCCCCTCTCTAATCTCTTTAACAAAGCTCGTTACTAAATAAAGAAAGCCCATAGATCTTCTAACAGGTGAACCTATCTCCGGATTCCTTGACTAACTGAGCTTGAAGTGAATTTTTCCTACCAGTAAAATAAAGTGTTACTATAGAAGAGTAGGATGTAATGAATACTTCAATCACACTTAACTCATGCTTCAATTGCATAACTCAAAATGTGTCATTCCTATGTGACTTCTATGGTTGAAAGAAAGGCGCTATTATCGATAGTTCTTCTTGCTTCAGTTCCCTATGAGATTGATTGAAGAGAGCTTCTTGCTACATAGAAATGCCCTACAAGACAGAGTAGGAAATGTTAATGCGAACTCAAAGAATGGAGAGGGGAGATATTGAACGGAAGCACAAGAACAAGCAAGGGATTACTTGCTAAAGGAATGCTTACCGAGGGGCCCTATGTATGTATACTACTGCCAGCCTTTCACTCCTCAAGTCAGGAACCAAGCTACGGATGAGCGCTATTTATCATTCTCAAGGAATTCTCCAAAGTGAGGCTCCTATTTACTCCCTGAGGCTTAGGGCAGGCGAGTCCCGAGCAAGTACTAGATAGAGGGAAAGGGGGATATTGAATTAGAGGAAAGGAATAGCAGACCGTGGAAAGCGACTCTCCTAAACGGAGCAAGGGCTTACCTTATTCTTTTTAAGTTTCCTTTTCACTAGAAAGAAAAGGCCTTCTAGCGATAGAGACTAACAAGGGAACTTACCAATACTAAAGGCGGATCGATCAGGCTGAAGCTATTGTAGCATCTCAAGCTTATCTTGATTTTGCACCCACCTACCCTGTACTGCCGAACCAACAGTTATAATCCTCTATAATAACTAATAAAGCGATTCAAGTGATTAAAAGACAAGACCCTTTTCCACATTTATAGGACTATTGCAAAAGTTGTTGATATTGATAGTTTCCCTTAGACATCTTGAATGAGAAGAGCTCTTATGTGAGTTGCTTGCCTTCTACCGATTGATTGCTTCTGTTATGGTGTTTAAGGCTATATCCACCCATTTACATTGGACTAGCCTAAATTAAAGCTCTCTTGTGCATTCGAGCTTAAGCCTTTCACAAGTCATCACAAGCCTAATAAGGAGATATTCGACATAAAGTGGTTCAAGATTCATGTGGAACACAAAAGCTTTTTAAATACACTTTTATTTTACAACAATCCCCCACTTATTTTAAAAGATTTTGTACAGAAAAAAAGATTTTGGATTGAATAAGATAAAATGTTGCTGAATTTATATAGCTTCAATACAGTAAGTTTGGTGTCTTTGGAACTATGAATCGATTAGATCTATAAAATTTGACTTACAACATTGTTAGTGAAACATGGGTTTTTGTGAACCAATCATTCTTCTTGTAAGACAAAAATTTTATAAATCACATTAATGACCCTCACAATTTGTTATTTAATGCAATTTTGCCCATTTTTGGTTGTGCTCTTACTCTAGTGATTTTATGAGAGCTCTAAACATTTGGCTAAAACTTTATAGGAGTGGCCTCTACCCGCTCTCATCATATAGGTAAATTTATCAAGTGTATGCTACTTTAAATACACCATTCATATAGACCATAATTTCATTAAAGAGTCTTAAAACTGAACCTTATTAATATTAGTAGTTAAAACATTCTTCTGAAGTAGGATCAAATATCGAGTGCTTCATAATAGAGTTGACTTTCAGGTTACAAAACTCGAATTTGTTCAAAATTAAGTTTGAGCCTAGCTCGGCTTGTGTTAATGAGCGGAGCTCAAGCATAACTTATACTTAGCTTGAAGCTTGTTGAGCTACTCAAACTCATACATAATGCAAATATTATTATATCAAGTACTGCACTAAGTAGATTCCTAGCCTAGTCGTCAACACCCTTTTTTTTAATAAAGAGGTATAGAGAGACCATGGGTTTAATTCATAGGCGAGGAATTTATGTAATTGTATTCTTTATTTTTCTCTTATAATTCAAAAATAAAAAGAACAAGTCAAATCATTGTTCATCCTGGTGGTAAAAAGACACAACAACACATTTGAGGTCACAAGTTTGATCCTTACTTCTTAGAGTTTTGAATTTTTTCTTTTTTAATAATTTAAAGCCTCGTGCTGGAGTACCATATTTTTTTGCTAATTGAGCTAGAGTTGCAAGCTATTCAAGCTCAATTTAACTCGATTACATCTCTACTTTACAATCAAGTATTGACTTGTTGTTATCTGTATAAACCTACTTCAATCATGTAGGATAGGTTGTCATTTCTATTGACCACTTATTGGCTTATTACTCATTTTTGTCATAGTTTTAAGAGTTAATATTCTTCTTACAAGTTTAGTTAGAGGATCAACTAAATTTAGCTTTGGCATTACATAATCAATAGATATTACTCCTACTTTGAGCAACTACTATACGACAATATCTCTCAATTCTATATGTCGACTTTTGGAATTAAAGAATTTGTTTCCAAAAATAGTAATAGTCGCCTGACAATCACAATATATAGATACAAGAAGAATCACTTCCTTTGTTAAAGGAATATTGGATAAGAAATTTCTTAGTCAATCAACCTTAGACCAACTAATCCTATTATAAACTCGGATTTCATTTTGAATCTAGCTATAATTATTTGTTTGATTGGTTTTCATGCTCTTAAAGCTCCATAAAGAGTAACTATATATCCACTAGTGGATTTTGTCTTATTGGAATCAAAAATCCAATTAGTATCACTATATGCTTACAATATAGTAAGATATCCACTATATGTTATATTATAATTTATGATACCTCTCAAGTATTTCATTAAACTAATGCTGACTAATACTCATGATTGGGATTATATGTACAACTACTTAGTCTACGTGTAGGCTACTCTCAAATCCATATTTTTTTATAGGCTATACATATGCGTAAGGGTGTTCTAAATGATTGCATGTTGAACATAGGATTCAACTAAGAATTTGCCATAAACTTTCATGTTTGGTGCTCAAAAGGCCCTCTTTTTCTCTTTGGCCAAGCTCTGGATGTTGGTTGTTCTTTTGTTTGCTAAAATAATTTTTCTCTCACCTCATAATGTATATTTATGCTAGGCTTTGGTTAGGAGTTTGAAAAGAATAAAAATTCTAGTGTTTTAAGGGTCCCAAACTCCCTTATGAATATTACATATTTTCACATAGATTTTTACCACGAAATTTCTTATTTCTTGCTTTCCAAAGCTAGGTAAACTTCTTCTTAATTATCAAAACTATTTGGAAAGATTTGGTGGCCAAGATGTGCCCATATATTCTCCAATACTTGTTTATCTCAACCATAACAAGATTTACCCAAAAATTAATAAATTATCAAGTAATTTATTGATTAAGTCCTCCACAAAGTTTGAATAATGTTTCCATTATTACTTTGATACCCCAAAATTCTTAGACACTACATCCTTTCCCTTATAATAAGTTTCATCTTTAAAACTAACATTAACTTACTCTAAAATTAGGTGAGAGCACCAATTCCTTGTTTCCTCCTAGTGTGGCCACACTATAGGATTACTCTAATGCTTTAGACTTATACTTTACATGACATGCATAAAGGCTAAGTTGGTCGATATCACATTACCTACAGTTATGCCATCAACATTATCTATCTTCTTCTGTGTTTCCCAAGTCGGGTTAGGGATTGTTGCCACTAATGTTGTCATTATTATCATTGTTGTTACTAGTGGCAGCTGGCCCTTCAGCATTATTCCTACATTTCGTAGTGTGATAACCCAACTGGCCGTATTAGAAAAACATACCAATTTGTCCTATGGCATCCTTCTGCATGCCGACACATGCACAAAGTGCACTCAAGTAATGGAGACCATAACTTACTCAGGTAGTGCACTTGGCTAGCCCTACAACCAACAGTCCTTATTGTTCAACCCCTAAGTTGGAATCCAGCCTATGACGCTTTAAATTGTTTTTTATGTCTTTCAGTTGATGTCAGTTTCCACCTGGATGGAAACTCTAAGCATCTTATTAAAGGTTTGACCGTCATATAAGGCTAGCATGATTTGCAATCTACCCTTTAATCCTCTTGTAAATTAATGCATTTGTATTGCAAGGTTCACTACTACCATTGGCAAATACTTACCTAAGGTGTGAAATTTCACCAAGTATTCCACTACTTACATGTTGGGGGTATGTATTAGATTATCAAACTCCACTACGTTTTGTAAGCAGAGGACATTCAGAAAGAAATGGTTCAACAAGACCTCCATAAATTGGGCCTAAGTGATTAGTCCTTCCTCTGGTAAAGCAAGTGAGACGCCCTCGCACAATAAAGTAGCCTCACCAACCAGAAAGTATACCACCACCCTAGAATGTATTTCCATTGGGACCTTCATTAGTTCAAACGTGTCCTCCATCACTTTAAACCAATTTAGGACTACTTCAAGGTCATGAGATACACAAAAGTCAGAACATGGGCTTGTCTCAGTACCTCATAGTGAGCCTGCATCCCATTATTAGGCTAAGTCATAGTTGGTGTAGAAGCCTATTGGCTACTATAGTTGCAACGATAGCTAAGTCTTCTAGCCTTAAATTGGTTTGGACTACAAGTGCTTGTGGTTGTTGTTGCATGAGGGTTGGAAGCAAGGAATAAGCATAACTGGCCTCAGTTGAATAGTTGAATTGTCTATTAGAGTAATAAAGGGAAAATTTGGAGCAATAATAAGGTCTTCCAACCATTTTCCTACATAAGAGGAAAGTTTTTTGTTCATTTAATTTATTATACACAATCAATAATTGTTCATAATAATAAGGCGAAAAAATAAAATGGTAGGGGAAATAAGTTTAGCAATGAGGAAAAAAAGGAATTTTATTACTATAATCCACCTTAGTCAATCACAACGAAAGTATAGAAGAAATAAAGAAACTATCTTAATAACATAACTACCTCCTAGTAATCTCATCATCCTACTTTAAATCTTTATCTATATTTGGGGTATTCCTACCTAAATTCACTTCCTCAAGTGTGTGTTCTAGTGCTTCTTTAGGATCCTCCTCAAGATTCTCTTCCGGATCCTTATCGCGGTCTTAGTTTTCATATTGGGGGTGGATGAACTTGTGGAGCTCGTCATATGCACGGTCAAGTTGATTCACTTGTTGTACAAGCCATCATGTTCCTCTAGCAGGGTAATCATGTGGTCCTGATAACTTCTCCTTAAATGTTTGATCATCCTTAGGGTTTATGTTGTCCCTTTTTGGCCTCCGCTAATCTCCTTTTAAGCGTTCCTTGCTTCTTCTTAGGTTGGAGTTCTCATCTTTTAATTTCTTATTTTCGTCTTCAAGTCTCGTGCTATATTGTTGGAATTCCAATAACTCCATGGCTATATTATCTAAATTTGTCAACGCAATGAGAAGATGGACTTTATTCTCTTAAGATAAACCACTCCTCTCCATAGGTATACGCTCTCCAAATTCGCTAATTCATTTCCTATGTCAAGATATAATTTCTAAGGGCTAGGTAATATTAAAATACTAACTTATGCATGGGTGAAATGAGCTATTGATTTCTAAGTTCTTGTGATGTGATCTCTATCTAGTCTATGTTATTCAGTCTAAGCTCTCAATGTTAAAACCTATACTCTAATGCTACTTTTTTTACACCACGAGTTCGAAACATAACATGATAGTACTTGCAAAACAATTTCAGTGGATACCAAAACCAATAATATCAAAGAAACTAATTTATTAAATGTCAACTAATGTCCAAAAGGAAATAATGTACTATCCCAAGCAAAGAAGTGACATCCCAAATAATGATTGTAGTACTGTTTTGCAATAGAAAATAAAATGTCATAACTATTACATGAGGGTTGCCTTATTTACGAGTGAAAATAGAATAAACTAGAATAGAGGTATTCTTCCAACCAGGTCTACCATCCTCATATATTACGTAAGTTGTAAGCGATGATTTATTCAATAAATGGTATCTCCTACCTTCTCATTTTCATGAGATATGAGTAGAAAATAACTGTAGTTTGCATTAAACACATTTCAGAAGCAAACCATATAAGTCCCATTTAAAATAGTTCACAAAATTCATAACATTTCACAATTATCCCAATTCATCTCATTATTCATATAGTTCACATGTCTTCGGCCTGCTCATGGTGATACATACTTTATATATTATTTTCATTCATCAAGGCTTTAGTTTACGCTCTCGTCTAAGGAGAATCACATGTAATTGACTATACCACTAGGGCCCCATTACTTCAACCCTTACTAAGCAGTATCCCAATATATTGTTTCTTAATTAGTAAGGTCACGTGTCAATTTCGTCTGCTACCAATCTTAATACTTCTACCCTGATTAGGTAGGTCCTAATCTATTACCTGATTAGTGAAGTAGAACTTATCCATTATATTGTTGAAATTACTTGAAACGCTTTTCATATTTATTATACATATTTCTATTTTAAAATATTTGATTTAAAACAATTCATTTGTAGGTAACCCACATCTACGTTTTTCAAAAAATAAACCAATTTAAGTTTTGCATGAAATCAACATGTTAAAAACAAGCTCCCATAAGAACAAGAATAATATTTGAAAATAATTTTAGACAAGTAATACAAATTCAATTGTAATATAAAAATAGTTTTGAAAGTAATTATAATAGCTAGCAGAGAGTAATCACATACCTGATTTCTATTCCTATTAACCTACGGGTTCACCGGATACCATTTCTTGGCTTTCTATTCAATCAAATAATTTTCCATTTAATATTCAGTTCAACCAAAATCATATTCTTGTATGTGCTTTTGTATGTATCCTACGTGTCTCGTCTCATTATCCTTTTTAAATTTTCAGTTACCCTTTTAAGTAGATTTTTCCAACATAGGATTTATTTAATTAATGTTCCCTAAGTCCCAAACAATATTTTTGAGCCTATTTTAATCTCAAAATCAGAACATTAAGCCGTAATTACGTAACAATATCATTCTGTCCATTTATAGGTTTGACACTCATGGAAACAAGCCTTGAGACTACAAAAAATGGATCCGCACTTGCAAAACAAACCCTTGATGTATTCTGTCCCTTTTTGCCCTCGGTTCATGATGGTGGAAAGTAACCCCATGACTATGAGAAGCATGTCTGTGCTCACAGAAATGACCGCACAACATACTACCTTGCATCGCGCTTAAGACTCACGGTCACAAAGCTCCATGTTGTACCTGCAAGAGATAGTCTTAAGATTGTGAAGACTCCCACAAGGCATACTACCTAGCTTTTTGATCTAATCCATGCTCATGAAGGCTTGCACCGCAATCACAAGGTCTCACCTTGCAACTGCAAGGACTCTTATGCTATGAGGCCAAGCTGCATGTAAGACATTGTTGGGCTATTTTTTCATGTACTACACAATTCCAATTAGCTAAATTTATTTCCACAGACATCCCAAGGGTCCCTAGGTATAATTTTACGAATCCTAATCATGTCAAATCCAACAAATCATGTTCCCAAAGTTTTTAAATAATTTAGGATAAGTTTCAAAAATTTGTGAATTTTATTAATACGCGCTCTCTATAGATTTTAAATGCATGAGTTATGAATTAACAATATATACATGCCTAATCCACATGTAGGCTACCCGAAATCCATGTTCTTTTTTTTTTTTTTATGGTTTCTATAATATGTGCGTAAGGATTTTGTAAGCATATGCATGTTGAACATAAGATTCGGTGAGGAATTTACCGCAAACTTTCACATTTGGTGCTCAAAGGACTCTCCTTTTCTCTTTGGCCAAGCTCTGAGCATCAGCTACTCTTTTGGGTTCTAAAATAATTTCTCTCTTACCCCATAACGTATGTATATATTTGCTAGGGTTTGGTTAGGAGTTTGGAAAGAATAAAAATTCTAATGTGTTAAGGGTCCCAAACTCCTAATACATAATTATTACGAATTTGAAAGATTTTCACATGGAATTTTATCTCAAAATTTCTTATTTCTAGCTCTCTAAATCATGGTAAACTTCTTAATTGCCAAACATATCTAGGAAGATTTGGTAGCCAAGATGTGCCCATATCTCATCCCATACGTGTTTATCTCAACCATAACAAGAATTACCCAAAAATTAATAAATAATCAGATAATTTATTGATTAAGTCCTCCACAAAGTTTAAAGTAATATTTCTATTATTATTCTAATAGCCAAAAATTCTTGGGTATTACACGTTATTCTTGGTTATTACAATCTTGTCACATTCAAATGACATTCTCACCCAACTAACACTAGGTTTGTCCAAATATAGAGCATACACATCATTAAGAGCTATAGTTTTTTTTTTTAAAAAAATAAAGTTTTAAAGAATTTTGCCCTTACCCAAAACTTTAATAGTTCTTGAGTCTCTTAGGTAACCTACGTCTTCGTTATCTCCTACAAGAGAATAGAGGGAAATTTCTTCTCAATTTGCACACATAGGCCGAATAGCTACAAAGTTTACCATCAATTATATAGCATTAGTTGCAATGTTCACTTGCGAGATGGCATTGCAATAATTATTTTATCTCCTATGGCTAAATTAGTCTTAAGAGTATTATCATTTGCTTTGTCACATCTCTTATTAAACTTGCACTATAGTGCTTGGTGCCTGATTTTTTTTCAAAAGTAACAGTTGCCTTTCTTTTTATTAAAGTTAGGTTTATTGAGCTAGTGATATAGGGCCTTGTTTGCATACCTTCTGTTATCATTTTGAACCAAATTTGCTTTGCCAACCAACTCCTTGGCTATGGCAGTTTTTGCTTATCTTGTTGGTGTCTTCAATAAAATTGTGTCTGACGAGCTCCTCAATTGTATAGGTTTTCTACTCGTATTCGAGGCAATTTTGGTAATTAGAGCATGAATTTAGAAATATTTCAATGAGTTTGCAGTAGCAAACATTTCAAGGTCATCAATCATTCGCCATTAATACTATTTACAAACTTCTATTTTGTTCATCCTCAATAGTGAACTTCAAAATAAGAACCTCTCAAATTACGTTGAATTCAATGTAATTGTTATACACATCAAAGATATCGATTGACAGTGTTTGCGATATGGTATGACAACTTACCTTATTATCAGGTTTCCATGCTTTCTGGATATTGGTGTCTCTCTTTTAGGTTGAGGTTCTGTCAAGGCAAAAGCTACTCTGTGGGTGTCAAGGAGAGAGTACACATGCTCTCGCTACCTCTTGAAGTTTTCACTAACAAAAACTTCAACCTTGGAAATATTTAGAAATTGCTTGGCAAATGGGAGGGCGACTTGAATGGAAGGGAACAGTAATTGAGAAATTGCAGTCAGTGGTGGATGCGCTATGACAAAAATGGGAGGAGCCTGCGACATTGGGACCTTGGTAGTAGCCTTAGTTGCTAAACATTGTTGGAGAGTGAGTAAAGAAGGGCAATGAAACAAGAATGAAAAGAAACAGAAATGGCTTGACTTGTGTTAAAATGGACAATGTCTTTAAAAATTATTTCGAAAACCTAAAAGGTTACTTTAAGGTCAAACAACCCTTTTGACCCCAAGAATTAGCAATTAACTATAATCCAACAGAAGCGAATGTATATGAGTTTTCGGAAGGTGAAGATTTTTCTGCAAAGCAGAAAGTTTTGTAAAGACAGAATTTTTTGAAGCTGTATATGCAGGTCGAAATAGGGAGTATTTCTTCATCTGTGAAATGATAATTTTTCTAAGCCAAATTACTTCTTATTTATAGCCAAAAGGGCAGGAGAATTCCAATATTTCTGAACGTTTGGCCATCAAAAGAGAAGAACGTTTAGTCACTGAGAGTGGCGCATTGGTTGCTTTGCTTGTTGGGCCATTCAATGAAATATGATTATTGGTCCTTTAAATAAAACTTGGTCGGTGGCCTTTAAATATTAACTTTTAAAAAATTAATTTTTTAAAGCAAAGCCGAAAGAAACTGAATTGTAAAACCAGATTGTTTTTCCAGAGCAAAGCCCGAAAGGAGTTAAACCGGATCAAGGCCAAGATGAACATTAGGCCATTAATTCGAATCTGGGTAGAATGGGAGGTGATTAGCATTAAGAGAGCTTAAAAATAAAGCGATTCAAGGTTGCTTCAACTTTTCATGGGTTGCTATCTTTGTTTTCGTTTGTCTCAAAGTCATACACACGCTCCGTTCATTTTACTTTTTTGACTTTTCTTTCTTTTTTACTTTACACGCTAAAAATATACCCAAAAGAACACATAAAAATAAAACAAACATAAGAGCTTTCGAAACACCCATTTATTTTACACAAGATCCTTCATGAGAGAAGCAAGGCATCTACTCACCAAAAAATTATGAACGCTTTGAATACGAGTTTCATGGAAATAATTTCGAACACTTTGTCTCCTTTGCTATTATTTATCATTACAGTCCAAAGTTCAAAATTAGAAAAGGACGCAAGTCAATTTGGTCTTCACATAACTTAAAATAGAAATGCTTCTCCACCTCAATATCTCAGCGTCAATAAGAGTACATTTGCATTTTCGTCTTAATGAAGGGTAAGCACCAGATGCATATAGAATTTGGGATTGGCGCCTGTCAGGATCGAAGCAACAGCTTCAACAATCCCTCCAAGAATTAATTCAGGACGAATGATCATCAGAAGGTGTTTTTCATTTTCCGATTCTGTTGTTTTTTTACTTTTTTTCATATGAAGAAGGGGTTGAGAGTTTGCATTCTTAATATATAATAAGGGGTGGGGGAGGAAGATGAGCCAAGGGCATCCCTCAGAAGAAAACATGTACGTGGATCGTTTTACAGGAAGCTACAGCCTGGATATCCTTATTGAAGACAATAAGCCATTTAAATTGTTCCAGCGAATCACAAGTTCCACATTCCACGATTTAAATTGTCCCAGCGAATCACAAATTCCACATTCCACGAACATACAGAAGAAAGATTAAGAAATAAGCTGCAGGCTGCAGGTTGGTGCTGCAGATGAAATCTGCACCAAAATAGATTAAACCACTTGACGTGCAATTGCTATACTGATTTACAGTCACGCAAAAACTAAGCCAATGCCGTCAAGCAAGGGTCAAATGCAGTGCCACATGCAATCCATTGCCTCTTTCTCCCCCGTGGCCGCACACAGCCCGGCACCTTCAGCCATTCCCGGCTTGATAAATCATAGGTGACTAGCCGATTCATTTGTCTCGATCGTAGTGATAGCATGAGCAGACCTTTGTTACCAAGGCAAGTCATCCTAATGTGCTTTCCATAAAATTCCAAGCACCATATATTTGGCATTCTGTCAACCTCCTTCCACAGTAGAGTCATCTTTTGCAGCTCCCAGATGCAGACACATGTGGCAGCATTCTTTGTCAGCAGACCCACAAGCATGATCCTCCCATCACATTCAGCCAGTGAATGATCACTTATAAGAGGCGGCGTTGGGATGGGAAACTGCTCCCAAATTCCACTATCCATGTCATATGACAAAAGACCATCAGGGTCTGAACGCATGAAATAGAGCATTCCATTGATGCATACTGCATGAGATCTAAAGTTCAGTGCAAGTGGAAGCTTGATATTTGAAGGCATGCTTCCTGGACGAGTCCAAGAGTTCTTTGTGGAGTCATAAACCTCATACTCCCCCTCAGAACCGACCCAAAGGATCTTATATCCTGAGTTGGCAGATTTTCCATTTAGAGTCATCCCAACAGCCACGCGCGACCAGACCTTAACAGATCTAGCTGGCAACTCCCTGAAGGACCTTGTTAGAGGATTGCAAACATAGAAACTTCTATGCCTAATATCGAGTAAGCAGATGAGACCACCTGCTGAAGCCACTGGCAACACAATCAATTTTGTTGGCAAGGCAGGCACTGTTGGATGATGCCATTTCTTCAATGAAGGATCATACATTGCCCCAGTGTTGATATTTTCATGGGTAATGGTGTAAAACCAAGATTGAGGTTGTTTTACTTGAGCACATTCCTGGGAGAAACTTTGGGAAGCCAGCATAGAATTCCACTTTCGGCAAACCACACAGAAGCGGAAAAATGTTGCTATTGGAAGTCTGGCTATCACAGCTTCAAAGAGGTCTTCTGGAAATTCTTTCCAGATTTGCTGTTCCATGTTTTCAATTGAGCTTGCAGTAGCAGTTGATTTTCCTCGATTGCGCTCCTTTCGTGCCTTCTTTGTGGGCGGAGGTTTCCCAGGTTCCAGCATTTTTAGATTCTCGGACTTACCAGCGGTCATTATGATATTGTAGCAACTGTCTTCTAAAGAGCTACCTTCAAGATTAAGAAAACAGCATCTACAAAATAACTGAAGTATCTTCAGAGACTAAGACCACAAAATGACAAGGAACAAGTTGACAATTTTTATTTTTCAAATACACAACACAGAGGGCAAAAGAGAGAGAAAAGATACAGATAAAAGCAGAAAGATCAGTTAACAAAATGAAACTATCAAAGTATTTAACTTCCACACTTCACACTAGTCTATGGTTTCGACTTTCAATAGTAGATGATTTGCCCGATTTAATGATAGACTGGCTTTGGCAGCGTATACATCTTGCTAGAAGATGTACAATTTTCAAAATACGGTCAGAAACAAGTCAATCAAGAGGCAAACTTGCTGAAAAAGTCAATATCAAGGATGAATAAAAATTAAAATTATGTAAGAGGACCATCAAAATTAAGAAAAGTTTTTATTATAAATAATAAGTTGCACGGAAGAGATTTAAGAAGACTGCATGAAATAAAATAGCAAAAACATTTAAATATACTCCAGTCCTACTTTAGATTTAACAGAAAAGATATTTACGCACCAAAAATGGACAAGAGCACAGAAGGTGAGAGAGCACAACACAAATACGCCCAAATTTCCAGTAAAAACCTCAACAAAAAGTGCAAATCAAACTGATACCCTGCATTTAAGGCAGAATCATGTATTCATTAAAACTTTTGCTAACCTAAGCATAAGCTAATTGATGCAGCACAAGTGCATGAAAATATGCTACGTTTGTATTCGTTCTTAGGCAAGCGTTTTTAAGTGTGTGTTTTCTTGATAATTGTGTAAAAATATGAGAGAGATAATCCATTAGAAAATCTGTTCTTTAGATTTTTTAGTACAAGAATTTTAAAAGTGTAATGATTGTGATATATGTTTTGTAATGCAAAAAATGAAAACATAGCCATAGATCCAGCAAAGATATTGCAAATTCTCTCCCACCCCCACCCCACCCCCAAATGTATATATATATCTTCAATCTTCACCCACTTTATAATCTTCCAATCAGGTGTGAACTTAATAAAGCTGTGGAATTCAGCAGGGCTTAATCAAAAGAGCACCAGACGCCATGAGAAAAAGAAAATCTTCAGTAAATCATGCCACCTCTTGCAGATATAATCGTGTGTTCTAAAAAAATTCAAGAGGAAAAAAGGCTGTTGTAAACATAAATGAACTATACTTCCCACACAGACTTTAGTTGACACTTTTGCAACCTGAAACAAAGCAATTTCTGGCCGACAGTGGGGTATTGATAATCATGAGAAAACTCCATTTATCTTCCAATTACGAGACCTCTTCTAGCAATAACTCTTTCAAATAAAGGATAATTAGCACAATTCTGTATTCAAAAATTGAAAGTTGTTTAAGGATAACTTTACCAGAAATTACTGGGGAAAAAAGGTAAAAAGACAAACGAAAACGTAAAGACTCTTAACGAATTCATTTTTATAATTTACAAGCTTCCACGTGCAATTTCATAAACGTGCGGATAGCACCCAGTTCCATACTCTTTGTTAAACCAATCTCTGTGAGCAAGAGTCAAATTCGGAAGTGAAAATTAAATTCAACACAATACTCATCAATTCTCCAAAATTTTATAAAGGATCAACAAAGATCATAATATTTCAAATATGCATAAAGGAAAGAAATAAAATAACTACTCCAACCAATGATGGAACCAAATCATCTTCAATCTGAAATAAGAACGTCAAATAAAGTGAACAGCTTCATACTTAACCGTCAAGTTCAATTTCCAGTACTCCCAAGAGCTAAATGAGGCATTGAAAATAAATTTAAAATAAAAAAAACGGTTCTTGTGCTGTACTGCATAAACTATAAAACAACCTCCAGGAGTTGGAACCGTATTCTTTAAAAATTGAGAACGTTTAAGCTTGATCGGGTCATGTCATGATAGGATAAAAGAAGACAGTGCCCATGAAATACTTGGGCCGTCCACCACACTTTTCATTTAGCATACAAAAATCTGAATGCTGGCATAGCAAAGTGACCAAGACTCGTTAAATTCCCAATCTCTCTCTCTCTCTCTCTCTCATTAAATCATTTCATAACTGTAGAACTACTAAATCAGAAGCTACAGGGGAAAAAAGAACAAGGAATTGAAGGTAACATCATTTACTGCCCTATATATCGAACAAATCACAGATGAACGTCGGATAACTTAGGCTAATAAGGCGGGGGAAGGAAATTAATTCCAAAAATTAACATCTACACAGCACCAAAGCCCATTTGAAGCACAAACATCCCAAAGCCACAGCACCGATCCGATTCACACATAACAAGGACTCAAAACACAAAACCAATAAGAAACAAGAAAACCAAAGGGACATAGTCACGGACCTGAGGGGAAGCTGCTGCTGCGATATGGGTTGCGGCGGAGCTTGAATATCAATAGAGTAATTGGAAGGAAACGTAGGAGGAGGAGAACCGTGGAGTTCCAAAACCTCTTGTAATTGTCTAATAAGTTGCCTCAGCATGGCCACAGCTTCCATCTTTCATTCCATGACCATAACCACGCTCTCCCTCTCGCCCCTTCCTCCCCTCTCCCCAACCCCCCATGTCATCTCTCTCTCTCTATATCTACAGGTGCGCCGTATTCATCCGTTAGTTCGTGTGCTTCTTTTTCTCTCACGGAGAGTTGTGTTTTTATTGTAGATCCAGTCAGGTTCTCACACGTCAGCTGGCCACACGACAAACTTTTGCCCTTTCCCTTTTTATTCTACCGATTGATATTTTGTATTTCTTTTATTTCCCAAACTGCCCTTCGCCCGCCCCTTTTTTGTTTATTTTTTTTAATTCTTAAACAATTTGTCAGGCTTGTCTACGTTGTGAGTTATCATTTTCGTTTAAAAAATATTTATTATATTTAAATATTTTTATTTAATATATTCGTTTGATAAATATCTAATCTTAAAGTGTACATTGAGAAAATAAAAATGATGAATGAATGAATGATGTGATGACGACGACGACGACGACAATATAATAAAAATAATAATAATAAATAGTTTTTGCTATGTTTGGTTCTCAATCTTCTTGCGTTTTTATAAGATGAAGATTTGTTGCATTTTAATCATAAAAACTTATAAATCGTATCAAAATAAGAGTGATATAAATAATTTAAATATTAATATAATTGCAATGTGTGTTTTTTCATGAGAGTAAAATTGAGAACCAAACATTGTCTAAACTATGATGTCCATGTAGGTGTAGGGGAGTGGCAAATCTACCATTAGTTTTAATATCTCAACGTTTTTAACTTAAAGGGCTTTATGTTTTGAATTTTGCAACCAAGATTGTGTTTGGGGTCTTTAGTTCCTTTGAAATATGAATAGCATAAAGCGTTAAAGAAAATCATGTTATAAATTTCTCTTGTCAAGGAATTCATAAGTTTTGTTGTAACAAATCATCTCGCTCCCACTTCTAGAAACCTTTTCCGCTTTTATGCATAAGATCAATGAAATGATTCATACTTCACTTGCATGTAATGAGATAAAGGAATAGAAAAATGCATCTTCAACAAAAAGATTAGCAAGTACTTGTCACATAGTTTGGTAGTAGCTTCAATCACCTTCAATTGAAGCCCACCAACCATTTTATAGGAAATATAAATAAATTGCAAAAATGATGTAATGACTAAACTATTGAGTTAATATTTCTAATAAGTTTCCAATATGTTTAGTTTATTTATGGACCAATATCAAATCTCCCCAAACAAAATGATAATAAAACTAAAGGTTGAGTTGCTATGTGGAAGGGGTAAACTCAAAAGAAGTTTTTTTAAGATGAATTTTGACTTGGGGTTAAATAATTAATTTTAAATACAAAAATTCTCATGCCATAGAATAGATATCGGGTATATCATAGAGCTCATTTTGTTGCTGATATAGCTGACAAAGCCATGAAGTTCACAATTTCGTCATTTAGAGTATTCCATTTCTATTTCTATCGAAGGAAAAAAAAAAATTTATCCAAGTTCATATAAAATGTCGATAAATTTAATTATAGGATGCATATTAGATTTTGCCAGACAGAAAATGATGGCTGAGGGACTACACAAAATCTTGGACTCTCTCTCAGGTCTCAGCTTGGCAGAATGATCATCACACACACACACACACATGTATGTATATGTATTTTATTATTATGTTTCCAAGTTACATCAATCAATACACTTTGGCCGCGTCAGCATGTGAGGTCTGTCACTATTTCTTGTAAAATAATTTCTTTGTTGACTAATGATTTTTCTGGATAATGATCGGGTAAGAATAAAGATATGGTGGAAATTAACCATTGCATCTCTTTTATTTGACCAGTGAGACACACACACACACACACACACACACACACACACACACACACACGTGTGTATGTGTGTGTGTATGTGGATAATTAATGTCTATACGTTTTCGTGCTTTAACGTCCACTAGGAAGGAAGAAGTGTAGAAATACACGATGGTATTTTTAACATCCCAGTGAGGTAGAGATGGAGAATAATGTATTATACTAATCTTCGAGC
Source organism: Avicennia marina (assembly GCA_019155195.1). Classification (NCBI taxonomy): domain Eukaryota; kingdom Viridiplantae; phylum Streptophyta; class Magnoliopsida; order Lamiales; family Acanthaceae; genus Avicennia; species Avicennia marina. The sequence continues at coordinate 10,286,405 of CM032763.1, forward strand.
TAACGCCATATGGGATTCGTCAAATTGTTATTTTTAATTTATTTATCTTTGAACTTTTCATATATATGGACGTTACTTATAATTTGAGCCGCATGGAGTTTTTAAGATTAGGATTTTATAGGTTATTAAGTATATAAATATTTTTTTTATTCCTTTGAGCCATTGAAAAGTTATGGAATTATTTTGTTTTTTTTTAATGAAAATCCTTAGTTTTTAAAATTTAAAATTAGTCGATTGATTCTTAATTTTGTGGATCCGTTCAAATCGATTCTTTCAAGAGTAACTCTTGTTTAAATTGTGATGTATTAATCGATTATGATATGTATATTTTAACAATTCTATTATACTAACTATCTAATTTTTGGGTTTGATTTCGATTTTAATACATTAGGTTTGACAATTTAATACGCAGTTCATATCCTTAAAATTTGAAATTGGATTCGATTTGGTCTTTTCCTTTCGCTATCCCCTCTATGATTACGTCAAGTAATAGTAGAGTTAGTTATATTGAATTCTAATTTAATACTTGATCTGGTTTGAAAAATTAAGAATTCAAGCAAAATGAAAAAATAAAATAAATGAAGGAAACAAGGCAGAAGCAAATAGTTGCCACCGCTTTAGAATGGAGGAGGATCAATGTGATTGAATCATTCAATTGAGATATAAGATTAGAAATAAAAGATGTAGTTTAACTATTGATAATGGTAGTTTTGCAAATTTAATAAGCATTATTCTTGTTGATAAATTATTATTACTATTATTAGATTATTTTTAGTTGTATAAATTGCAATTATTAAATGGTAATGTGGAGTTTGTGGCAATAAAAAGAGTGCTTGTTTCATTCTATTTAAGTGAATATGAGGATGAAATTTTATGTGATGTGACTGATGTATGATTTTATCACATATTGTTTGGGAGACCATGGTACTGTAGCCACCGAGTTAGTCATGATAAGGCTACAAATAGTCATTCCCTTATATTTAGAGGTTGTCATTTCAAACTAGTGCCATTGTCACCAAGATCTGTTAAATAGGATAGAGAGTACTTGAAAAAACTATATTAAGAAGAGAGAATGAAAATTGAAAGAGACAAGAAGGAAAGAGAAATTGACAAAGAGATTGAGAGAGATATCGTCAAAGAAATTGGGGCGGTTGTTGAAAAAGAATATAAGAAAGAATAAGAAGAAAGAAAAGAATGAGAGATTGTAAAAATTAAAGTGAAAGTTGGGGACGAGCATAGGAATGAAGAACAAGTGAAAAAATGGGAAGTTGAGCTTCGATTGAGGCGTGTGTATGTTGATTCGTTTAGCTATCTGACGAATTCTTTATCCGTTTGTGTTGTATAAAAGTTGAAAAACTTTTCTATCTAAAGAGTTTGTATCCACATATTCAAACATAATATTGCTGATTTCTCATAGTCTATGACATGGATCCTTATGGGTATTGCAATTCAAAATTTTATGAGAAGATGAAGCAAAAGTTTGAGCGAGATTATGAAGAGTTAAGAAACTATAAGATATTCGTATTTGATCTAGGTGGACTGAAGTTCAAATTGATAATAATTCATCCTTAAGATGAGGGGTATGATTCAATTTGAGGATTCAAAAATTTTTTATTTTTATTTATTTTTGAACTTTTCTTATATGTGGGCTTTATTTATAATTTTAAGCTATATGGGCTTTTTAGGATTAAAGTTTATAGGCTATGTTTGTTTTGCAATTTTGATAACCTAAAACACCCAATCAATCATTATATTTTTTAAATTTTATCTCTTTCCCTTTTTTATTTTTATGTAATTATTGAGACAAAATACATAAAAACATATACTAAAATTTAAACACAAAAATAGGTTATATAAACACTTATTTTATTCATTTGAGACATTGAAGAGTTATAGATTTGTTTTGTTTTCCCCAAAATGAGATTCCTAGGTTTTCAGAATAAGTTGAATAATTTTTAGTTATGTGAATTTATTCAAATCGATTCATTTAAGAATAGTTCTTGTTTGAGCCATGACTCATCAATTGATTACAGTGTGCCGATTATGGTCATTCTATTCCACAAACTATCTAATTTCAAGTTGGATTTCAATTTTATTACAAGTAAGGTACTTTGATATATGGTTTGCATCCCTGAAATTTGGAATTGAGTTTGATTTATTCTTGTTATTCTGCCACCCCTTTTTGTTTACGTCACAAGTTTTACATCATTATCATAAAAATATAGAAACATAGAAATAAATTTAAAGACACGAGAGTTAAACAAATAATATGGCTGTTTTTTATTACATCAAATGAAAAAAAAAAAATTATGCAATTAAACATTCTATACTACACCACGAATTAATATTGTGGTGGCCAGTCTTTTAATTCTCTTAATTCCCCGGGCCATCATTTTTTGAATGGCTTGTCTTCGAGGATACAAAGGTAATTCAAGAAAAGTATCGTACTTTTTGGCTACCATGATTCCCCTTGGCCTCGAAAAAATTGATTAATTGACGCCCTGCCTCAATTGGATGCGTATCGACGGCCGAGAATGTTTCAAAGCAAAATATCAGCGGGGAAGATCCCTTCTCTGCATGCCCTTTTCTCTCCCTTCTTTACACGCAAGTGTGGGATCACTTTCTCCAATCTGGTATGCAGGCAATCATCGGCATGAAATGCCCGCACAAAAATTAAATTGAATAAATTTTTAATACAATAAAAAGTCATAATTTATAAATACAAAAATTTATATCATGATACTTGGGTTATGTTTGGGACCTATTTTCAACCCTCAAATATTCTTTCAAACTTCACACTATATCAAACATATTACTAACTAAATTTTCATTCTAATTTAAATTCAAAATTTTCTTTTTTTACATATATATAACAAACTAATCAGTCATTAATTATAACTCATATTCACAGTCTAATTAATATATATATATATATCATGCGTATACTTATATGTATATATATATTTATATTTTAAAAATTAATCATTATCTCTATGTATTATCACATCATTTAATTGTTATTATATATTTTATATAATATATTCAAACAAATTAAAATTTTTATCCCATCAAATTCTTATGACCAAACATACTATTTATTTCAATACAATTCTCACATACAATTCTCACCAAACATAATCCCAACAAAATTCCCTTTCCCAAACTTAGCCTTTATATTTAAATAAAAATACAAAATTGTAATGAAGTTATCATGATATTTTTTAATACATGACAAATCTATATATGTGTGAGTAAGAAAAAGAGATGATGAATCTTAGAAAAGAATTGGCAAAATATAAAAATTAACTATAGAAAAATTGGAAATTATCTGATAAAAAAGAAATATATTTTTTGAACTTATTTCAATTTTTATTAATCAAACTATTGAAAGCATATTGGAAGGACACTTAAAGTTATCAAAATAAAGTTATTAAAGATATATTTGAAAACGTACACAATTACTATTCATAAATTTAATAATATAACTAGCAATTTTTGCTACCCTATGTATGTAGATTTAAAATTTAAATCATATGTTATTGTTACACATAACCTTATATTTTGATCATAATATTTGATTTATGTTGTATAGGTGTTTTATGTTACAATTTATATTATATAAAAAATTATAGATTTATGTATGCATAAATCCAAACATTATATAATATTTATGTAATAATGAAAAATAAAATCATGTTAATCAAAAGAGCAGAAACGGATAATATGAAATAAAAATAAGAAAGGGTATTACAAAAATTATAAAATTATTATATTTTTCATAAATTCTTTAATAAAATTTAAGATATATAGAAAATAAAATTATATTCTGAATTATAAAAAGAAGAGAGAATTAAAAAAGTTGTGAAATAAGGAAATAAGCAATAATTAAATAGATTGAAAAAAGAGGGGAAAATGATAGAAAGCATAAATAAAAATAATAAGTTGTAAGGAAAAGGATAAAGAAAATGATAGAAAAGACAAAAGAATTTAAAATAACAATAGTTGCACAATTTCACAATTTACAACCAAAAATTATTTCCTTAATAATATAATGTAGATAGGAAAATAAAGAAAGATTAAAAGAATTAATAAGAAAAAAAATTTGAGATAAAATAAAAATAAAATCAATAAGTTAAAAGAAAGACAAAAAGAAAAGGATAAAAAACTAAAAAATTAAAATAAAAATAGTTTTGTAAATTCGTCCAATCAAAAGGCCTTATTTTTATAATAATATTGTATCTGTTACATGCATAAATCATTATAAGTTATATAATTCTATTAATTATAATAAAACAAAATGAAAGTTTTAATAATGTTAGAAAACTTCAAAAGAACAAAAGACAGATGGAAAGCCAAAAAGTTAGAAATAAAAATAAAAAAGAGATAAAATTCAAGTTAAAAAAACGAAAAAATATTAGAGGAAAAAATAGAATTTGTAAATGCTAATGATCTCACTTTATATAATCAAGACAGTTACTTTAAAGGCAATTGCTTTAATGTGTGTGTGTGTGTGTGTGTCTATATATAATAGGCAGAAGTATCAAATTAAAGTTTTACAAGTTTATTTTATTTTATTTTCAACTTTTTCACTCGTTTCTATTAAAAAAAATTATGAATGAGTTGGATCTTGCAGGATAGAAATTTTATTACAATTTTTGGAATGCATAAAATAAGTCTGGCAGTTATTATTGTTGAAGGCATACTAATGATTATAAATTATTATAGCCACATAAGTCAGCCAAGGGAAATTATTATGGAATTTAATTTACTGGTGTCTCAATGATGTAGGAAGGAACTTGAATATTAAGAATAACAAAAGGAATACTATAACATGATCTTTTTTCCATATATTTTTCAGAACAATGGTGTTAGCTGTTGCAAATTCATCCCCATAATTAAATTATATATTAGGGCGCTTTTCACTTATAAACAATAGTTAGTTCCATTATTTGCTTGGGAGTAAAGAGAGTTGATTCAATCAAGTACCCATGGGAGGAAGTTGAATGAGGTGCCATTCAAATTAAGACTCGATGATGATCACCACCCTACTAACGTTACTTCGAGAAAATTGATGTTGTAACCTTAACCAAGTTGCACTAGCCCACAAGAGTCACAATTGGTTACGTAATTTTATTAAATATTTAAATAAATTGTGATATAATATTGTCCATATCAATATAGATGCACACCTTTAAACTTTTTAGTGTCGTGGTTAGAGATTCGTTAATATTGGTGTGCGCATAACAATGCATGTTAAATTTGCGCTACCGATCAATTAATTTTAATTATTTTAAAAATATTTTGGTGATTTATTATAATCAATAACATAACTAATCGGGTACAACTAAAAATTCACTATTTTTTTCATTACTACTACTAAACTAATTTTGCGGTTTCAATTGGTTCAATAAACCAATAGTTTGAATAGAAAGTTGTTGCTTGAAGGCTTTTCCTCACCAAAAGTTATCTTCTACTTGTATGTAGTGTGGTTAACGAGTATTTGGTACGAATTGGGTTAAATACCAACCATGTATCATTATTATTTTTGGTGAGATAAAACACGTGTCTAAGTCCAAATCATTTTTGATTACACGTTTTCTATAATTGGAGATGATAACATGCCTATTCCACAAATTGTACTGAATTATGAGATGGGCATGCCCATCATCCATTTGTGATTGACTCACTAAAATGATTAGGTAGCCCACTTCTCTTTCCTTTCTTAATGTTTCTCCTACGGCACAAAAAAAAATTTAAAAAGAAATCTTTTCTTTACACATACTTTACTCATTAGCGGGTGTCATATCCAATTCATAATTATGGCATGTACTAGGGGCAAAACATGCAAGATCAAGAAATAAAATTTTCTAGAAAGATAGGAGTTATGGGTTAGTTTGGCTTACAACGGCTAAAATATAACGGGGTTTAAGAAAATAGTTTTGGTGTCATTGGAGATTTTACCTATTGGGGTGTCCAAAGGGGAAATTTTGTGATAAAATAAAACTAGGCATGTACTGAACTATTGATCGATCTTATGTGGTATATGTTGGACGCGTATTACTATTTATTAATAGTATAACATGAGATGGGTGGTGTTTAAGATCTCAATATTTGATAAAAATAAGATTTTTTTTATATACATGTAGTTTTTGTGGGGTGGGTAGCATAGGGTAGACAAGGAGTGGTTAATGGTTGTAATGATGATGTATGGATAGAAGGAGCTAAAGTTAGAGACGAGAAGAGGCTAATACAATTAAGGACGATAACTTAACTCCAAGACCAGAGAGAATAAGAAGAAATCGATAAGAGGGTTGTGATGGGTAATCATTTCGTCCCATTTTCGCATCTTTATTGGAAAGGGAGGTGCCCAAAGTGCACCACATCTCATAATTCTTGTCATCATCACATATCATTTTTATACTCAATAATTATACAAGACAAACCCCTTTTTTTTACGTGTGCGTTATTCTACCGTTACTGATTTGAATGTCTTGTTTGAATTCGATACTCCATTTGGTGTTGTCATAATTCTTGGAGTTGCTTGTTGATTTGAGTTTTCGCGGTTTCTGGGTTTGGTTTTGAGCTTTTCTTGTCTAGTGCCTTTTTATGACTACGGATGGACTTCTCCCTTCTTCCGTCTACCATTTCGCTTGGGAAACCATGGTTGCACTCTTAATATTAAATATGGTCTATGGAAATATTGTATAACTAAGTGATTCTGCACATTATAATATTATATGTGAGTTTAAAATTTAATATAACTATACTTTATAAACAATTTAATAATAACTACTCCCTAAGTTTCAAATTTATTTTAACTTTACTCCACAAAACTCTTTTGTGAAGCTACAATGCAAATAACTTTAGGTAAAAAAGATTTTTGACAAGAGCAAAGTTTGGAGAGCATGGCCAGGGGTTTTGTTTTCTCTTACTTGATGGATGCATGAAAATTTTAGGCTTCAAAGTGTGTCTTAAACTCGTTGAAATTCCTTTAAATACTTGTGACACAAGGATTTGAGGTATGGGCTTCATAGGCCTTCCTATGTGGATTCTTTTAATTGAAATAACCCATAGACTTTTATTTATTAATTTTATTAATAAATCAACCCATAAACTTCTTTAATTATTAATCTCCATTAATAATTAAAGTCCAAATATTTTCAATTAATTTAATTAATCTCATTAATTAAATTAATTCCCTATTGTACTTCTAATTAATGATTCCACCATCAAAAGCACCATGGCAATTTGTTTGGGCCAATTTAATTACGCCTAAATAAATTATGCAATATATAAATTTAATACTTACAATACGTCCTAACCTTATGTGTGTGACTTTTTAGATTCATTCTTAATCGGTTATGAGTATTTGTAATGTCTAGCTTACAACCCATATTGTAGCCCAATTAAGATTAAATGAATAGGATCACAATGAATCTTTCTGATTGTGGCGACCATGTCATATAAACTCTTTGTCTTACTTTGTCCCAATCGAGCGACAGTCATGGATTTAGTCAAACTCACAAACTTAGTCATATGATCAATTGAGGTTTCCTTATGAGATAAATATTTCTATTGGAAACCTTTTTGATCATACATTGTCTTGGCCAAAAGCTTCTATTTCATATTACACTAATTGCATAGGATAAATGCCTTGCACATAAGCAAGGAGATAAACTCTTATTGAATGCACACATGCCTCTATATGCATTCTAGCAATGGTACATTGAGCTTATGACTTTATCCCATACTAGAATAATATTGGCTTTTAATGCCCTAATGATATGTTGACCGTCATGCGCACAAGACAACTATGTTGTCTTAGGTCTAAAGTCTATGAACATTTAATATGATCATGAAGAGAACCTTGGCAGCATAGAGTGAGCTTCATGTGTCTACTTCATTCTATAAGTCATTGTTTGAATGCTCCATTCCCCAATGTAGCATCTACACACATGTATTTTTAGTATTTCATACTGAATTGTATGGCACTCACTGTATAAATAGAAGGCGTGCAAGTTGTATCAAGAGTCTATTGCACTTTAGAGTGTCTGTGATTTGCAGACAGGTTTTAGTGATTAAGTACCAATAGAGACTTTTGTTTATGTTCATAACTCTTTATGAAAAGGCTTCTTAACTCAAATAAATAAGCATATGCAACACTTTACGCCAATCAAGATTTACATACATGAAAACTTGTTAGAATATTGATATGAAAATTAATATTTTATTAATTACTGAGTAAAAGTACATATACAACTAAATGTCCGTCTAGTATCTCTCATTTTCTATTAATGTTAGAGGGCATATCAGTAATAATCTCTTACTTGCACTCTAATTCTAATAGTGCCAATGCCAATTGCTATTCTATCTCATACCCATCTTTTCAAGATGCCGATCTAGCTACACTTGAGCCATTAGCTTAGTGAGTTGGTCAACCACTTTATGTGTTGAAACTATTTTCTACATGACAACATTACGCCACCTAATGATTTCCTAAATAATGTGGTAACCTATCTCTATGTATTTGGATTTCTAATGAGACCTGGTTCCTTTGCCTGTGTGATCATGCCGTTGTTGTCACAATAAAGTGGCAATGGCCGATCCACATGTGGAACTACTTAAAATTATGTCATGAACTTCCTTATCTAAACAACCTCCTTTGAAGTATCACATGCTGCGATATACTCAACCTTAGTGATAGAATTTGCAAATGTACTTTATTTGGAACTTTTCTAACTAGCTACTCCTCTATTAAGAGTAAATATGAATCGTGAGATAGACTTGCTATCGTCCACATCTAACTAGAAATCAGAATGGGTATATCCGTCTACTCTTAGATCACCATTTCCATACGCAACTACAATATCCTTAGTCCTTTTCAAGTACTTAAAGATATACTTGACAACATTCTAATGATCTCTCTCTTGAGACTTGCTTATTAACACTTATGGCATAGGTGATAGCTAAACTTTTACATAGTATTACATACATTAAGCTCCTAATAGTTGAAGCATATGGAATAGCTTCCATGTTTTTCCTCTTGTTATCCATTTTTTGGGTACTTATATTTTGAGAAATACATGTCATGCCTAAATGGTAGCAATCCTCTCTTAGAGGTCTCTATATTAATGATTTTTAGTACTTTGTCTATGTATAAGTCTTGGGAGAGAACTAACAATATTTTTGCTCCATTTCTATAAACAAAAATGACTAAAATATAGGTCGCTTCTCCCAAGTCTTTCATAGAGAAGGTACTGAAAATCCATGTCTTGACTGAGCTCGACATCCTAACATCATTTTCTATCAGTAATATGTCATCCACATACAATACATAGAATGTTGTTGCGCTCCCACTAACATTCTTGTAGACATAGGGCTTATCTTCATTCTTGATGAAGCAAATGATTTGACTACACCATCAAAATGAAGATTTCAGTTCCTTGATGCTTGTTTAAGGCTATAAATGGACCTCTTAAACTTACATACTTTATGATACTCATTTTGGACTTCAAAACTACGTGGCTGCACCATAGAAATGTCCTCCTCAAACATTCTATTGAGGAAAGTGGTTTTAATATCCATATACCAAACCTCATAGTCTAAGTAGGTGGTTATTGCAAGTAGAAATTAAATAGACTTTAGCATGTCTACTGCTAAGAAGGTTTTTTCATAGTCATTTCTCTCCTTTTGACTATAACCCTTCGCCACCAACTAGGCCTTATAGGCCTCTACCTCATAAGTCGAACTAATTTTCCTCTTATAGACCCATTTACATCTGATAGGAACAATTCTTTTGGGTGGATCCACAAGAGTCCATACTTGATTCGCATGCATTGAATCCATTTCATACTTCTTAGCCTTTAGCCACTTGGAAAAATCCTTGTTAGCCATTGCTTGATCATAAAATAGAAGGATCGTCTCCATTATCATTATCTCCCATTATGAACAACTTTTATCCATTCTGTAGGATATAACTATATCTCTTTGGCGCTTGAGAGATTCTACTTGATCTTCACAATAGTTGCGTCTCAGAAGGTTCCTCTTGAACAAGAACATGCATTATAAGTTAACTACTTTGTTCCTTGTGCTCAACTTTCTTGAGTACTATGGTTCTACCAGCACCACTTTCTCGAATGAACTTTTCTTTGTGAAAATGTGTGTGACACACTATGGCAATCCTATTATCTTCAAGTATGTAGAGCTCATATACCATAGAGTTTTTGGGATATCCTACAAAGCAGCCTATAACTACGCTTGCCCCTAACTTGTCTGCCTTAGTCTTCTTGAGATAAGGTAAACATCCCCAGATCCTTAAATGCTTAAGGCTTAGCTTCCTTCCATACCATATATCATGCAAGATGAAGGAAACATACTTAGAGGGTGTCTTATTCAAATTATATGTCGCGGTAAGTAGGGCATGACCCCATACAGATTTGGGTAAATTAGTAAAGCTCATCATAGATTGAACTATGTCTAATAGAGTTCAATTCCCATGTTCAGTTACACCATTTAATTGAGGAGTTTCTAGTGGTGTTACAGTGATACAATACCATGTTCATTTAGGAACTCAACAAACTTAGCACTCATATATTCACCCCTACGATCCAATCGTAGTGCCTTGATATGTTTGCCAATTTACTTCTCTGCTTATGCCTTGACTTTCTTGAACCTTTTAAAGGATTCATGCTTATACTTCATCAAGTACACATAACCACACCATGACTAGTCATTGGTAAAGGTAATGAAGTAGAGAAACCCTTCCCTTGTCATTTTTTAAATGGCCCACAAATGATAGTGTGGACTAGTTCTAACATGTCAACAACCCTCTCGCCATGTCATTTAAATAAACTTTTAGCCATCTTGCCTAGGATGCAAGGTTCACAAGTTGGATAGGGTTTCTCCCTTGTTAGGCCAATGAGCCCATCTTTTTTCAACTTAATAATCCTCGTGTCCCTGGTATAGCTTAGTTTAAGGTGTCTCAAGTATTTGGGATTTAATCTACCCCTATGACCTTTATTTAAAATAGTTTTCATTGTTGGTCCGCCATCCAAATTCAAGTAATACAGGCTATTTACCAATATGGTAGTGCCAACCAACTTATTATGATAATAAATTTGGCACTTATTATCCCTGGAAGAGAATTCATAACCCTTTTTCACCAATAGAGGTACAGAGACTATATTCTTTAACCCATTTAGTAATAAGAGACAATTTCTTAGACCCAAAATGTGGCTGGATGATAACCTGACCAATGTAATGCCAATTACGGTGGTTGCAATACTTGCCCCACTACCGACCTTAATTAGCACTTCTCACTTCTTGAGCTTTCTACTCTTGACTAAATCTTAATTCAAAGTACAAATATGAGAAGCACTCGAATCCATTATGCAAGACATAGAGAACACACCAACAGAATAAGATGTTTCACAAACAAATAGCTCCACAACTCCAACACCATCCCTATGGCCATTGAGACAACTAGTGCAAGCCCTCCTCCAATACCCCTCTTTATTGCATTAGAAATTCCTTTCTCTGCTAACATGGGCATTAGATTGCATGCCCCTCCCACTAGCATCGGGAATTAAGGATTTTCTTCCCTTAGTCTTATTCTTCTTAAGCACACCAATTGAGAAGCCAGACCCTCAAGGACAACCCCTTTCCTTAGCATTAGGATGATAGTATCTAAGATGTCGCTGACTATCTCAAAAATGAGAACTCTTCTCAAATCTTGAAACCAATCAACTATCTTAGTTCCAGTCAACATTAAGGTCTCAATTATTTTTCATAGTGGAAAGGCGTACATTAAGATAATAACAAATTGCATAACATACACAAGACTTGTTAGTTTGGTTATTATATGTGTTATCGTTGTTATTATGGACTTTAAATCAAAATCACTTTCCACTAGATTTTTCGAATCCCACATTCCCTCACGTAGATGACAGAAATTCCATTAATAAAATTTTCTTTGTAGGTGATTGGGGTCTTTATTAGACATAACACACCTCATGTAATCAAGTCTTAGCATATTAGGCCTAATGAGTGGCACCTCTTGCCAACGCATCTCATGTGCATTCCAATCTTTTCTTCAGACCATGGTCCAACAATGCCTTATGTAATTAGGTATTGGCATGTTTGGTCTATTGAAGTTATACCCACTGACTGACAACTCGTTTGGTTTGAACTCCACTCGTGGTAACTACTCTTAAAGCATACTATCCTTCGAATGTCACATTTAATGCACCCGAAGTCATAAATACACTATTGCAATGTGACTCCACTAATGTGATGATATTACACATTAAGGCTACACTTAGGGCCTTCAAGCTTGATGGAGAGCCACGACAAACATTTTTCTATTGCAACTTAATATTCATTTGAGGAAGTTTTAAGGTCCATGTATATTAGGTTTCACTTTCTATATTATCTATTTTCATGTATCTCATCCATCACAAATAATAGGCAATAATAAAAGCGGAGGATTATGAACTTCTAGACCTAACTTGAGCCAAGGTTGGATTGTGCACAAGTGCGTGAAATCTTACACTATTAGATAAGGATTTCTTGAATGCCTTCATCATGGTCTTCATGGTTTCATGGGGTCCACCACATTTTGAAGCCTAGAACAACACCAATTTTTGGCCTTCACATGAATACCAACTCTTGATGTCTTTCATATTTTATAAATACACGTGGCATACTATAGAGAATCCTATTCTACATAATTAAAATAAAAATTAAACTAATACTCTTACAATCTACGAAATATTAATTATACAACCTATGAAAAAACCAAACTAAAGTAAATGCATTCATCTATAAGTGTCTTAAGTCTATAATCTGACCACAATATCCACCAAACAATTATGCATCACGTGTATAATTAAATAATTTTATTTAATGGCTATTTCCATGACCTATGCATCTTATGCATTAGTTTTTGTTCCTCAGAAAACAATTTTTCAAAATAAAATTGGAAAAACAGAATTCAACATGTTCATTGTTCGTAATCGCAGTGACTGTTACTAGGGTTATGAGCTGCTTCTCTAAGACTGTCGCGGTTGACTGCAACAAAACTTTAAGGTTTCTATCATAGCACTTATCATGATCGCACGAAGGCCCATTGTAACCAAGGGAGGGCTCCCATAATTGCATAACGGGCCCATGGTGTTCATGCAACCCTGCGGTGATGGTGTGCCCATGCAAGCAACGTTGCCGTGAGAACTCTTTCTACAACTATAACTACCATTCGCAACGCGTTACAAAAAATATACAGCTTTAGGTTTTCAATTTAAATTCATTTCTTTTCCAATTTTTTTGATTCCAACAACTTTCAAGGGTCTGTTATGCATCACATGCATGTTTAAAGGAATTTAACACAAAAACTAACGTAGAAACATGGAAGAATCATTAAACTTTATGGTTTTGTAAGAAAAATAGTGGCTTTGATACCACTGTTGGATATGTGTAGGGTTTGCTCATAAAATTCAAAACTTCAGAACACAAAAACATTCTACATGTGATGAAATGTAACAAAACAAACCTCACCCATTTTTGTTGCCAAACACGCAAGGTATTGATAAAACAAGATAAAGGCAAAATCTTGTACCTTTGGAATGCTTCCAAACAATTTGTGTATAGTCCTTGGACTCATGGCCCTGAAACTTCGACTTTTAGTTTTTCCACATAGCTAGGATTATCACAAGTTCCTTCTTCATTCTACAAAACTCATTTGTGAAACTCTAACATTAACAATTTTGGACAAGAAGAATTTTTGACAGGAGAAAACTTAAGAGATGGCGGTTAGGGGTTTTGTTTTCTCTTGCTTGATGGTTGCATGAAAATTTTAGGTTTCAAAGTGTATCTTGAACTCTTCAAGACTCCTTTAAATACTTGTGACACAGGGGTTTGAGGTACGGGCTCCATGGGCCCTCCTGTATAGACCATTTTAATTAAAATAGCCCATAAGCTTTTATTTATTAATCTCATTAATAAATCAACCCATAAGCTTCTTTAATTATTAATCTCTGTTAATAATTAAAGCATAAATCTCATCGTTAAATTAATTTCCCATTGTACTTCTAATTAATGATCATATCATCAAAAGCACTATTGCAATTTGTTTAGTTTTATCCTATTGCTGCTAAATAAATTATATAACCAATCAATTGAACAATATCAATACATCCCAACCTTATATGTGTGATTTTCTAGTTTCATTCTTAATCAAGAATGTGCCTAACTTAAAAGATATAGGTAATATATAGCATATGGCCTATATCATAGCCTAATTAAGATTAAGTGAACATGATCACAACGAACATTTCTGATCATAACTACCATGTCGTATAGATCTTTTCTCTTACTTTGTCTCTATTGAGTGAAAGTTATGGATTTAGTTAAACTCACAAATTCAGTCATATGACTAATCGAGGTTTCCTCATGAGAAATGTTTCTATCAAAAGCTCCTTTCTGATTGTATATTATTTTGGCTAAGGGTTTCTGTCTCATAGAACACCAACTACGTAGGACAAACGCCTTACACACTTGCAAAGAGACAAATCTTTTATTGAATACACACATACCTCCATATGCATCTGAACATAAGCAATTAAGCTCAAGACCTCATCCCATACTAGGATAGATATTGGCCTTTAATGCCCTAATAACACGTTAATTGTCATACGTACAAGACAACTACATTGTCACTAGTCTAAAGTTCATAAACACTCAACACGATCTTGAAGTAGGACATTGATAGTAAAGAGTGAAGTCCATGTTTTTGTTTCATTCTATACGTTATTGTCCAAATGCTCAATTCCCCAATGAAGCATCCACATACATATTATTAGTCTTTCATACCAAACTGCATGACACCCACTGTACAAATACAAGACGTGTAAGTAGTATTGACACTTTATTGCCCTTTAGAGCATCTGTGACTCGTGGATTGGTTTTAATGATTGAGTACCAAGAAGGCCTTTTGTCTATGTTCATAACTCCTTATAAATAAAGTTTTTTTAACTCAAACACATAGGCACGTGCTACACTTTCCACTAATTAAGATTTATATAGATGAAAACTTGCTAGAATATTGATATGAAAATCAATATTTTATTAATTATTGAGTAAAAGTACATATACAACCAAATGCCTGATGACTATTCCTCATTTTCTATTAGTGTTAGAGGGTATATCACTAACATATTGGTCCTACTACGAAGGAAGGGGGAACCCCCAAACAAGGCAACTCAAGGAACAAGGATGTAGTAGGCTCCAAAAGAGTCTAAAAATAAGTCCCATATTAGGAAGAAGGTGGCTTAGGAAAGAGGCGCCTTGCTTGAACAGCAAGCTCTAAGAAGGCCTAAAAGTTGGCTCTACCTTGGGCACAAGGTAGCTTAGGCTAACCAAAGGCTTGCTTGATTAGCTTCAAGTAGGCCTAATAGTTGGTCCCACTAGTCTCATCCTAGGTAGAGGGTAGCTAGAGTAAGAGAAACACTACCTCAATAACAAGCTCCAAGAGGACTTAAAGGTTGGCCCTACCTTAGGTAGAAGGCAGCTTGGGTAAGAGGAGTTATGCCTCAACTACATGCTTCAAGTGGGCTTTAAAGTTAGATCCATCCCAGACAAAAGGCAATTTGGAAAGGAGAAGCCTTGCCTGAACAGTAGGCCCAAGAAGGCCATAGAGTTGGCCCCACCCCAAGCGCAAGGTAGCTTGGGTAAGTAGGGCCTATCCTAAACTTAAGACTTTAGGTAAGCCCAGAAGGAAGCCCCATCTAAGACAACTTGGGAAAGTAGAAGTTTTGTCTACACAAGCACACCAAGTAGGCCTAAGAGTTGGTTCAACCCTAGGCATAAAGAAAGTGTAGAGGAATGGGACTCTTGCTAATCAACAATGAACTAGAAAGTGGGTCCCATTCCAAGCATGATGCACATCCAGAAAACATTAGAGCAGCCCTACTTTAGGCAACCTTGACTATTCTTCATAGCAGTACCAAAGAAAGGTTCACCTTGCTCTTTCACAAAGGTGATAATTCAAATTCACTTTAACGCCCACGAAAACACACTAGTTGAGACAATTTTCACCTTTGCAAAGGTAGCTTGAACTAATTGAATGAGCAAATAATGGTTTTTGAAGAGGCCAAGATTGGATAAATATCTATTTATAGAAAAATGGGAAATACAGCTAAGTATTCAACTACATGGTGAAAATACTGAAAAGTTTTTCATTAATAAAGTGGAAAGAAGTACAATTACATTAGGCCAGCCTCCGTTGGGCTGACATTAAGATTGCCCTCCCTCTCCCCATTACTTAGCCTAACAATCCCCTCACTTGCCCTAGAGTCCCTATATGAATGGATGCCTTCTCTACCTTGTTGCTTGCCAGAAGCAACTGCATTTCTGTAGAGGGTTGGATCATCATCAAGGTGAGGAAATCCACCTTCAAGATTTGGTTTGCCATAGCTAGCTTGTCTATACGACTCTGGTTAATATCTTCTTGGATCAGCCCCTTCTCAAATATTTGGTCAAGAAAGGACTTGAACCTATGTAAATAATATCAAGTTGCGTGGTGACAAGTTTTTGGTCAAACTCCCTCGATTGCATCCAACCTTTAAGATGGTGATCCCAACAACCATCTAAGTACCGCTGACCCTCAGGCGTGTTGGGATACTCAGCTAAGGCAATAGAACATACCACGGCTACTTCGGTAGAATAGGTGTCTGTCACGGTAGTCACTTGGAACTACCATCATTTATTTTTTGCCTCCAAGAAGGTAGCTTAGTCTATTGTCGCCCTATCATTTTTTTGAGTTCCCTCATACTCAGTTTCAACCATCCTTAGCCAAGAATAGGTAATGGAAAACTCTTATTCTAAAGATGAAAATTTTTCAACTATCTCCTCAAAGTGGTGCATGTCTTTAGAGTTAATCCAGTAAAGTAGCTCATAGGCCTAAAAAAAACTCTAAAAAGGGAAAAAGGGAGAAAGTGGTCAACAACAAAAATATAAAGTGAGGAGTTGAGTATGGTATGGAAAGAGCATACCAAGCTTTGGTTTATAGCAAACTGAGTGAAGGCTTGTCGATCTAAAGCACTGGAGGTAATAGCTTGTTAGCAAGATGTTGAACCACCAAGCCGGAAATCCCGTGCCAGGACATTATTCTCGATAAACGACTTTCCTGCTAAAAAGATACTATTTGTCATAAGGGGCCTTCTAATAGAAGGAGCACCACGAGTAAGAAAGGGAGAGATGACCTAAGGAGTAGATGAGGAGTCCCTGGTGGTGGTAGTGGGGGACATTGGGAGTTGACCTCCACTCGAAGTACCATGAAGAGAGAGGGTAGATGCCCGAATTGATGAGATAGGCTGAGGACGGGTCAGAGTGGATTGGGCATCCTAGGGAGAAACAGTAGTAGTGGGATGGAAAAAGTTGGCCTCTCGACCAAGACGTCTCCTTTTGAGCTGAAGTTCATCTTAGTGAGCCACCTCGAACTTTAGTTCCCTCATTAGAACTTTTGCAAGAGAAAATGCAAATAAGACAGATAAGGGCGTACACATTTTAAAACAACTATGAAAATAAAATTACCTAGTTTGGCATATAGGTTTTCCTTCTTGTGATTCAAATTGAATCAATGAAGAACACCATGTCAAGTAACTACATGAAGGATAAGTTTGTACAAATTTAAAGTGTTTATTTTGGACTTTAAAGAGTAGGAAGGTGAACATTCCTTCAAAGATAGTTGCTTAGGAGGGAGTTTCCCCAAGAGGTCAGGAACCAAATGAAGAAAAATTCCTTCTTCCAACCCTTATTACTATTTGAATGGGAATTGCAGAAGCACTTGGTGCCAGGAAGGGGTCTATATTAAAAACCTTGGATTCCGAGCACTTTAGAGTGCACAAATGAAAAAATAGCATAGTGGAAGGTTCTACCTTGGCCTCATTATAGAGAATAAGGAAGCTAACTAGAAGGTGGAAGGACTTTGGAGTAAGCTAAGTCAGAAGCATATTAGAATAAGTGGCTATTTTGATATAAGTAAGGGGGATTGGAAAAATCAATGCAGAATGGAATTGAGGAATAAAAACAAGAATGTAGCCTTTAGGAGGGGAGTTAAGGCAATAAAAATTAGTAAGTATGGTGACCTGATACGAGGAGGGATTTTATATGTTCTGATAGTGTCTAGAACCTTTTTATCATTACATGAAGAATAATATGATGTTTTCCTTGTCATTGATTAAAAGAAAAGAAGAGAAGTAGGATGTTCCCTGGAAAAAGGAGAGCTGGAAGGCTGGAGAAAAATAGGAGTTCAGAAGGCTGATAATAAAATCGACAAGGTAGACAGTGGGGATGAGGAAGGTGACAGGGTTTATATAAGGAGTAAGAAGAGGCTAAGGCTGTACACATAGACAGAGATGATGGACTAGGGAAGATGAAGTAAGGATGTAACGGTTGGATGGCAAAAAGGCATATAGGAGAAAGAAAGTGATGCAATTGGATAATGGAGGGATTCCATACACGTGTATGGTGCGTAAGAAATATAAGGAGTGAGAAAATAAATAAACATTCGTTACTAAAGTCTTCCCTTAGCCTAGCTAGGCAGGGTTATAAAATACTCCCTTGACCTTTTAAAGAGGGCTTTGAAAATGCCAGGTCAACAATATCCCCTGACCTGTGGAGAATAGAAGTACATATGCCTAGATTCAAAAAACAAAAAAGATTACTTTGACAACTACAACTCCACCTTCATTGATCAAATTGGGTGCCAAACTAGGGATTGGAAGGGGTAGGCCCTGCAAGAGAGTTAGGATAGAGCTTGACAGAAGGACTAGCTTTCTCCCGTTGAGTGATTAAGCCTTCAAGTAAGTTTGACCATGTCCTTACTTAACATCAAGTCAAGGCACTTAAGGAAGCCCAATCGGTATCCCCTTAGAACTTTTTGAATCATGAGGTCAATAAACTCCTAGGAAGCTCGATACTTAGCTAATTTGTCTTCCCAATAAGACTATAGAAAAGATTGCCCATCAAAGTTGGCAAGATAGTCACTCATGGCATAACTTAGGGCTCCTTGAGGCAACTTAAAATCATCTAGAAAGTGATATACTCCTAAAAGATCTTGTTTTGGGAATGCTCTAGATCAACACACTTGTATACATAGTTATTCAATTGTTGATGCACCCATACAAAATCATACTGTAGCTGATCCATCTGTTCACAAAAGAAGGGACAACATTAAAACAATGACCAGATTTTGTAGGACTAGATCTCATAAATTCCAGCTCATGCAAGGTCTCTATAGCCTTAGACACCTTCTTAGAATGAGTTGAAAGTGTGGACCATAATTTATCAATAACTATGGGATAGATTTTGACCCAGGGGGCATGACTCGAATAAGGTAAATGCAACATTTATGAAGAAAGAAGAGATGAGTGTACGGTAGGGGTGTTGGTCAATCAAGTTGCTTAACTCGACTCGGTTGAGCAACTCGGTCAAAACTCGACTCGAGCTCGAGTCTAACCTAGCTCGACTTGATATAGTCATCAAGTCGAGCTCGAGTATTTCATGGGAATACTCGAGCTCGATCGAGTAGCTTGAGCTCGATTCTTTCTTTTTTTTCTGATTTTTGTCAAACATAATTTACACTATGCAGTGCACTCAACTCGAGCTCGAGCTCGGACTCGACTCGATAAGCTCGAGCTCTAAGCCTAGCGAGCTTGAGCTCGAGTTGTAAAATCGACAACTCAACTCGAGCTCTCGACTCAAGTAGATTACTACTCGAGCTCGACTCGGCTTGATTCCACCCCTAGTGTACGGATGAAAAAATTACTATTTATAGAAGGAAATAATGAAACAGGACAAAAAGTATGGCCATATCTAGAAGAGAGATGTGGTATAAACACCTATATGCCTATTGGCCACAGCGTCACAAAAAAGGAAAGTCAGACGTGAAATTGGTTGTTGTCGTGGGGCTAGGAGCTACAAATTTAGGCCTATATTAACCCATAGCGATGTAGAAATCACATGCAGGCATACAATGGTAAAAAGACAATTAAAGGATATTTTCCATATATTAAGATTGCCGAAAGAGGAGATAAAGTGAAAATCGACATGAATAAAATAAAGCTATAATACATATTAATAACGTTCTTTGGTGTGAAACCACTTACAAACAAGAAGGGAAATTATTTGCACCCATTAATGCTTTTCTATTCTCCAATTTAATTGTAAAAGTATACTACAATGAAGTTTGATTTTTACTTCTTTCTTAATATTTGAACTGCTGCATTTAAACAAGGCATTTGTCTATAAAAATATAATATTTATTAGTGCAAGATCAAAATAGACAAGCATTATGCATAATGGTTGTGTGTGCATTTAAAATTCAAAATGTAAATTATTATTACGCTTTAGTTTTTATTTTTGTTACATAAATATTTTCAATTTTCATATAAATGTTTTATTTTATAACTTATTTTGTAATAAAAATCATACACTTATGTACACAAAAATATCAAATATTGCCTAATTTTGTTATTGCAATGAAAAATGAAATTATGTCAATATAGAGAAAAAAATAAATGATATAAAATAAAAAAAATTAAAATGGTTGAAAATAATTTATAAAATTAGAAAAAAAACCCATTTCTAGTATTTACTACGTCACAAATGTTATTAATTTTCATTATTTTGTGTAATAGGATAACAATATTAGACAACGTGCTCTTTAAATTCAACTCTAAACAATGTTGTGTGTACGATTATTTACATATTTTTTTTTGTATTGGATCAAAAAACCTAATTCGACTTCAAGACCAAATCTGTAATTAAGATGAACGAATTTAATTAAAGAGGAATAATTTTGAAAAATTTTTAAAATTATCTAATACAGTTACTTTAAACCTTTATTGCATTCTAATTTAGTACAATATATATGAATATAAGCTCAAGGGCATGTTCATTTTATGGATGATATTGTAAACCAAAAGATTATTTTGAAGGAGAAAAAAGTTTCTATAGATGAATTAATTCTTATCAATTATGCTTAGTAGGTTTGTTTATTTAAGCCTATTATATGTATTTTTTCATGATAGTCTTTGTATGGAAATAATTTAAGTTACAATATAAGGTTAAAATAGTCATTTTATTGATTTATAAATAATTTCTAATACTGTGATTTATTTTTATCATAGCTCTTCTGTAGGTTTATTTGTATTATAATTTTACACTAAACCTTTATTTAATGAAGGGTTTTAATCAATAAAAACATTTAATTAAGGTAAAAAAATCTTTTCTCAAGGGTATGTTTGCTTGTTGATTTGAGTGGGGGTTGAAAGATTATGGTGGGTATGAAAATTATGTCTAATGGTAAGATTGTTTGATATATATATGTGTGTGTGTGTGTGTGTGTGTGTGTGTGTGTGTGTTTATAGAGTATAGATACACACACATGTGAATGTATATACATATATATAAGTGTTGATTTGATTATTAGTAGGTATAATAAGTGCAGAGTATATGCCTATTAATAATCAAATCAACACTTGTAAAGTCCTTGCCATAATAGGTCCTAAAGGCCCATCTTAACAAGATGGAAGTTATTTGTTTACCGCTCCCATCTTGGGGGGGGGGGGGTGTTCTGTAATTCTCAAACTTTTTTTTTTGTTGTTAATCTCTCTTATTTGCTAGAGAAGTCATCAACACATAAGGCAAAACTTATGTCCCTAGCTCAATCATTCTATCCTCACTATACAACTTCTCAAATAGTCTATTAATTAAAAGAAAAGAGTGTGTTCAATAAAATAGAGACCATGTCCTTAACACTAGGCATAGCATGCTAATCTTTAAGCAATTAAAGAATCAAGCAACACAAATTTTCTTGCAAGACATTCATTATAAATTAAGTATAATGGCCACAAAGTTCATGCCATGCTCATGCAATCAATTTAACCATATAAACCATATATGTGCATGCATGGATTTTTAGCAACAACTCTCATATGCAACCACACTATTTCAACTTAAAATTTTCTACCCTTTTGCCCACTTCCACACTTATTTGCTACCTAATATCAATCCTATTATTAGGCGCGGGTCGTCACTGCACTAAAATTAAATTTTTAATTAAACCAATACTATGGTAAGTATAGGTATCATCCCACGAGACAGGGTGAAATGTTTATTGATGTAACTAAGTTCCTATATAGCTAAAGATAAAAATAACTAAACAAGTACTTAGAATAGAGCACAAAAGATAGAAGTGATGAAGTACCAGTAGTTGAAGCATCTAGCCACTTGTGTTGTGTTGGTTTCTGACGTATGCTAGCTGCGTTAATTATCAATTTAATTGTACTTATGGATTATTAATTCTAATGTCCACAGGATACCTTCCCAAATTCTCTTGAAACTTTGACTTGAGATTCTCGGGGGTATTCCCTAGCTAAATCAAGTCAAGAAATCAAGTTTGATGATATAAAATGGTTACCCACACTAATTCTACAATTTTACTCTTATTATTCTCACAAAATAAATATTTGCAATTTATATGTCTAGTGCACAAGTTTCACTTCAGTTATTCTTCACACTGTCATGGATTAATTAGTAGATCCCCTAATTATCATTTAAAACAAAAATTGTAAATAAACCATGCAAAGACAAATAATCACAATTTAAACATACATGATCCACCAAATACCAAGGGACTAGAAACAAATTTAGAAACTCATATTAAATTCAATCAAAACTGATTCTACATTTTTTATCATCCTAAACAACATAAAAATGATAGAAAAAGTATGAAATAAATTAGTCTAAAAATCTTTTGTTGGGCAAGTGATGAATGTGCTTCAAGCTTTAGCATGGATTTCTCTTTTCCCAAACTTTTACTCTTGTGTTCATATGTTCCTAGGTGTTTGGAAAAGTAAAACTAAGCCTTAGATTGTCTCCAAGATGTGGAGAAAATGTATTTATACTTGTATGGTGCCTAGGGTTTGTGTGTAAGTAGAAAAAAAAAAAAAAGAAAAGTCCTTAAAATTTCATGTGTAATCGTAACTCAAACTCTTATCACCCAGTCTCTTGCGGCTACGGCATCTTTTTTCGCAGTTGCGTCATATCTTTCTACATTCGTGAACTCGAGCACAGTAATTACATAACTCTACTTCTCAAACTTCTCACTTGTGCTAGCCCATCTCGCAGTGGCACCCTACCACTTTGTGGTTGCAAATGAACATTGCAGAAATTTCAAAATCCTTGCTTCCCCATTCTGCTACCACGGCATGCCTTCCCACACCTGTGACTTGCAAGTGTCCTCCTCGTGATTGTGACCAATAAAAGTGGAAATTCTAGAATGTATCACAATTGTGATTCCTCTACCCACAGCTACAAACCTTTATTTTAAGGTTGTGATGCTGACCTACGAATAACAACTTGCATTTTAAGTATATAAAATATCAAAAATTAATACTTCTACAACTACACTTTTTCACTTCCAAATTATCATATTTAGTATTTTTCATACATGATATTTCTCTATTTTAACTTACATGTGTGAATAATTTAAAAACACGAAAGGTATAGATAAGTTATAAATTCATCAAAGACTATATGAATAGAACTACTGCTCTCTTGCAGAACCAATAGTCATCAATCAGAAATTGGAGTGCAAGTTGGGCAACTAACAAAGGAGATGACAAATAGGCTGGCACGTATGTTACCTAGCATTATTAAAAACAATCTAATTGAGCATGTGAAAAGCGTGCAGGTAATAGAAAGTAAATAGGAAAAAGAGAATTCACTTGCTGCTGTCCAAGAAAAAAAGAAAATAGAGGACAAAGCATAAGCTATGGAAACGAAAGAGGTAAGCACACCACTACCATATATACCAAAAATCCTATACCTTTAGAGGCTCATTCCAATGAAGGTAAAGGAGCAGTAAGTGGATTTCTTATTAATTTTGAAAAATCAGATGTAAATGCTCCTTTAATTACAAAGATAAAAAAAATAACTCAAGTGTGGTTAACTGCTTAAAAGATGTGATGAGTAGAAAAAAGGAAATTAGGAGACTTGGCAGGTAACTTGGATTAGGAAAACGTGTTACCACCAAAACTAAAAGACCTAGGAAGTTTTTCCATCTCTTGTATTATAGGAAGTACCTCATTTGACAAATAAAGCTGGTAGATCAATCTACGACAAGACCACTCAGGCTTGTGGAGGACATCTTGATAAAGGTAAGTAATTTAGTTGTGCCAATAGATTTTATTGGATTAGATATGAAGGATGAAAGGGAGTACAACATAACCTTGGGTTGACCCTTCTTGGCCACAACCAAAGCTGTGAATGACATGGAGAAAGGTTACCTTACATTGCATGTAGGCCCAAAAGAGGTAACTTTTTATAGTACTTTGCCCCTTCCACCACATGCACACAAAACATAGAAGAAAATGTCTCCCTAATGCATATGGTTAATCAATTTGTTGACAAGAGTAATGAGAGAAAGGTAGCACATCTTTTTTATTGCTTTTAGTTTCTTCAGTTTGTTAGTGTGTTTGCTTTGGTTTGTGTTGAGTGGAGATCATCTATAATTTTGCCTTGGTCTAGGATATTGAAAAAAAAAAAAAAGGAAGAAGACAAGTGAGCATGAAGAAGCTTAAAAAGGAAGGAAGAAGAATAGGCACCATACCCCCCAAGTTGTTTCATTCTTTGTTGCCTTCATCCCCCCAAGGTGTTTCGTTCTTTGTTGCCTTATACAACTTGTGATAATATGATGGATTGTGGTAGTAGGATAAGTGTAGGGGTGAGCAGAAGTATAGGAAGAACTTGAATAAGAATGGTGTCAATGCATGTGGCATGGTTTTCATGATTAAATCGACAACATGAGTATTCCATGAACTAAGTGGCTTTTGTATTTAATTAATGATGAATGCTTTGCAAGAAATTGTGTTGCTTTGTCCTTAACTGTTCTTGAGCACACACTTTTCACTCTTAATTATTAGATTGTTTGAGAAGTTTTATGGTGAGGATGTGATGATTAGGTTAGGGACATGCCTCACCTTAAGTGTTGATAAAATTTCAAGCAAATGAGGGAAATTCACTAAAAAAGAGAAGAGAGTGAGGACTTAGGAAATAGCTAATGAAAAATCTTGAAGATTTTAGGAAAAAGGCAAGCATGAGAAAAATCAATCTATTCCATTTATTGGAGCAATTAAGTAACTGGGATGGCGTAGAGATCTTTGTTCATTGACATGTAAAAAGGTTGCCTGATGAAAGTAAGTGAAGTATCTTGACTTAGTTGTGGGTTGAGTAACTAAGAGTGTGAAGTGACCCGTGTTTACCTTGGTGTAAAAAGACTCTGAACTACTTAAGAAAGGATTTAAAGCTCACACGATTGAAAAAAAAATAATTGTGGGGGAAAGAGAGGAAAAGAAAAAAATTAAATTAATTATTAGCTCTCTCGAGTCATCTGGTAAGAATAGATGTTAATTGAACTTGTTTAAAAGAGAGTAAGTTAATGTCCAAAATGAGCAGACCTAGATTTGATAATTTTGGAATTGCTATAGAATTATGAAATGGTTGAAGTGATTGGCGGTTGAAAAGTGCCACACACACACAAGAACTCACGTTGTAAACATTTAGGTTAAAAATACTATGATTTTGAATGATGATGAACTAAGTGATGTGTGCATATAATTGACTTTTAAAATTAAGAAGAGTGGTTGGGGTCATAATTTTGTGCGTCAATAAATTATTTGAGAGAAAAGTATTTGCTTGAAGAAAAGCAAACTAGTAAGTGTAGGGGTGTAACAATGTGTGAAATTAGAGCATATTTGTACCCCTTATGCTTTTAAATTACAGATGCATGTGAGTTACAATTGAGAAAATATGTATCATGCATGAAAAAACACTAATAATGTGGGGTTAATTATTAATTTTGAATATTTTTTACACTTAAAATTTAATTTTATGTTCACAGGCGAGTGTTGCTAGTTGTGGTTGTAGAGTCAAGGGTCACAACTGCAAAAAGCTTTGGTGTGGTGGTGAATCGAGAGTGTTGACCACTTTGGAAATTTTGCAAACGAGAGTAGCGATTGTGGGGATACATGGGGCAAGTGCAAGGCAAGTAGCCATAATTGCAGGAATTGAAAGGCAAAAAGTATGCGAACCCAAGTTCATGAACATGGAAAAGGAAGTTGTGATCTCAGAGATTGGTATCACAATTGCAAGAGAAGGCATGATAGAACTTCAAACTTCAATGCTTGAAAATTTAAGGGTTTTTTCATCTTTTCAAACCATACACGAATCCTGGACACTATATACTTATAAATACATGTTCTCCATGTCTTAGAGAGGGGGTTGGACATAGTTTTACTTTTCTAAACACTTAGGAACATAATAATACAAGATTGAAGAATTGGAGTTGAGGGAATCCATGCCAAACCTTGAAGCATCTTTATCACCTATGCAATGTAGGATCATTGGAACAAGTTTTTTATATTCTTTCTAGTGTTTTTACTTTGTTTGGATGATGAACAATTTAGACATGGTCTTTATTGAAATTATAATGAGACTTTAAGTTTCTTTCTAGTCACTTGTGTTCGTATTTATGTTCGGTGAAATATGTATGCATGAGTTGTGATTAATTGTCCTTATATGATTATTTATAATTGTTGCTTTGATAGTAATTTGGGGTCTATTAATTAATCTGTGGCTGTGTGAAGAATAGCAGAAGTGAAACTTAAGTGCTAGACATGCAATTTGCAAACACTAACTCTATGAGAATAACAAGAGTGAAATCATGAAATTAATGCAAGTAACCATTGTGAATTATCAAACTAAATTTCTTAACTCAATGTAGCTTGTGAATACTAGCCAAAATCTAGACTTAAAGCTATACGAGAATTCAGGAGAATATTCTATAAAATTTAGAATTGACAATCCATAACTAGTATAATTAAACTGATAATTATCATGATTTGGCATACATAAGAAACCAATTCAACACAAGTGACTAGACGCTTCAACTATTGGAACCCCATCACTCTCATCTTGTGTACTTTGTTCTAATTGTTTGCTTTCATTTATCATTTTCTTTCAGTACAAGTTTGAGGCTTAACTAAGAAGAACTTAGTTAAATCAATTGATACAAAACCCTTCCTTGTGGAAATGATACTTGTACTCACCACAGTACTAGGTTTAATTATAAATTTAATTTTGGTGTTGTGACAACACATGTTAAAGTGCAATCAACATTAATTCTTATCAGAGGACTTGTGTGGGCTAGTAAATTTTTTTCTTTTCATTTTACTCCCTAACACTTTTTTCATCCCATCTTGTGTGCTTTAAATCCTTTCTTAACTAGTTAGGAGTTTTTTTTTCCAAAGGTAAACAAGGGTCACCGTGCACCCTCGACTACTCAATTCACAACTAAGTCAAAATGCTTCACATAATCATAATCAGGTAATTTTTTTATGAGAGAAAGAACTGGGTCTTTGCACAGCTTCAATTGCTCAGTTGCTTCAATCAATAGAGTAGACTAATTTTCTCATGTTGACATTTAGTTTCCTTGCTTGAGATTTTTTATTCAAAATTTTCTAAGTCCTCACTCTCTGTTTTTTTTTTTTAGTTAATTTCCTTCATTCACTAGAGAATTCATCGACACTAAAGGTAAGGCTTATGTCCCTAATTCGATCATCCCATCTTCATCGTAGAACTTCTCAAATGGTCTAATAATCAAGAGTGAAGATTGTATCCTTGATAATATAAGAATCATGTCTTCCATGGAAGGTCTAGCAAGCTAATCTCAAGAATAATGAAAAAACAAAGTAACATAAATTCCTTACAAGAAAAGCATCATTAATTAAGTATAGTGGCCACAAAGTCCATGGCATATTCATGTCAACAATTTGATCCTATAAACCACATAATTGCATGCACAAAAATTTCTGCACTCATATCACATGCAACCACAATATTTCCTACTCAAAATTTTCTACACTTTAGCCCGCCACCACAGTTAGCTTTCTGCCTCTATCTATCCTATTATCACAAGTAAACAAGGCAACAAAGAACAAGACAATCTAGTATGGTGTGGTAACTATTCAATTTCCTTTTTCTTTGAGCTTCTTCATCCACACTTGTCTTCTTCTATTCTTCCAAAATCCTACACGAAGATAAAAAAAAAAAAAAAAAAGTAGATCATATCTATGTAACCAAACAAAGAAAAAGAATTAAAGGTGATAAAAAAAAAAAGTAGCTTAGGTTGCCTCCCAACAAGCTTTATATCTAATATCTATGGCCTGAGAAGATATTCATGGCCTCGGGTGGATTAATTGTGACTTTGGGAATCCACAACCCCCCAAGAGTAGCGATTCTCTCTTTCCTCTTCCTTATTCTCTTCCTTCTCTTTCTTGCTTTCTTCCTTATACTCAACTCCTTTCTTTGCCCTGGCAGTTCTTCCCCTAAACTTGGCTTTTGTTCTTCTTCTAATACTAGCACTTATGTTACATTTTCTTTTAGTAATGTTGAATCACTAAATTTATTAGTTATATCATCACTCAACTGTAGTATAGATACATTTTCTTTTTCCTTATCCATATCCTTGGTCGAGGCATTAAGGTACATCAGAAACGTCACCTCATTCAAGCCTGCATGTAATGTAAGGCTTCCTTTCTCCGTGTTTATAATTGCTTCGAAAGTACAAAAAGGGTCGGCCTAAGATTATGTTGTGCTTCCTTTCATCCTCCATATCTAGAACAACAAAGTCCATGAGCACAACGAAATTACTCACCTTGATCAAAACATCCTCCATAAGCCTAAGTAGCTTTGTCATAGATCTATCTCCCAACTTTATCCTTGTACTCGTGGGCTTCACTAACTCCATCCCAAGTGTTTGAAAAGTGGAAAAGGACATCATGTTTATATTAGCTCCTAAATCACATAAAATATTATCAAATGAGGTGTTTCCTATTATGCAAGAAATAGAAAAACTCTTGGGGTTTTTAGCTTTAGTGGTAACACATTCTCCTTATCCAAGTTGCCTTCCAACTCTCTAAGTTTCCTTTTCCTAGTTACCACATCTTTCAGACACTTGACCACACTGGGGTTATTTTTTATCTGTACCTCTAAAGGAGTATTAACATCTAACTTTTCAAAATCATTGAGAAATTTACCTATCTGCTCCTTTATTTTTACTGGATAAAGTCATATGAAATTTTGGACTTGTATGGCGGTGGTCTACTCACCTCTTTCTTTATCTCAGCTAGCGCCTTGTCCTTGTTTTCTTTTCTTCTCTTTGGCCAGCAACAGGTGGCTCCCTTTTTCTTATTTTATTTTCTATTACATGTACATTTTTCACATACTTAATTGGAATATTTCAATAGTGTTGGATAACATACCTGTCGGCCTATTTGTTATCTCCTTTGCAAGTTGCCCAACTGGCACCTCCAGGTTTCGAATTGATGATTAGTGATTCTGAAAGAGAGCATTAATTCTATTCATTTAACCTTGCATAGTCTTTACAAGGTTAGCTATCATTTTATTGGTTAACTTCACAAGACTACTCATAATTTCCTCCAATGACTATTTCCTTTTTCACTGTGGGCATTGTGCTTGAAAGCCTAGTAGGTTTTGTAAGTTTCTTGAGGATAGGTTTGGGTGATTCTGCCAACTAGGATTGTAGGCATTTGAATAAGGATTATTACCTTGTGCTCCAGAGTTACCTATGAATTCACTTGTTCCTTTAGCCCATTACTCGTTCCTTCACCTCTACACTCATGTGTAAGATGTAGGCCTACACACATATCATGAGTATGAATCATAAAAATTGGAGAAGGCTAAGAATTACTTACTACACTATTAATCTTTTTTAGGCAAGAGCTTCACTTTTGTTGCGAGGACTGTTATTGTGTCTATGTCACGCATGCCAACGGCCCAACATGTTGAGGACGTCTCAGATGACCATTGGTAAGTATTTGACACCATCTCCTCTATCAAATCCCATGCATCCTCAGGTAATTTGTTCATAAGTGCTCCCCTTGCAGTTACATCAACCACAGTGTGTAATTGACTAGAAATCCTACTGTAAAAAATTTGTTCCTGCATCCATAATGGGTAGCGATATTGCGGGCATTTCCTAAGTAACTCTTTAAAGTATTCCCAAGCTTTTGGCAAGGTTTCTGAGTCAAGTTACTTAAATGTTCCAATCTCGAGCCTCAGTTGGGTAGTCTTGGTAGGTTGAAAATACTTTGCAAGGAATTTATTCACCATATCCTACTAGGTGACAATACTCTTAAGTGGTAATGATTATGGCCATTTTCTAGCCTTATCCTTGAGAGAAAATGGAAACAACCTTAGTTTAAGAGCATCATCTGAAATCCCATTAATTTTATTGTATCACAAAGGTCAAAAAAAGAGGCTAGATAAGTGTCAGGATCTTAATGTGGGGCTCTACCAAATTAATTTAGCTGCTCCATATTGATTAGTCCTAGTTTCAACTCAAAGTTGTTAGTATTCATTAGTGGTCTAATGATACCAGTCATGTGTGGGTTCATAACTAGTTGAATGTAATCTCAAATGGCTCTATGATTTAATGGAGGAAGGAGTTGTTCATACTGTTCTACAGTAGTGGGTTGTTTTCTATCATTTCTTCTTGTTCACACCTACAAAGAGTTCTACACCTATAAGAGGATGTATATATGGAATTGCCACCAGGCTATAATCTGATGAGGAAAGAACTGAATTGCAGAGAGAAGTTTGTGTGCAAGTTAAAAAAGACTTTATATGGTCTCAAATAGACTCCAAGGCAACGGAACATTAAATTTATTAAAGGTTTGTGTCAATATGGATTCACACAAGCTAGATCAAATCACTCACTATTCACAAAAGGTTCACAAGATGATGACAGATGGCACTTCTAGTATATGTGGATGATGTTCTTGTGTGAAGCAAGAATCTAGTTGAGATATCATAGATCATGGAATATCTGGCCTCCAAGTTCAAGCTAAGGGTTCTAGGGATGCCAAGATACTTCCCGGGTGTTGAAATTGCTAGATCAGAAAAGGGAATATTTCTATGCTAGAGAAAATACACTTTGGACTTGTTGGAATGCTATGGAATACTGGGAACCAACCTAGTGCCACACTAATTGAAGTTAATCACAAATTGAGCAAGGAAGACAAGAAGCCACTGGAGGATAGAACCTACTATAGAAACTTGTTGGGAAAATTATCTATTTAACATTTACTTAGCCAAATGTGACCTATGTAATCCAAACTTACAATTCATGAATAGTCTTTGAAGATGCCACCTAAATGCAACCTTCAACGTCTTGATGTATCTTAACCAAGCACCAGGCAACGAGATCATCATGAGAAAAAGTAATGATACTCAAATACTAGGATTTTTAGGCAATGATTGGGAAAGCTGCTATGACACAAGGAGTTCCTTAACTGGTTATTGCATTAGTGTTGGAGGTTCCTTGCTAAGCTAGAGAAGCAAGAAGCAAGGGGTTGCTGCCAAAAGCATGACTGAAGCAAAGTACCAAGCACTTGCATCTTGCATACGTGAAGTTCTATGGGTTTGAAATCTTATGAAGGAGATGTCTTTCGACCACAAAGGAAGCATTCCAATCTATTGAAACAACCAAAGTGAAATACAAAGAAGCAAAATCCAAGCTACCATGAAAGGGCTAAGCACTTTGATCTTCATTTGGACTTTATCAAAGAAAAGGTGGAAAGTGGAACAATTGAAGTAAGGCATATAAGAAATGCAGAACAACTTGCAAACTTGTTTATGAAAGGACTAAGCTATGCTCAATTTAATAAGCAAATGTCCAAGCTATGTGTGAAAAGTGTACACACTCAACATAGGGGGTGTCAAACTAACCAAAGGACTAGTCAATAAACAAGGAAATAACTGAAGCATGAGGTGGAATCACAAAACAAAAAGTAGGTAGACTTGGAGCAGGCTGGTCAAACTGCAAATTTTAGGCAACTATAGCAGTTAGTGTAGTGGTAGTTTAGGTGCTTAATTTAGTTGTATCAGTAGCTATGCAAACAATTAATTAACTAAAGTAGTTTAGGGCGTCTGAGATTGGATTTAACCAATGAAAACCAATGAAATACTAATAGACATTGCATAAAAAGGACAAAAGGCTGAGCCTAAAGAACAAGTGTGCTTTTCTAATTCATTTTAAGCTCTAAGTTTTTGAGCATTCTTTGATTCTCATTTCTGATCTCTTTTATTGCTTTAATCACTTGATGATGTATACATCTTTAGCTTCTAAGCTTCTTACTCAACCTAACTAATTCAGAGTGGAAGACGCTGAGAAAGAGACAGAAAGATGGTGGAGAACACTAACTCTTTACTAAAAATCGATGTCCTCCAGGTGGCAACGATAGTGGAAGACATATGATAATGTCAAGCTGTGGGATGTCGACTCCAGCAAAATGGAATAAGTGGTCAATGAGCAACGAAGGCACTAAAGAATAAGATTCAATTGTTTGGCAATAGGTGAGCATTTATGGATGCAGGCATGAGGATGAAGGTAGCACAAGAAACCAGCAACAAGTTTGACAAAGAAAGATATAAATTAAGGGATAAGGTTCCACTAAGTTCCATAGTCACAAAGGCAACGCAACAACTTTAGTCCATGAAGCTTTAGTAAGGCATAACGGTTAAATGGTCACTAAAGTTGCCTCAATGAGGGTTGGGGGAGTTGAACACCATGAACTTGTGCATACAACAAACAAATGAAAGAGAAATCTTACTTATGTATCTAGTGGAGGAGAAGTCATGAAGCAAAAGGTCAACAACTCACAAGCAATGGTATCTCCTTCCAGCTTAGGGCAATGGCATAGGGTTAAGCTCTCCTATTTTTAAGACAAACTGATGAGAATCGAGGATTCTATACCCCTCTCTTATAGTGGTGCCAAGTTGAGCGATGAACAGGAAAAAATCTTTAGAATCTTTGAGGTATGGAAATGGCTAGAGAGTGAAATGGTTTAGTTTGAAAGGAAACTACTTGAATGGAAAGTGCATGTGGATGAAAAGAATGTATGGAATCATTTGCATGTTCTTAGAAGACCAAGGATGGAAGGAAAGATTCATGGAAAGAAGGTTTGTGGACAAAAGAGAAAAAGGGATTCATCATATTCTTTCATCCAGGAAATTTGTCAGGACTTTTACCATTATTAGATTTAGATAACCAATATATTCTTTGATAAAGTTTGAATGCACAAAAACTCAATTTCAGATAACCATAAATCCAAGCTGTGTAGGTAGAGTTTGATTGAACTCACCTATATAAAGGAAACTTGGGAACTGAGGTTTTGATGCTCAATTCTCATAGAAGTGTGGAAGATTTTTAAAGTGTTGGGAAATTCAAGAACCACAGCAACTACAACAGCAAACTTTGACAATAGTAGGAGGTAATTTTCAATCCCTTTCTTTTGTTGTCGCAATGTATATTTGCTACTTTAATATTTAACATGTGGTATCATAGCCTTATATTCTACTGCCTTAGAATCAAAAATCAATTTTTTTTGGTTCAATATATTGCGGCCAAATTTTGGGATGTGTCTATTCGACCAAAGGTTTTAATCTATATTTTTATGATTTCCCAACAATTTTGGACTTAAAAGTTTGGATTTTGAGGTATTTTTATGGTTTAATTCCTCGAGTTTTTCAATCAGGTCATTCTACCCACTTTCAACCCATTTGGATCATTCAAAGGTTGCAGAGGATTTAGATGTCTTTGTTTTGATCATTTTTTTTTTCAAACAATGGGGAGGATTTTGAAACCTTATATTAATAATTAAGAAGCTGGAATGTGTGGGTATGCCTTGGCATAACTAGTTCATGGTCCTCTTTTTCTACATGTGAGGTCATGTGTTCGACTCCCCATGGACCCCAAATTTACATTTTGATTAAACATCTCATGTTATAGTCAGTGGCAGTCAAACACACGTTAACTACTTCGAGTAAGGCTGTCCAACTGACTAGGCTACTTCCAAATTATGTTGTCTGCAGAGTATTTAATATATAAATTTTCTATTTTGTGTTTGAAAAATAGCACAAAATTTTTTCCAAGTAGAGCTCAAACCCATGACCTAACATGGCACAATGCGAACTTCTGCCAGTCAACCTATTAGAGTTCTGACTTCTAAATTTCACATTTATGTGTATTCATTTTATTTTGATGCATGAATTGTATAAAATTTTTGTATAAATGTCTTAATTATCAATATAATTAATTGATTAGGGTTTAGTCACAACAATCTTAATCATATAAAACTATATGAATGATCGCATAAATTGTTGGGACATTTAATTTTAATCAACAATTTTAACACAACAAATTTTACCTACAAAAAGTTTTTTGAATTAAAATAATTGGTTAGGATAAAATATTAAAACTCTCCTAATATGTCCACATGAATTAGGAATGTTTTAATAGTATTATCATAATGTTTACATAAATCCTATTGAATTAAACACTTAGCCCACATGCAATTTTTATGTTATTGGATTGTGCTATATGTTTTACATTGGTAGATATATATTTGGATTGATTAACCTCAATTTTATATTAAGTATGTATGTTTATGAATGCAGCATTTTAAACAATTGATATCCATTTTGATATTTCTAAGCCAAATGGGGAGAACTATAAAGTACAAAAGGAAAGAATTCTCTTTCATTTGGGGTGGATGAACATTAACTATGCTATAAAGAAAGACAAACCACCTAAGTTTACAAATGAAAATTCTGCACATACTAAGGCACTTTATAAAAACTAGGAATGATCTAACCAACTAAGACCAATGTTCATAAAAACAAAAATATATGTAGCTATTTGTGGTTTTGTCGATCAGCATAATGATGTCCATGCTTTTACTGAAGACCTTTGATGAGCAATTTGAAACCTTAGATAAAGCGCTTATGAGCACCCTAATAACAAAGTTCTCCACAATGAAACTCACTATTGTTTAAGTGTGCATGAGCACATTATGAAGATGCAAGACATTATGGCTCCATTAAAGATGCTTAAGGTTGAAATGTCAGAATCTTCTCTAGTACACTATATTCTAAATACTCTCCCACAATCAAATAGTTCCTTTAAAATATTATATAATACAAAAAAGGAAAAATGGTCAATTAATGAATTGATAACCATGTGTGTACAAAAAGAGGGACAGTTGTTAAAGAAACATGGAGAGAGTTCTAATGATGCACATGTGGCAACTTAGGGAAAGGCTAAAATTCAAGTCAAACAAAAGGGAAAGGATAATATACCCACTAACGAAGATATTTAGAAGGAATCCAAGTGTTTCTTCTTCAAAAATATTGGGCACATGAGGAAAGATTACAAAAATATAAGAGATAGTTTAAATCTAAAAGTACCAAAATCTCATTTGTCTATTATGATCCAATATGACTAAAATTAGTCATGGTAAATGGTAGATTGATTCTGATTGTACAATTCAGATTACAAACGTGTTGCAAGGTATGCAAAATTTAAAGATCTTTTCTGGAAAGAAGATTTGTTCACATGTGGAGGCCTTTGGAGATTACAACTTTGTTTTGAAAAGTAAGCATGTTCTAAAACCAGAAAGAGTTTTTGACATTCCAAATTTTCCTAGAAATTTGATTCTATTTCAAAACTAGTACCATTTGGATATTTCTTTCTTTTTAACAATGAATCAATGAAATTATTTTTTAAATCCAATATTGTTGGAAATGGTACTATTTAGAATGGTTTTTTTAAATTAGATTTATAAAGCGATGCCTACTATTATGCAACACAGATAGGTATTGGTGTCATAAGATGTGTCATGAATGAAAAGCCTCCATGTTGTGGCATCATAGATTGGGGCATATATCCCTTATTGATTTCAATGTTTATGAAGACAGCATAAAGGGATAGCAGACTAAGAAGTCAAAAAAAGTGCCAAAAGGATTTCTGCTATATTGTTGATCATAAATAGGGATATTTGTAGTCCAAACATGGGCGTGTATCATCACAAATACTTCATCTCATTTACTCTTGATTACTCATGATATATGTGTCTCAATTTACTTCACAACAAAAACAAAAGCATTAAACGCCTTTAAAGTTTTCAAGGTGGAAGTAGAGAAACAATACGGTAAGCAAATTAAAATTGGGTGATTAGATAAAGATCAAGAATGTTATGATAGATACACTGAGGATAGACAAAGACCTATAGTCCACTGGCAAAGTTCCTTCAAGAAAATGTGATTGTTGCCTAATCCATCATGCCTAGTTCTCTAAAACAAAAGGTGTGGCTGATAGAAGAAACTAAATTTTGTTGGAAATTGTGCGGGGCACATTGACTAGCTCTAAACTTCCAAAGTTCTTGTGGAGTGAGACTCTTAGAGAGGCTGTGTACATATTGAACCGAGTTCTTACAAAGGCTATGTCAAAAACACCCTTTGAATTATTTAAAGGTTGGAAACTAAGTTTGGAATATGTACGTGTTTAGAGATGTCTGTCTAAAATAAGAGTTTATAATCAACAAGAAAAGAAATTAGATCCAATGACCATTAGTGGGTATTTCATAGGCTACGCTGAAAGGTCCAAGGGATACTATTTTTATTATCCATCACATCACACTAGATTTATGGAATTAAGAAATGCAAAGTTTCTTGAGAATGACCTGATTGGTAGGAGAGATTATTTTAGGACATAATTCCTGAGAAATTTCATTCAAGTACTGATTCCACTTAAGGTACTAAAGTGACTATTGTTTGTGACACCCCTCATGCTTCATCGGATGTCATGCTAGCTATTGAAACTCAACAAGTTGAGAATGATAATCAAAAAATTTCACAAAATGTAGAAAATATAGTATATCTTATTGTTCAAGAACCAAATGAAAATATTAAACAACTAATTAAACAAGATCTTCCTAGTGAGAATGTTAATACAACATTTAGAAGATCTACTAGAATAAAAAAGTCAGTAATATCTAGTGATTATATGGTGTATCTATAAGAATGTAACTTTAATGTTGGAGCCAAAAATGTTCCCAAGTCATTTTTACAAGCAATGAGTTTTGAAGAATTGGATTTATGGTATGATGCTATGAAAGAAGGTATAAATTCTATTAAAAATAGCGATGTTTGGGACCTTGTTGAGTTGCCTAAAGAGATAAAATCCATTGGATGCAAATTGGTCTTTAAAACTAAGAAAAACTCAATACACAATATTAAGCAACACAAAGCAAAACTTGTTGCCAAGAGATCTACACAAAGGAAGAAATTGGCTACATAGAGACTTTTTATCATGTATCTAAGAAAGATTCCCTCTACATAATCATGAAATTAGTTGCAAATTTTGTTTTGGAATTGCAACAAATGCATGTGAAAATGGCATTCCTTAATGGTAACCTAGAGGAAGAGGTCTGTATGACACAACTTGAAGGATTCACCTCTAACGTTGGTGAGAAATTGGTTTGCAATCTTAAAAAATCTTTGTATGGTTTGAAACAAGCCTCCCGTCAATGATATTTAAAATTCCATGATGTTATCTCTTCATTTGGTTTTGAAAAGAATATCACAGATGAGTGCATAAAATAAAAGGTTAGTAGAAGTAAAATTTGTTTCTTTATCCTATATGTTGATGACATATTTCTAGCAACTAATAATAGAGGTATGCTATACAAGGAGAACTAATTTATCTCTAAAAATTTTGAAATGAAGGATATAGGTAATCCATCTTATGTCATTAGCATTAAGATACATAAAGATAGATCTCATA
The DNA here is from genome assembly GCA_019155195.1 of Avicennia marina. Taxonomy (NCBI): domain Eukaryota; kingdom Viridiplantae; phylum Streptophyta; class Magnoliopsida; order Lamiales; family Acanthaceae; genus Avicennia; species Avicennia marina. The sequence continues at coordinate 10,324,170 of CM032763.1, forward strand.
AGGTTTGGCTTTGTCTCAAGAAACCAACATCAATAAAATTTTGGAGAGATTTGGAATGAAGGATTATTCATTGAATTTAACTCCTATTGGAAAGGGTGACAAGTTCAGTTTGAACTAGTGCTCTCAAAATGACTTGGAAAAGGAATGAATGAAAAACATTCCTTATGCTACAGCAGTTGGAAGCCTAATGTATGCCTAGGTCTACATAAGTTATAACATTGCATTTGCAGTTAAAATGTTGGAACAATATCAAATTAACTTAAGATTTGACCATTAAATGGCTAGCTGCTAAAAGGGTAATGTGGTACTTGTAAGGTACTAAAAATCACATGCTTATTTATAGATGGACCAAGAATTCGAAAGTAGTTCGGTACTAAGATGTGGATTATGTCATCTGTCAATTGCATTGATTCACAAAAATCAACATCATGGTATATTTTCATGTTTACTAGTGGGGTTGTATTGTGGAGGAGTGCTAAGTAAACTTTGATTGTGTCTTAAGGCTACACCATATGGTATATAGTTGAGGAGTTTCACATCTAAACTAAAAGTTTTGAATATAATTTCTTGACCTATAAAGATTAATTTTTGACAATTCTACTGCTGCATTTTTTACTAAAAACAACAAAAGTGCAAGTTGATCTAAACACATTTGCATTAAGTTTCTAGCCATAATGGAAAGGGTAAAGGAGAATAAAGTTGTTTTGAGCAAATCAGCACTAAATAGATGATTACAGAACCCCTAATGAAAGGCATGCCTCTAGTGAAATTTAGGAATAACAAATGAAATTATAGTATATCTATACCCCTTGTGTAATTAAATTATGCATGCATGTGAGTTAAAATGGAGAAATATGTTATCATACATGAATTATATTAAACATGATTAATTTTGAGGTGAAAAAGTGTAGAAACGGGGTTAATTATTAATTTGAACATTTTCTACACTTAACATGCAATCCCATGACTATAGGCTAGTGTTGCAGCTGAGAAAGGATGAGCCACAATCGTGAAAGGTGGAAATGCAACCACGAGATGAAACTACGACACTTTTTGGAATTTTCATAGTTTTAGTTATGGCCACAAGACGATTGATTGGTAGCAGTAGTCGAACGAGGATGCAAAACATTCTGGAATTTCCACAGGTGAGAGGCACAACCATAGCATGAGGGTTCATGATCACGAGGTGGTTTAGTGCGACTATGAATAGAAATTACAAGCTTTACGTAATTACCATTGGGTTCGCAGATATGGTAAGAGGAGGCATGACCACAGACATAGAGCTCGCAGCCATGAGAGTTAGCACAATAGAAGTTCAAACCACAATTCTACATGGATTTTTAAGGACTTTCTCAACTTTTCCCATTCATACATGAACCCTAGACACTATGCAAATATAAATGCATGTTCTCCATGTCTTAGAGAAAGGGGTTAGACTTAGTTTTACTTTTACAAAAATTTAAACACATAGGAACTCAAAATTGAGAAGTTGGAGAAGGAGGAATCTACATCAAGAGTTGAAGAGAGTTCATTCTCCCATACAACGCGGAACATATAGACTAGGTTTTACATTTCATGATTGTTTAGATGATAAACAACTTAGACTTGGGTTTGATTAAATTTAATATAAGTTTCTAAATTTCTTTCTAATTGCTAATGCTTGTGATTAGTGAAATATGTATACATGAATTATGATTGATTGTCATTGCATGATTATTTGCAATTGTTTCTTTGAATAGTAATTAGAGAATCCACCAATTAATTCATGGCTATACAAGAAATGATGAAAGTGAAACTTGCACACTAGACATAATTGTGAACCTTAATTCTATGAAAATAATAAGAGTGAAATCATGAAGTTAATGCAAGTAACCATTGTAAATCATCAAACTTGAATTTTTGACTTGATTTAGCTTGGAAAAACCTGTGAGAATCTTGAGTTGAAGGTACAGGAGTGTTCGGGATAATATCCTATAGACTTTAAGATTAACAATCCATAACCAATGCAATTAAACTAATAATTAATGTAATTAGTATAATAGAATGCAAATGGCTAGATGCTTCAATTACTGATACTTCATCACTTTTTTCTTGTGTGCTTTGTTTCAAGTGCTTCCTTTTATTTAGTTAGTTTTACCTTTTGCTACTATTTGGAGGCCTAACTAATAAAAACTTAGTTAAATTAGTAAACACAAAGCCCTTCCTTGTGACAACAATACCTATACTCACCACATGTATTAGGTTTAATTATAAATTTAATTTTAGTGTGGTGATGACCCATGTCATCCTTAATCACTATTTTGTTTTAATTTGCCAAAGGAATTACTAGCCTCTCTTTCAATTCATTTTGAGAAAGTGTGTCCCAAGTGGTAAGGGCCTTTCCTGAATATGATCATCTTTCTGTGTTTGGAAATCCTTTAGATACACCTTATTTTGTGACTAAATGGACTAGCCTCAGCACAACTTCAATGAGGCTTGTCAAGAACTTAACAATTGCCTTCAAAAATGCTATGAATTGGAGTAGTCAATGGGGGACCTCTTCCAAAAATATAAGCACTTGCTAGATGACTTTCATTCCTATCAAACACGTAGAGTCACCTCTTCATGAATACCTATTTAGCCCTAACAGCCAACTTACCTTAAATCTCTTCTGGATGAGCATTTGCTAGAATATCAAGCTTCACCTCAATTTGCTGATCTATTAGTTCACCAAGCAAGGAAAAGGTATAGGTGGGGTTTTATAGTTGCTTGGACCAACTCACTTCTCGGGGTATCCTTAGCTTAGACATTGATTTCAAGGGCTAGACTGGAAAGTTGGGTGGGAGGCTATTTTGGAAAGTCGATTCTTGGCTATTCTCGAAGTGGAACCTCAACTAGTGATATGCTAATGTGGACCCTTAATTGCTTTGCTAGGCACTTCTTTCTGCTTTTTATCTATTTCTTTTCTTGTATGCACAATCTTGTCTCTAGGCCTATAGGTTAATCATGATGTTTTTATCACTTTTACAAGTTCCCCAAGCTATGGGTCGAGGTGTGGGCACTTTACTTCCATCCTCAAGTTTGCAACCCGAGGCGACCATTAGCCAGGTGCTTAGCCTTACACTTCTATGTATCTTTTTGTTTTAACTAATACCCAATCCTCTGACTAGGTAACTTTTGTAAGGTCGTTGCCCTACCTGAGTTGAGCGCCATCATTTGAATTTCCCAGAACCATCCTAATGGTTTGATTCCCTAGCTCAATCTTTATCTAATACATTTACACCCCCCATGAGTATGCCTTAAATTTCTTCCCATTTCTTATATATCAAGGTCTTCTCTTCCCTTCCATTTCTTCTTCCTTACTTTCTTGTTTCCAAAGACTTATTGTTTATCCAACCTTTCTACTCTTCCATTTTTTTCTCTAGGTAATATATCTTTCCTTAATCATGACAAAAACCCTTTACTATCTTTATGTCACAAGTAACTATAACACTAGCTTAGTGGCTCAACTATTTCATGCATACAAAATCCTTTCCTTTTTTCAAACTACAATCCCTACTTCTTCAAATTACCCTATTGTCCTCCCAAGGATTTTATTCCTATTTTTGTTGCCCAGTTTCATTCTGGCCTTATTTTTCCCATTCCTCTCATTTACTATTAGATAGCTGACCGCTTCAAACTTTTTGTCACGTAGCTTTCCCTAATGCCTTCCGTATGATGACTAGGTTTATCATTTTATGTAGTGAGGTCCAAATACAACCTTTTGGAGACTTGTTTGGACTTTTTGGTATTGTTAAAGCCTCAAAGCCTGAGGTGCTTTACTTCACTCCGTAGGTTGATACCAAAAGCTTCAAAGACACTCTTTCTAACAGTAATAAAGGCTAGAAGACTGAGTTTTTTTTTTACTTTAAGGGCCCCAACCCTTAAGGCTTCCCAACTTCCTAATCTATTTTTGCCCTTAAAATTGACCTTCATAACACCACCCTTCTTCTTGCCATCCTAGAGTGGTAGGTTACTACTTTAAAGAATTATTTTCTCCACCTTAAAATAATTATCAAGCATGGGTTTCTTAACTCCTTTGGGCTGAACTACCACAAAGAGGATCTCTATACTAATGTTGGTAAGCTTTTTCCTACTTGGTCCCTTTTATGCTCCTCCTATTTATTTTATCTTTTTCCTTATTTTTTGCACACAATGTGTTGATGGGCCAGTGTTTATCAAGGGACTAGCATTTCCCAAGCTGTAAGTAGCCTATCCGTCTCCCTAGCTAACCCAGCTCCATCACCTCCAGTTGCCAGCCCAACCAAGGGAGCTTCGCCTGAATGGGCAGCTTCCCCAAAAAGGACTTCTCCTCTTTTGGCAGCTCCCTAGTCCCTTCCTTAATCTATCAACATTGGTAAGGATTCTTTATCCACTCCCCCTCAGTTGATTTGTTGCCCCTGACATTTCGCTGTAACCCTAAAAGCTCCCTTCCTGCCAATGGTGCTAGGCTTCAAGTTCTAAATGTAACCCTCCTTGCAAGTGGGTCTATGATTGACAATCTTGGGCCAACCCAGGACTTTATGCTGGGAAGTCTTGCCCTAAAGCCCAAAGCATCGTTGATGGGCTACAAGACGAAAACTTGCTAGATTGTTGCATTCAAAATCAGCCCTACTACACTCTCTACCTTCTCCCTTTCTCTTTTACTTTCTTCTTTTCCATTCATTTCCCTATTTTTTTTTTCCTTTTTCAAGGGTCCATTTACTTTAATGGGGTTGCTCGTCATTATGAGGGTCAAGTCCAACAACAGTTTTAGTAGACGCAAATATAGATTGCTATGTTGAAATCTAAGAAGTCATCAATTCAAAGTCTGTGTCACATTACTGAATCTGAATGTCATGAAGTCAGTCATGAAGTCTCTCTTAAAGTTGAGGTGTAGTGGCTTTGCCATGAGAATCGAGGCCTAACTAAGAGTTTTGCTATTATGGTGGAATTAGCTCAAACTAATGCCCTAGCTGAGTACCCACAAACCAGGGAAGGTTAAGCCTACCTAGTTAAGTGCTGGGATAAGCAACTTACAGCTTGGACTCAGTCAAAAGAGCTTAACCAGAGGCTGCCCGTAGGGCAACTCAGTACCACCTCCGTGGTTTTGAAAGTTGCTTGCGGCATCTGGTTGACTTAGCTTTTTTGAAGGAAGATGTTGACTTTTCAAAAATAAAGAAAGCATTAGTGCAGGTAGACACTGTTCTAGAAAGGGGCTTTCCTGATCCAAGTGAAACGCATGCCCCCCCACCCCCACCCCTAAATTCTGCTCCTTCCACCTCTGCTCCTAAGTTTCAAGAGACCAAGGTCCCTGTCTCTAAGGCCCATTTGGTTAAAGTCCTTGCCTTTGGCACCCCCACAATTGAAGCCTTTACTATTAAGGCCTCTCCTACAGCTGATCATCAAACATAGCTTAGGCCAAAAAAGCATTACTGTTATTTTGTATCTTGCAATCTTTCTTCAATGAATGAAGCAATATAATCTCCCATGTTTTTTAATCTTTTTAAGTAAAAAATTTCTATCTTTAGTTTGATTTTGGAACCTAATTTATTCCTCTTTAATGAGCTTATTTGAAATTTATCCTATATTTTTAGACCTAGTTTAGTCCTCTTAGATAGGCCTTGTTTGGCTTCATCCCCTACTTTGGAACCTAGTGTAGTCCTCCTAGGTGGGCATGTTTTAATTCTATTCTTTCCTTTGCACTAAAACTTTGTGGACTTAATTTTTTATCCATAATTTTTTTTAAAATTGTCCATATTCTCAGGTCGAGATAATAGATTCCCATTCATTTTTGCCTACCTATAGCTTCCTCCTAGTAGTACTTCTTCCAGTCAAAATGGCCCATCCCACTTCACATCCATCTTTCCTATTGAATGTATGGCCTCAACTTTTCTAAGTACTAAATCCCCTTTTTCAAGGCCTTTCTTTTTACCCCTAGTTTGAATAAAGTAGCTATCTTTTGTTTGTATTTTAAATTCTTCAATTGAGCCATGTTCCTTTTTTCCTCTCGCAACTTCATTTCTTCAGCTAGAATTTCTTCATTTTGTTCATCTACATAGGTTGTAATTCTATGTGATTCTTCACCAATTTACATAAGAATTATAGCCTCTGCTCTATACACTAGGTTGTAAGGGCTTTCTCTCATTATACAAATTTTCTCCTATTAGTGGGAATGTTTGAGCACACTACTGTTAAATAAATTTTCTTCTATAAATAGGAATCAAGCTGCCCTATGTTCTATCTTCCTATCCAATTGCGACCCCTTCAGGATACTAATTATTTGTGTCCTCCAATAACCTAGGTTGTCTTTAACCTATACTACCATCATTGCCCTTCATAACTTAATATCACACACTAAATCTAACTTCGGAGTAGTCACTAACCAAGTTAACCCATCAGCCTTGTTGTTTTCTTTCCTTGGAATTTGATGTAAGTAAAATTTAGCCATTATTGCAGTTAGCTGTCTAACCTTTTTTATGTATGTTTTCATGCCTTCTTCTTTCACTTAGAATTCCCTAAAGTATTGCTTGACCACCAATTGAGAATTAGAATAAATTCGTGCTCACTTTACACATGGTCATTTTGCTATCTTCAGTCCTAAAATTAATATGTCATATTCTGCTTCGTTGTTTGAGGCCTTGGTCTCTAATTGTAACGCATGCTCTATTTCATCTCCGTCCAAGCTAATGAGCACCGCCTCTAACCCACTGCCAACCTGTGTAGTTGAGCCCTTTGACCAATTTTCTTAGTTCAGAGGATATCTCAAATTCTTCTAATTCTACCACCCACTTAACTCTTCTTGCTGATGCCTCATTCTTCAGCATTATTTGTTTGAGCGGGTGATGTGTAAGAATGGTGATGGGATGTAAAAATACACTTGTAGTCTCCAGGTGGTATTTATGAGTGCGAGGATGAGTTTTTCAATTTCTATGTACCTTAGTTCAGGTCCTTGTAGTATCTTGCTAACATAATACACCAATAGTTGTACTTGTTGTACTTCTTTTACCAACATTGAACTTATTGCCTTCTTAGATGCTACTAAATACACATGTAGTCTCTCTCCTGCTTCGGGCTTGGTTAATAATGGCAACTTGGTGAGATATTTTTTCAATTACTAGAAAGATTCCTCACATTGATCTGTCCATTCAAACCTTTATGATCTCCTTAGTAGTTGCAAGAAAGGTAAGCCCTTATTGCCTGCCTTGGAAATAAAACAACTAAGGGTAGCTAGGCACCCAATTAATTTTAGGCCTATTTTATATTTTTAGGTGAAAACATGTCCTGGATTGCCCCTACTTTCTCTAGATTTTACCAGTATCCCATTTTGTGTGATCACATATCCTAAAAATTGTCCTCTACTTATTCCAAATGCACACTTTAAGGGATTGAGTTTTAACCTATATTTCCTCAGAGTCTGAAAGGTCTCTTGTATGTCTTGAATATGTTTCACTTTGTGGGTAGATCTTACCGGCATATCATCCACATCTAGTTCCATGTTTCTTCCTATTTGTTCCTTAAAGATCTTATCTACCAAGTTCTGATATGTAGCTCTAATATTCTTTAGTCCAAAGGGTATTACTTTATAACATATGTTTCAAAAATGGTTATGAAACTTATCTTCCTTCCAATCTTGTTTCAACAGTGGTATTTGATGATACTCTTAATAGGCATTCATCATACAAAGTAATTTTAATCCTACTGTAGCATCTACTAACTAATCTATTCTGGGGAAAGGGTTGCAATCTTTAGGACATGCTCTATTCAAGTCCTTGAAGTTAATTGTACTTTGGTACCACTACCACATTGGACAACCATTCTGGATATTTTATCTCTAGTATATGTTCAGCATCCAATAATTTTGTTACCTCTTCTCATATAACCTGCTTCTTTTCTTCATTAAATTGCCTTAGCTTTTGTTTTATTGGTTTTTTTCTCTTTATCTGCATTCAACTAATACTCCATCACTATAGGGGCTATACCCTAAAGTTCCCTTTCCTTGAGATGTGTGGGAAGGTTACTCCTACTTTTGTGCTCATTCCCTTTTGCAAGCATATTTCTACATTTCGCAGCTATCCACTAGGCTGCATGGATGCCCTATTATTTTCCCAGCCTTCCTTTGGTTGGTCCTTTACTTCTTTACTTGACTCTATGTAGCATTTCTTTAATATCATTTAGTCCCCTTTCCTTGACCCTACCCTTTATCGATAAGGAATTTCATGACTAAGTAATATGTCGAGGTAATCACTTGGAACTCAATCAACATTGGTTTTTCCAAAATGACTTTATAACTTATGGACATGGTAACCATAAAGAATACGATAGCCTTTCTTTTTCTTATTTCCCCTTGCTTTATGGTTACTAGGAGCGCAATCTTTACATATGGTTGTGCTACTTCTCTTGTGAATCCGAACAACGCACTCCTTATTGGCTTTAGGGTGGCTTTTTCTAGTCCTATTTTATCAAATATGTCAATCGATGAACATTAACCAAGCTACCTCCATCAACTAAGCATTGGGCTACATCATAACCAATTATATCGACGGTTACAACCAGCGCATCTTGGTGTGGAGTAATTACTCTCTCTAAATCTTAGGCCCTAAAGCTTAGCTCGGTTTATCTTGCTACTATCATTTCGTCATCTAGTATGGCCACCCCTTTTCTCTTTCTTATCTTACTTCCACACTCTGGTCCTAATATCATGCTCATAAAACCCTTTTTTGGCTGTTTCCCACCTTCCAGCACTATGTTTTTCTTCCTATCCATCTATCTTCCCCTTCTAACAAATCCTTCCAACTATCATTTCTTTATTTGATTTTCTATTTGTGCTCTCAAATTAGCACATCCATCATCTATGGGGTGCCCATACTCGTTATGAAATTTACAAAATCAGGTTTGTTTTAGATTCTTAGGCCAGGTGTATGATCCCTTCAACCACTTTAACATTTGAATTGTATTGTAGTTAATACTTGTTCCCTACTGACTCACAAAGACATGAAATAAAAAGGCTTAGCCCTACTTGCTGGAAGGCACTTTGTGTTGGTGAAATCGATTTCATTCTTCTCGATACTTACATCGACCTTCTGCCTTCCAGCCTCTCTTTTCATGCTTCTTCTATATTGATATATTTTTCTGCCCTTGCTAAGGACTTTTCGAAATCCTTAGCTAACCTCTTAACTATCGATCTAAAGAAATCTCCTTCTTTGAGCCCCTAAGTGAAAGCACTAACCAAAACCTCTCATATAGTTGAAGGCATTTCGAAAGCTACCTTGTAAAATCACGTCACATATTCTCTTAAAGTTCCTCATTTTTCTACCTCATGTTAAATAGTGGCATTAGTATTTGCTCATATCTTTTGTAACTAGCAAACTAATGTAGAATTAAGAAAGAAAAATTGTCAAAATTTCATATAATCCTAATTTGTACTTGATTAAACCTTCTTTATGCCAATCCTACCAATGTAGGAAGGAAGACCCTACACTTGATGCCTTCCAAATATCAATGCAAAAGTGCTAGGTATCTAAATTTTGCCAAATGTTCCACGATTTAAAATTTTCAAGTAAGGATCGATTAGGATTTCTTTTATAAATGGCAAACTTTCCCTAATCCTTACTTCAGTCTTTTTCATTTTCTCCAACTACTGATAAATATTTTGATTTTTTTCTCTATCTCAGATGGCATAACTCCTTCCTTTCCCTTCTTGACTTTTTCCATGCTATTGACCATAACTGAGTAGCTAGCCTTATCTTCACTTCTTCATTTCTCCTTTCATCACTTTTTTAGGGCAGATGTTACTGCTACCTCTATTATCTCATTTAGCTGCTCTCGTGAGATTTGAACTAGCCCAGGAATTGTTGGCCTAGGTCTTTAGAACCTTAGCGCCTTCACTAGTGGTGCCTTTCTTGTTGCTCATCATTTCTTGCTAATAGCCTACTTCTTCCATCTCCATTTGAACCCCTTAACTCTTCAATTCCCACAAGCGATGCCAATGATGATGTCACTCACTTGATACAAGGATAATGTCAGTTGATACAAGGATAATGTCAGCTTCTCCTTTCCTTTTACCACTAGTTATTTTATTTTTAATCAATTCATCTATTCAATTCAAAAAAGTTAGTTATTTATACAATAAAGGTTAGCACGGCTATGCATATCCCAAAAATCTTGGCTAGCCATACTCATAGGCTGTAGCCCATACTGTTCAAATCTTAGGTTCAATTTCTAAAAAATCGAACTGTATCTTTTCTCCTCTTTTACACACTCAAGCTAAGTGTAAACTCCTATGAAACCCATGATATAAAAGATGAGAAGAAATGGAAGGTGCACATGATTTCTATCATGTTTAAACAAACTTATAAAAAAACAGATACACTTGCACACCACTCACGTGCACAACCAAGGAAATGAGGATACAAGCACATTGCATGGGGAAATCACCAACTCACGCATTGGAGCATTGAAGATAATGGGCTTCAAATTAGAAGCAAGCCTAGAGAAAAAAAAAATTCAAGACTTATTAACTCAAAATAAGTTATTCACAAACAAATCTCAAGAGAGCATTTGTAAACATGCAAAATTTTATGCCTAATTAAATAGAGACATATGGATTTATTCACATAAAATATGATTTAAATGTTGTGGAAATTTAATTAAATACAATTCCTACATTAAATAATTGATATTTAAAAATAAATAATCTTAGCCAATCAAATCGTATCAAATATCAAATCTCATCAATTTGACAGTCATATCAAATCTTCTCAAATTATGGAAGATAAATATTGACATTTTAAAGTTCAAATCCCATCAAATTAAATCAAGCAATTAAAGTAAAAAAACGCAAAGTCAAATATTCCTAACTAATCAAACTACACCATATCTTAATATAGCAAGGCTGCATCTTCCACCACTATAACTAGAGGTGGTCTTCTCATAACTCAACACACAACTAAAAGATAGCTTGAAGAAAAGTAAGGAGGCATTGAAATGAAGAAGTCCAAACTCTCTCAACAAATTCCTACAAAAATAAAAAAAGATTAACGATGTTTATCCTCAAATCTAAGGTGTTCTTCATGGAAATCTTCTAAATTTTGGCATTTAACTCACAAAAGTGATACTGAACCGCCAAATAAACATTATTTCAAGTAAATTTTAAGGAAGATCGAAGTTTAGTTTCTCCTCAAAGTTATTTCAAATTCTAAAGTTGTTCTTGAAAAAAAGTTTCCAGTATTCTTGGCAAAATTCAAGGTAATCATCATGACCCAATTTTACTGGTTTTCTTACTGGACAATAGCTAACTTGATGAATAATTCACTAGAGTCAATCTTTTTATCAATATTCTGGCTAGACTACTAGATTGCCAGTGCGTAGTTGTGTTAGACCATCAGTACGGGATTCTCTACGTCCTTCCCCTCTTTGATTTATAACTCAAATAACCAAACACTATAATTAAATTCTTCATGGGAAGATTTGGAGTTGTTAACATATTTGATTGAAAGTGTCTTTCTCTAGAATAGACTGCTTTTATTTATATACCTTGCTCTTTGTGGTTATGCACCCTATCTTTCATTTTTTTCAAAGCACACGCCACGGTGCACTAAGACACTAACTCAATGCCATAGATATGCTATGGCGCTGGCTTTGCTAAGGCACGCATCATGCGCGCGATTGCTCCGAGCGCAAGTCATGCAACACGCGCGCCTTTTAGATTATTTTGTTGCTATTTATCCTTTTAAAGAAACACGAGGTAGAAAATTTTTTCTTTATTTCTTTCTTTCCTTTTTCGACAAATTTTCCTTTTTTTATTAATGTCCATTCTGCTCTCCAATTCCAGGTAAAATTTTCCTTTGGGTTTTATTTTTTTTTCATTTTTTGTTTTACCTTTTTGATCTAAGTTTCCTTTTGTTCAATTCTATGTGAGATTCTTGAGTGTTTTATTTTTTTAATATTTTCTAGTTTCTGACAATAATCTTTTTTTTGTCATTTAACGTATTTATAGACACAATATATAGATTTTTATGGTCAAAATAATATGTTCATAGTGATTTTTTTTTTCTAAATTCTTATGGCTACAATATTTTCTTTAGGAAGTGAGATTTTCAACTCCTGCCAGGTGGATCTCGTTCTTTGAGGTATTTGCTCAAGGGATTTGCACCCTGATTGTGCATTTTCCTGTTAGATTGTGCACCCTGATTGTGCATTTAAGGGCATCATGTTGCTTGCCGAATGTGCATTTTCCTGTTAGATCTTTGTGGATGGAGTTTGCCAATTATGAATTGAATGTGGTGCCCATATTGCTTAGATAGTCATGAAGCCCAAAACAAGTGCAAGCTAAGGCTACGATATTGTTTCTCAGGTTATATTTCATATTTATTGCTACTTGCGTTAGCAGCAGCGTTGTTGTCGCCCCAGATTCTGGTTACAAGTTCATTGATTGAGTTCTATAGACAGAAATGAGGCACTAATATGGAGTAATGTTTTCACGTCTTGTGTTGCTGAAATGAATGGATACACATTCGTCAAATCCGGATCCATTCATCCTTAGTTTGTATGCAATCAACAGTAGTTTCTTTCTTCCTTGTAATTCCTAGGTTGTGTTAAATTAGTTTTCAATACAACAAGAGGTCGTTGGATCAATCTCTGTGTGTATATGTGAATGGGATGCTTGGCAACTCGCAAGCTATAAAGTACGTTGAGATTCGAGCAGTAAAGGGTGCACGTGGAAGAGAAGAGACACCCGAGGCTGATATCCCCATGTGGTGCCATAATTAACCACGAGAACGTAGATCCGATTGTAATCTTCGAATCAACTACATTTGACTGTTGACTTGCGTGCTGCACTCCCCACCATTACTCACCATTACATAATTTGTTGATGTGACTCTTCAGTGAATTTCTGCATCTAATCCGCACGCACATGCATACAAGCATATACAAATAGATAGATGGATTATTTAGTAAATAGAAAACTCGACGCCCCACCCGAATTTTGACCAAAAAATATTCCCATCTTGCTTTGGGAAAATTGTTAAAATTTAAGTTACCACGTCTACAACAATTGGCCCATGATTATTTCATAAATTGTGGCATCACACTGTCAAGTGGTCCAACTAATTCTTTTTAATATTTAAAATGATGCGTGGTTCCAAGTTTTTGTTCACTTCTGAGTCAAAGACATTCGGATTCTCTTGAACAAACCAACCCCCCGCCCCTCTCCCTCCCTTTTTTCTAGATTTCATCGTCCACACACCGAGTCAATTGGATTTAAAAATTATTTGATGAGCTTATATATTAAATTATTACATAAATTGAAATAATGGCGCACATCTTGAACTGTTTATTATTGAATGAGGTAATCTAGTAATATCCCGTATATTACTAATTCATTAATTAAAAAAATAGAAGCACGAGGCATTGAGTGTAATACCTTGGTATGATCTTTTATTGTACCCTATTGGACTCAATATGGTCACCCATGCCGCGGTCATGATGCGTTGGGTATTCAAAATAATGTTTGCTGCATAATAGGTGTGGTCAAGGAGGTATTCTACTCAACTCAGAGCTTGAGTTGGACTTCAGTGTGTTTTGTGTTCATTGAGCTACTCAAGCTCAAACATGCAAATGTATATTTATATTGAAGATTACACCCCGTGAGACATTTGGTCCACTAGTTGTTGGTGTTTAAAAGCTAAGGAGAGGATGTATGCTAAAAAATTTGAGCAAAATTTAAAGTTTTATTTATTGTTTATCTTTTATAATTAAAACTTCAAATTTTATTTAATTTAGTATTTGGTTCTGTGGTAGGAAAATGGTTTATTAGTAAGGAAGGACGAGTTTGACTCCCATGTGTCGCAAAGTTTTTATCTTTTTTTTTTTAATTTTTAATAATGAGCTTGAGCTCTTGAATTTTTCTTTAGGTCAAACTTGAGTAACAAGCTATTCTAATAAAATTTGACTCGAACTCAACCCTAGGTGTGATATGTCTCAGACAGGAGTTTTTAGCGTTTTTCTTTTTCCTTAGGCCTTATATATATTAATGCATCTAGTTATTAATTAATTGGTAGTTGTATGCATGGCATTGGGTACTTAGGTACCAAAACCAACACATAATTATTAATTGATATAAAATGAATCTAAAATCTTGTGTGTGTGTGTGTGTGTGCGCGCGCGCGCGCGAGTGAGTGATACATATCCCAGTCATTTCATTATTAGATTTGGAGTAAGTGAGGCATCATTGGTCGAGCTACCATGTTTTTTCCAATGAAAATAAATACTAAAGCGAAATAGCAGTAATTAATTAATTATGCTGTATAAACAATCATGTATTAGAACCAGCATGGAATAAAGTATCATCAAAAGAACCAATATTTGTTCTTTAATGCTATGTTTGACAGCATGATTTCTGTTGCTGCAACCATTAAGAAAAGATATTATTATATTTAATTGCTATATAGAATCTCGAGAAATATAAACTTGAAAAATTATAATTTGGAACTTTATTTTTCGTATTGGGAAAGTGAGATAAAAAAAAAAAAATTCATCCTTCTATCTTTTAAAGGCAATGTTCAAATGTTTTTCTCTCCTATCTTGATATGAAGCTCACAATCAATAAGAATTACTTCTAATTGAATTGTTTTGCAATAACTCACAAGAATAAGAAATCAAACAACTAATTTTAGAAAGCATTGAAATGAAATTTTACTGAAGCACTCAAAGTTACACCATTGTCTTACAAACAAACATAAGGTAGTATTTATAGTAATATAAACCAAAATTTTGATGGCCTAAAACATATAAAAAGATCTAAATACTAATTTCAAAACATAAAGTGCATTTTTAATCCCTCTCTTTCAAATCCAAGCTCAATTTTCTATGGTCATGGACTCATTGGAGTCACATCTTCCCCCTCCCCTTAAAACAAATTATCCCAAATTCGTGACCACCTAAATCAAGAAACTTCTTTGGCCTCTCACAACCTCTACAAGCTTCCAAAAATTAATCCACACCAATTAATCGTAAAAGTGGCTCTAGTGCAAGCTATGTATGATAGGCATCAAGTTGCCACTCTTGTCCTCATCATGGGAAGCACCCTTGTCCAATGCAAACTCCAAATCATGTAAGCTAATTTACTAGAAGAAATATGTAACATATAAGAACATTTCCTTTACACATCAATAATAAAATTTTTCCCACAACAAAATTCTCACTCTCTTCTTCCAATTTTTATTTTCCCATGTTTATTTCCTTTCTTTTCTCCCTCTCTGTTTTTTCCTCTTATCGTCACATTGCCCATCTGTATAAATTCTAACCTCCCTAAGTACCTCAACTGGTAATGGTGTAAACGTAACTCGTCAATCTTGAAATCCATTGCTTGTGACTATGTAGCTAATGGATTTGAACAAAGAAGCATACACTCACATTTAAAAACATGATTTTTATATGTTCTGGTTTAAGGATAGTAAAATAGTCTGGGGTTTATTGCTTACACTGCAAATGTCTAATCCATTATATGGAAGATACGTGTAAATTGCATTAAACATAAACAATAAAGCAAAAAAAAAATCAAAATAACAATATTGTAATTACATAGTGAACATTTCTCTATACAAAAATACTAACAAGATGTTTATGTCATGCACATTCAAGATGGCCCCCAATACAGCATAACAGTGGTCTAGAGGTGCATTAACATTGTCTCCATATGGACTCTTCTATAACACTATTCTCAAAGTCATGTTGTACATATTCCACTAGAGAAGTTGAAAATTGACCAAAAGGAATAGGTGATGCATTAAACTTCGAACAACAAAGTGGAACTATCCTTACATGCATCAATGAGGGAACTAACACCCAATTGAAGTTCTGTGTGGACATCCCTGTGTACTGAAGTGACATGTTCTATGTAATACAATGTAAACGGAGAGTCAGTGTACTAGTTTGATAGAGTAGGTATGTAAAAAATATCAATGCACATTTATGGCTAGTATGACATAGAAGGGGTTAGGCACATCCAACTAGTACGAAGTAGAAAAGCTAAGTACATCTGCATAACAAAAGGTGAAAGGGCTAGGAACATCTGCTTGATAAAAAGTAGAAGGCCAGCATCATACTTCCACACCTTTTGGAGGTGATGCAGGTGGTGGAGGTCCACAACCACTGCATATATGTTTGGTTATGCACGATGCAAACACAACACATATACTCTAATGAATACTATTATCAACTTAATGTAGGATCAAATGGTCAATCTAATCCACTTGAAATGAGATAGCATTGTCCAAGTATCAAAGTTTACATGACGAAGAAATAAATATAACATCATCACGTGGTGAACAAACATTCTAAAGTAGAACCTTATTACATACCAATATGTAAAAAAGCCACTCTGACCAGGTTTGTTGCCTGTATCCATAAACACATGGTTGAGACTGATGATCCATCATGTGACTTGATCATACTGCTTTAGATACTTGTCCCATATGCAAAATATACAATCATGGTAGATCTCTCCCCAAGTGCATTAGCCTTTTCTCCCCCATTGCGCAATATAGTCACTATGGTGGGTAAACTAGTCTATACTCAAACTACCATGATGACCAACTTTGTGCAAAACATTCTTCAGGCAACAGGGATTATGTGGGATAAACTACACTATACCGAATTATCAAAGCACCCTCTCCACAAGGTTCGTCTTGAAAATCTTGTAAATATAAGTGGCCTTGATACGTTCACATGTGTTGATCAACGTAAGTAAGCAGTTAAGCATAGCACGCATTAGGATAAGGTTGCTAAATAAACTACCACACAACAAACACTTATGATCAACTGACATAACTAATATCTTGGTAAAAATTATAATACAAAATTTAGCATTCCCTTTGTGCTTACCTAATTCCATGCATCTCTGTCCATAATATCATGTACGATGCATAAAGAATGCATACTTGTCTCTGTGTTGTCTTTCTTCCTACTTGCCACCTGCAAAAAAAAAAAAATGTCTCAAGGCTACATAAGTTGATGAAGTACTACACATGTAATGTAATGGACAAAATAGCAATACAAAATTTATATTGTCATACACCATATGGTATAGCCAAAAAATTAACATCACGCAATAGAAGTGGGCCTGTGTCAAACATCTCAAGCCAACCTAGTATAGGAACTAAGTTAGGAATTCCAGAGCATGCCTTTATCTACAGCATAAGTTAATTTAAATAGTTGGCATTTCATTATACAAACAATAACTACACTTGTGCACAATAAGAAATATTATTATACTTAAAATTAGTTGCTTGTAAAGGCTTAAGGGAACCACGAACAACATACTTGCCCCATGATACAGATCCATGAGCACAACAAAACCCTAATTAAAATGATGTGCCTGTTGCAGATCCTCCAACTTCTGCGAGTGCAACAACTTCACCCTATTGATCAACAAATTAGGCTTCATTGCACAACCTAATAATAGTAATGTACATCCATGAGTGTACTTTGCCACCGCTAGCTTCATGCTGCCACCTTGCAAAGGGTGTTCCTGCAAATGACCAATAAGTAATCTAATCAAGATGGTGGCACCCTTGAACACTTTATTATCAGGCTACAATCCCAACCACAATTCGCAGTACTCCTGCCACTTAGGAATACCTCTTTTGAGATCAGAGCTAGTAACTAGATCCCTAATAAGAGGCAAGTGCCATATAACAATCATGCTCTCTAATATAGCCATAAACACTCAAAAATAAAATGGAATGCAAGTGTCTCATGTCATCGTCTCTCAACCAACCCCATGGTCAAATGAAAATCTAGCACTAGATGACCACATCTACAAACCCCGTAAAATCCTATATCATGCAGAATGTGGAAAACACAATCATCCAATCTCCCCAAAGAGATCAATCATATATCGAGGTGGCAAGAAAAAATGTGGTCATCCAAAGTACCAACCCAAACACCCTTGGACCTATGCTCTTCCTCCAACGACAACAACATGTAATCCACTTGTCTAGGCCCTGTAACACTAGACATCCTACATCCCAAATATACATAATATTTTGTAAACTACATGACATGAATAATAAAAGCCTACGTGCAAAATAAGGTCCACGCACACTTAACATGAGCATGAAACCATATATTGATAGTTAAGAGTGAACATAATATGTCTATTTTATTCTTCATATTAGTGTTCAAATATACATTCTTTAATAACATATTCACATACATACATTTTCAATATTTTGTACTGAATAGCATAACATTCACCATACAAACTCATAGTGTGCAAGTAATACTAATAATCTAATGCTCGTTTAGAGAATTTATGAATCATAAACTAATTTTAATAATTATATATTAAGAAGTCTTATATCAATATTTATTTTTTTTTATGAAATAGATTTCTTAACTTAATCACATAGGTACATGCTTAACTTTACATCGCTATAAGATTACACGTATGATTAAATTACCATAGTATTGATAAAAGAAATATTAACATATTTTAATTGATCAAGAAAATGACATTTACAACCTATATCCTTCATACAAAATTAGTATTATGGGGCATATCACTAATAAAAATACCTTGTAAGTAGAGTTCTCACGAATTATCCTAAGCAACAAAGTTGCAATCTTATTTTAATCAATATTGGCTTGATCCGTGGATAGACCAGATCAAAAACAAGAATGGGGATAGCCATACTATGTAATCTTCCACAAACTAAAGTACTTTGTTAGGCTAGCCCTCACATACTACACGCATGATTGAGTTAGTGTATTGTGTTTACATAGAACATACCAAAGTATCGTCGTACTCTTCACAATACTATATTCACACTAGGTGACTCCAATTAACTAATACTTCACTATAGTGTGCAAATGCTTTTTATTCTTAAACACCATGCCTGATTTCAACACTTCTTATGATAATCAAAGAACTTACCCCTCACCTCTTGGAAGGACTGTTGAATCTTGCTCTACATTTGGATTTATATCAAAAAAATATGGGAAAATGAACATTTTAATTTTACCCTTCCACAAGACAAAAATATTTTTTAAAATTTTTTAAATTATTCCATTTTTGGAAGGGTAGAAAATCTTTTTTTAATTACTTGATGTTGTCATCTGAGAAGGCGGCGTCCTAATTTTTTGTCATCTTCAACGACGAAAAATCCCATTTTACTTAGAACCCCTGGAATCTGGTCATTTTGACAAATTGTTTCTAAATTGAGATATTTAGCTAAAAGGCCCCTTAAGATGCGAATGTCTAGTTTAAAGAATCAATCATCCAAGGTTTAACTTTTTCACTTGAAGAGATGTTGCTGCATAATTCATACTAATAAATATATCTAGAATTCAAGACCCAATTTTTTGGGTATAAGTTTAATTAATTACTGCCAAGCAGCAACACACAAAAAAATTAAAAAAGAATTCATCTAACATCTCTATCATCTCTACTATTATATAATGCGTGATACCCTTAAAAACAATTGTCTTTAGTCATTAATTTATTTACGAATATAACTCTCTTTTTTAAATGCGAAATAAAAAATACAATGTAAAATGAGTGGGTAAAAATGTAAAGAGACTAAATAACCGAAACGGTGCACTCTCGCCCTTGACGAGTGTTGAAATGGTTCCATTTCCCACAAGAATCGCAAAACTATACCGTATTCCATTTTCAGAAAACTGAACACAAACTGAAAGCAATCTATCCACCATCTCCGTGTGAGAATCAAAAAGGGACCAAAAGAACTGTTCGATCGGAGTTAACCGGAAACATATAGTAAAATTCAATCCATCAACGGACTAGAAACCCTCGAGCAGATACCCAAACCGTCGAAGCCAACAGTAAATCACACATTCTCAGGCAACAAGTAAAGGTAGAATTGCTATGTTTCTTTTTGGGTTTTACTCTGTTGTCCACCTTGGTGTTATAAACAATTTGATCTTTCATTTTGTTGTATTTTAAATTTGTAGGATGCTAATAAGAAGCATCACCCATTGGATTAGAAAAAACCATTTTTTCTGCGTCAAAGCTGTGGGTTTCACAGCATATATGGTTAAAGGCGGCGTCATTATCGAGTGTTTTTTTTTTCTTTTGTTTTTGTATTTTTTATTTATTTATTGTTTTTTTGTATTCCATCTGCCGTTTTCTTTACCTCTTCAAATGTGCTGCACATTCTTCATCGTGATAATTGGGTAGTTTGCATTCATTTTTTAATGTTTAAGATTATATGTTTAGATTAGACATTAAAAAAAAAAGGATTTTTTGTTTGGGATTTCCATCACTTCACTTGAAGAGAATTGTATCTTTTTTGGCTCCATGGGTCTTAAGTGATTATGCCAAGAGCTTTTGCATATATCCTTATATTGGTACCCTCTCGTGTTAGTCGGATGAGAGTGTAGGACCAAGATACCAATTAATTGTGGGTTGCTTGGCAAACGGAAAATTATTGACAAGAAGCATCTGAAACAATACAGAGAAAAGAAAATACAAAGGGACAAAGAAGTGTGGGTTTGCAGCAAGGAAAGAATTTATGTGCTCCATTTTTGGGTAGCGAGGCGTCTACATATTAATGTGCTAATTTTTTGTGCAATATTTAATAAATTTATTGAAATTCATGAATTTCTAAAAGTTATATTCTTTCGTGTGTTGGTATTAATCAGATTGAGGGAAGGTACAATGTAGAAAAAGAGATAAAAGTTACTTAGCTAAATTGTGCTGAATTTTTCAGCAGTAAGGTATCTATATATTATGTTCAAAAGTTGTTTTTTACTCAAATTAATGAATTTCTAAAAGTTATGTCCCTTCAAATGTTTGTATTGATTATAATTTCTGAATGTATGTGAACTAGCATGAAAGTAGTGCCATGCACGAATAATACATATTAGTAATATATGCATAACTTCTTTACTAATTAAAACTTTATATTAACGAATGTTTCTACACTACGACGATTGTTTTGAACGAAAGACATTGAAAAAATAATAAAAACAGTAGTAGTTCACAATTTATTTAATAAACAAAGATTTATATATAAAACTCAAATTCAATGTCCCCTTTTAAGTTGGAATTAAATATTTGTATATGTACTTGAAGAGCAAGCCTTTAAAACGTAAAAAATGAATATATCAAACAACTATGGTACTAATTGATTATGTTTGAAAATATACTTTTCAAACTAATTTGGAATATTAAAGTTATTGTTTTTTTTTTTTTTTGAGAAAAATGAAACAAAAAGAATACTTAATAAAATGATACTCACATCTACTTCAATTTAAGTATTTTTTATCTATGGTACAAACACGCTTCAGAATAATTAAATGATAAAACATATTTTAAAATCTAATGAACATTCGTCATCACATTTTTTCTAACTAATGAAATAATTATAATTTATTTTGGGAGCTTTATATTTTGATAATTCGTAATTAAATTATATAGATATCAATATATTGCAATATAAATAACTGAGGCTTTGTTTGTTTTTGATTTTAATGTGTATTTTTAAGTATTTTTATTTCAAGAATTGTGTAAAAATAAAAGAAATAAATAAATAAATTTAAAAAATGTAATAATTGAATGTGTACTTTTGGGATGATTAATTTGAAAACAAACATATTTGATGCTACACAGTTTGAACTATTTTAGAAAATATTTTACTTTAATTTGTTATAAAAAAATAAACAATATGCTATGCATTTTCTACTTTTGATTAACGTAAATTGTGATAATTAACACTTTTATTTTCCTTGGTAGGTTATTTTAAATTATAAATTATTTTGTTTAAGAAATTAAGTATTTCTAAATATATTCAATAAACTTGGTATAAATTGGACCATTAAATGTTAATTTAATTTTGCAAAATGAGGGTAGCATTTTTTGTTGATATTTATCATTGTATATGCAATAATATTTATTTATTCCTTCAAACAAAATATTACATAATTAAATATTGTTAGATATTATACTTGAAATTTTGTTGTATTTTATTTTTATCATGAGCACCTTTGAAACATTCTTAAATCTTTTAATTTGAAAAGTATTTTGAAAAACTTAAAGAGACGTTAAGATAATACAATATTTTAATTCAAAAAATATAAATTATTTATTTTTCAATTTAAGAATATTTTATTCTTTTTAATTGTTGAATTTTGATTTATCATAATTATTTTTTGCATTGAAAAAAGATTTTAAAATTGAATTGAAATTTTAAAAATTTGATTACTTTTTTGAGTATATATTTACGTGTTGATTAACTGTATAATGTCGAAAATGTAATTCTCAAAGTTAAATTAATAGTAGTTTTTGAATACAGAGACATAATAACCTGCATATTAGTTTTGAATTCAAAACTATAGAAGCATTTATTAATAGGTCACAATAAAACGTATATGGTCACTGTAATTGATTAATTATTTTATTATCTTTAAAAAGTTTGATAATAAATAATTTGACAAATATTCAAATTCTTAAAGTTAATTTTTTATGTTAAAATTTTCACTTTACTTTCATATTTTATTTTTTTGGCATGTATGTATTTTATTACTATTACTATGTATATTAAACTTTGAATTTTATTTTAAAAAATTTATACATATATATTGATGATATACTTTATATTCTACTTAAAATTATATACATTTTAATGGTGATTATTTAACTGTACGACATTTAAAATCTGATGGTTGAAGTTAGATTTTTGAAAAGTTAATCGAACACAAAACTTGAAAATGAGATGCGACTAATAAATTTACATATGCATTACAAACATATAAATATTTTAATTACTAATTTAATTGAGAAAATTGACAATGCACCTTAATTATTTAGTTCATTATTTGTGCTTCAAATAAGCAACCCAGGTAATTAAGGTGGCCATGGATCCATAACTTCTTTCCATATGTGTTCAAGTTATGATAGTTATTATTGTTGTTGCTGAGGTTATATTCCTTTGTTTGCCAAAAAAATTTGTGTATTTGTCATTTTGCTTTTATTTTGTCGGGTGAATGAATTGTTATGGCGAAAAGAAGTACCTTAAGTAGTTTGTAGTTACGCATTGGAAGGATTATCATTTGTCTGGCATTACAAAATAGATACCAATGAATTTCTTTATTAGTTTAAAGTGTATCAAAAAGTGCAGTTCAAGTCATAACCACAATGTATAATTTTCTCTAAACGTTTTGATTCTAAATAGGGTGATGAAGATGATGATAATTTAGTGCTACAACATGTGGTTAACAAATGCAACCCCTATTCATGCAAGCAATTGAAATTGAAAGCAAACATATCTTGGGGAAACTTTTCCACGCTTCTAAACCTTACATTCTTTATTCCAACTTAACTCTTCCCATCCTCTTTCCAATTCAAAATTTTTTTTTTTTTTTTATGTCCACCTAATGGGATATTCCATACATGGAAAATCGCGTTTAGCTAAAAAAATTGGTGAGTCTTTGAGGATGATGTGGTTGGAAATTCTTTTGTTTATTTATTTGATGGATGTTATTAATGTTTATCAATTTTTATAATTGTTTTTGTGCAAATGTTCAAATGATAATAAAAAATTGTACTATAATTAAAAATGATAATGAAAATGTGTATTCTCTGATATAAAATAAGCTACTACCAAATAGCTTGTGCTAGATTTTTACTTTATTTTGCGGGAACGCAAATGTCTAATCATGAATATGTCATAATAATTAAACATATATAATATATTTTTTGTATCATTGTTTGTAGGAAAGCGATGCTATGGCTGTGGCTGCAGAGTGGTATGCCATCCGCTAAAGATAGAATTAATTTCTGTAACCAAACGATTGGGTAGCTAAGCAAGCCAGACAGCGTAGAGGACTTACAGCAGCAGACAGACTAAACAGGAAGACACATGTAGTTTTCTCATCCATACCATAAAGGCACAGGATTCAGGACAACCATTTCATCCGGTCATGGGAGACGAGTGACTCAAGTCGGTCGTCTTGGAGCAGGAGATCCGAGATGGAAGTCATATCGATAGCCCACGATAGGAGAAATGGTCAATAATGTTATTAGCAACAACATAATATAATTAACATGCCATCGTGCACTGAAAAGATAAGATAGTTGAACCGTTCTACAGTAACAGTGTAGAAGGTGAAAAACTTTGTATTGGAAGGGGCATTAATGCGCAAATAATTAGCATAAACAATTTCACATAGGCTAATTCTGGCTTAACCGCATAAATTATGTTGTTTCTATTTATGTTTTGTTTGTGGGTGCATCTCAAAACTTAGAAAGCTTCAATATTCTTAGATTGCACCACTTTAGCGCCATCTATGAGAAATCCACCACATTGAATATCGACAAAGCCATGAATAGTGGAAAACCTAGGCCAACAGGTGCAGAAGGCAATGAAATTAGACCAATCATTAGAAAAAGGGTAGCGCACAAGCATGCATCACCACCCTTTAATTTAATAAGAGAACAATTTCAGTCCATTATAAATGAAGCCATGCAAAATGCTGAGAGAACATCCACTATTAAAAGCTTAGGGGAGAGATAAACCTAAGGCTATGCCTCCTAAGGAGCAAAGAAATAGATATGAGGACATAAAATGTATTGAAGGTAGTTTAAAAGGGAAGGAATCCGATTGGAAGTACAAGGAAGCCACCGTCCAAAAGGGAAAGGCAACAAGGCCAATTGAACACACGCTTTCTTTTGAAGAGGTTGTGAATGATCTATTACCAGAAAACTTTCACAATGTGTCAATGATAAAGTACAATAGAGTTTCTAATCCATCTAAGCATTTAACCAAATTCAGGCATCAAGCTTTGCTTCACAAATATTCTAATGGAGTAAAGTGTTGAGTATTCTTTACCACTCTAAGAGAAACCTCACAACAGCGGTTTGCACATTTGCCACCTAGAGTGATTTGTTGTTTTGAGGATTTTTTGTCCTTATTCTTACATCAATTTGCCAACAGTAAAAGATATGAAAAACCTTCTTTGTCTCTTTTTAGCCTCAAACAAAGTTCACAAAACCCTTGAGGGAATATGTTAGGTAGTTCATGAGAGGAGCCCTGGACACACCTGTAACAACCTAAGAAGTGTTAGCAAGTATCTTTGTCCAGGGATTAAACGATGGAGAATTCTTTCGATTGTTAGCTAAGAAGTTGCTTAGGGACTTCAATGGAACGCTTGCCCGAGTAAAAAAGTATATTAATATGGAAGAAGCTAGAAGGGAGAGAAGTGAAAAAAGCACCAAAGCTAATAAGTAGGTTAGGTGGAACCAATCGGCTACTAAAGTATGAGGGATGAATTGCAAAATGAAGTAGAAGCAAGAGTAGCCAATTAAAACTCCCTTAAAGGTTAGTAGGGAACATATTTTAAATACATTACGGCACATTGATATCTTTTAGTGCCCTAAATCATCTAGAGAACCCCTTAGAAATCCACTAGAGGCTGAATTTTGTAAATTTCATAATGAATTCGGCCACACTACTGAAGCTTGTAGCAATCTGAAGAGACAGGTAGAGGGATTGGTCCAGAAGGGTAGTTGAAGAGTTTACGTGGGATCAAAGGAAGGGACCCATTTAGGAAATAAAACGGAACAACCAACCCTAACCTCTGCATGAGCCAAGAAAAGGATGCATAAACATGATTATGGGGGACTTGAAGGGGGTCTTCAAACTGCAGGAGAAAACAATTTGTTCGCAGTATGAGGTATAGAGAAGCAGATCAAATTAGCCGAGAACCCTTTAGTTAGGACAGTAATCTCGTTTGGGGAAGAGGATTTGCAGGGGGTTGTAATTCCCCATCGAGGCGTATTAGTGATCACTTCTATTATTTCCAACTACAAAGTAGCTAGATGTTTCATTGATGGAAGGAGTTTCATGACATCCTATTGAAAAAGACATTCAAGCAAATAGGACTAAAAGAAAAGGATTTAGAAGGTGGCACATTAGCATTGTATGGGTTTTTAGGGAAGGTAGTTTTCCCCAAAGGAAACGTATCTTTGCCAGTCACTTAGGGAGAAGAAGGTGCCACGCAGACTAAGATGAAAAAATTTTATGTTGTAAACACCCTCAATTCACACAACATTATATATGAACAACTCGTTTTAGCAGTCTTCCAAGTCGTTGCCTCTTTAGTCCACACGACAATAAAGGTTTCAGCTCTTAGAGAAGGAGTCAAAGTGGTTTGGGACAATCAAAGCATGTCTAGACAATGTTACATGGATTCTATTACAGAATTTAAGCTTGAAAATGTCAAGAGTCCAAGAGAAAAGAAAAGAGTGGGTGAAAAGTCAGAGAGTATTGAGCCTTAAAAAAAACTCTTAACTATAGAGCTCAAGTTAAGAGATCACACTAGCACTATGTGGATAGTGTCCCAGTTGCCAAAGAAATATAAGGAAAGTCTCCTTCATTTCCTAAGGGAGCACATTCACGGTTTTGTCTTTTCAACAAAAGATGTAGTAGGAGTTAGTCCTGAAGTTACCGAGCACTGGCTTAACATGGACCCAAGAAAAAGGCTAATAAAGTAGAAGTTAAGGTCCTTTAGTGCACAAAAAGTGGAAATAATAAGAACTGCAGTAGATAAATTGTTGAAAGTAGGTTAGATTAACGAAATACAGTTCCTTAAGTAGGTGGCCAATATGGTGATAGTACCTAAGGCAGGAGGAAAATGATGAATGTGCATGAATTTTAAGGACTTAAACAAAGCATGCCTGAAAGCCAAACGAGCACAACTTACAAAAGTCAGAGGATTCGGCTAACAAAAGTGTTGCAAGAAGTTACTCAGTCAACTCCAAGTCCGAGAGAGCACAAGCTTATGAAATTCAAAGGACTCAACCCCCGGCTGGCTAAATACCCAAAATTATTGTAAGAAATCACTTAGTCAGCCTCAAGGCTAAGAGAGGGCAAGCTTACGAAATTCAGGGGACTCGCTCATGACTAGTCGGGTACTCAAAATTGTTGTAAAAAGTTACTTAGGGGTCGAGAGAGCACAAGGTTACAAAATTCAGAGGACTTAGCCCCTGACTAGCCGAAGTACCCAAAATTGTTGCAAAAAGTTACTCAATCGGCCTCAAAGTTAAGAGAGCGTAAGCTTATAAAACCGGTAGAGGCTGAGTACCTCAAAATTGTTGCAAGGAGAGACCCAGTCAACCTTAAGGCCAATAGGGCACAAGTTTACGAAATCTAGAGGACTCTTACCTTAATTAGCCAAGTACTTCAAAAGTTATATAAGATGGTATGTAGTCGGCCCCTAGGCTGAGAAACCTTACTAGATTCAAGGGACTTGACCTCTGACTAGTTGAGTTCTCTGAAGATGTCACAAAGCAATGTTCATTTAACTTCAAGGTTGAAAAAAAAAAAAAACACAAGCTTCCGTGATTTGAAGAAGGTCAACCTGATTGGTCGAATAGCTCAGAAAGAGCACAAAATGATGTGCAGTTAGAAAAAGTATAAATTTGTGGAATCCTAAAAACTTGGCCATCAATCGACCTAGTGCTCTAGAAATACCTTTGGATTCTGAGATGAAGTGTTTAAAATGATGTTTAATCTTTTTTTCCTTATTAAGGGTTTGTAGTATTTGATCTATAAAAAAAGAAAACAAAAAAGAGATAGTGAAAGTGAAGGCAAAGTGCTTATATTATTCCAAGAGCAAGATTACAAAGTAAGCAAAAGAAGAGCAAAAAAAATAAAGCAGACGTAACAAAATGAGAGATAACAATAGCATTAATAAGGAGCCTCAGTCGTGATCCTTTTCCGAAGATCGATCCTTCATTAGCCAGTGCCTTCCACAATATCTCCGCTAAGTTAAGGTGCTAGGGAATAGCATCCCTAGCCCACAGAGCCTCAAGGCATTTAGTGAAGCCCCAACGAAAGCCTTTAAGCATCACAACTCGTTCAGTCTGGTGTGCCTTTGAGTGAAAATAGTCATGGAGATGTGACTGGAAAAAAGACTCCAAGGCTTGTCGCACCCCTTTCGTCTCCAACAACCTTTAAATAAATGGCTCCCTAGTCCTATGACAGTAGCTGTTGCACTCACCATAGCCCTTTAAACACTCTAATAGAGCCAAGTGCTCTTACTCTAGACAATATTGTTGCTTTTGCATTATTGCCCTTAGTCGACGACATTTGTTGACTTGCTTGTTAGCCCTCTAGAACTCCTCTTCCAACACCTCTAAGTGGCTATCTGAAGCCTTCTCTTTTAGTTTGATGTTCTCTGCTATCAGTTTGATGCTTTCGATCTCCAAATGCTTAATGTGGTCCATGACTGCCTTCAATTATTCGGTATGCCCAACCCATGATTTAGTGAGCTTGGATAAATGGATCCAGAGGGCATGCTCCCAAAAGCAGACATTTCAGCAAAAAGTGTTGGAAGGAGGAAATTGAGATTCACAATAATGCAAGAAGACGGTGAAATAGGCATGAAAAGCAATATGGGAAATAGGGAGGAAAGGGTTGGGCGAAGTGGTATGCCACCTCACTCAAGACAAAATTAACTTCAACAGCCAAACAACCTGGGCAACTAAGTAAGCCAGATAGCCCAGTGGACTTACAGTGGCAGGGAGGCGAAATAGGTGACTTAAGTCATTCTCTCATCCATACCATATAGGCTTGGGATTCAAGACGACCATTTCATCCAGTCATGGGAGGCGAGTGACTTGCATTAGTCCTCTTGGAGCCGGAGATTTGAGATGGAAGTCATTTTGACAACCCACAACCCACAATAGGAGAAACGGTCAACAATGTTATTAGCAACAACATGGTAAAATTAACGTGCCATCATGCACTAAGAAGGGAACATTTCTGTAGCAGTGTTATAAAAAGGGAAAAACCCTATATTGGAAAGGACATTGACGTGCAGATAATCAACATACCAAATTTCTATACTGTAGACATAAGCTAATTCTAGTTGAACTATGTAATTTGTATTGTCTCTATTATGTGGGTCCATCTCAAAACTTAGAAAGCTTCAATATTCTTAGATTTGAGTTACACCAGAGAGAGAGAGTGTGTGTGTTAAGAGTGACTTTGATTTTGTTTGTTTTAAAATTTTTGTATATATTTTTAAGTATTTTTATTTTGATTGTATAAAAGTAAGAGAGAAAAAGATCAAAAAAAATAAAATATTAATTCAATGTGTTTTTGGAGGTGTATAACTGCAAAAAAAATCAAAGCCTTTGTTTCTCAAAATATATGGTTATGATTATTTGTATTCACTCTAATAAAATTTATATATGACATAAATTTAGTTAGAACAAATGAATAAGAAGAAGATAATGAGAATATAAATATATGTATGTATATGCATCCAAAATAACATTCAATCGACACTCAAATTCCAAATTTTATTTTATACAAATGATGCCCAAACATTGTTAAATTCTTCAACAACGTGTTATTACTTTTATTAAGAAATCGTGACACGTACCTACATCTTTATGCCATACAAATAGTTTGTAGATATAGTTAAATTCTTGAACAAATCGCTAATATATTTATTAAGAAATTATGACACGCACCACATGTTGGTTGCAAGAGCAGAAATTAAAAACTGGACTCCATGGGAAAACATTTAAGATTGAAAGTCACAGGTCACACAATAACCACAAAAGAGTCCAAAACTTGTAGGTCATAGAGCCATAGTCGTTTTCAATGTTTGGCACAAAAAATTAGGTTCCCCTAAAAGCTCGTAATTAGTAGGCAGGTTAGCTGACACTATACTCAACCCTTTCATCTAATTAGCTCGTAATTAGTAGGCAGGTTAGCTGACACAATACTCAACCCTTTCATCTAATTACCACTAAAATGCCCCCTAAACTAGTCAACCGTTAAAGCCACTCTATATGCGGACATATAGATTGGAACAAAAATATATGTGCAACAGATTAGCAACACGAGGATTGAAATTTGATTTAACTAAAAGAAATAAGGATGAGTGATGTTTTTCTTTTAGTGTACAGATGAATCATATAAATTAAAATTTTAGGCAGATAAAAATATTGTGGCTATGTTTGGCTCCTAATTGGAATCAAAAGGAAATTTGAGTGATTTGCGTGAGAATAAAAATTATATTTGAGTTGGTAGAATAATTATATATATATATATACTATACAAGAATAGTTGAATGATATGATTATATACAGGTTTATACAGTAATAAAAAATGAATGTGAATATAAAAATTATAAAGATAGGTGTTGATTTAGTTGTAAATATATATAACAATTGAAAAATTATTAATTAGTTATAAAAGATAAAAGAGAGAAAATTTTGATTTTAAATTTAAATAAAATTAAGAAATTTAATTTATAAAATTGAGTAGTGGAAGAAGGGAAGCAAACATAGCCTGTGTATCTGCGTGCGTCTGTGTTTATGGGCAATTCAATGGATCAGTGCCCACATACTTATGTGAGGGGACACCACTTCAAACTGACTATATGAAGCAGTAGGGTTATTTAGGCTATGTTTGGTACACAACTTTTACTCATCTAAAATCACAACAAACTATACAAAGCCAATTATAATATTTAACCAAATTTTAATCAAAACCCAAATTTAAATTGTTAGTCTATTATATATAACTAACTATTAATTTTTATATTTATTTATAATCAAATTAATAATTATGTCTCAACCCCTCTCCAAACATAGCCTTAGTAAAGAACCAACAGAGAAAAAATATGAATAATTTAGAGGATATTTTAAGCGATTTCAGATCTTAAATTTTAGTAAGAAATATTTCCCTTTCATTTGATTCTGAAACAATTAGAAATATATATATATATATTTATATATATCTTTATAGATAAAGTCGATTATTTCATAAAATTTTTCACAGTCCAAATGTTTTCTCGTTCTTCAAAATCATCATTTTAAAAATAGAATTTGATTTGACACCCAAACACAAAAATAAAAACAAAAACCAACAAACGACAAGAAGAAAGAGTCCGAAACGCATTAATTGTGATCAAAAGTAAAATCATAAAGGAAAAAAAATGGGGACTGAATAGAGATGGGTCCCATTCGCTTCCACTGTTCCACTATTTTCTGTCATGGGCCAGTAGCCGGACCAAAATCCCCGTCCTTCAGCGGTGATCTCACCTCCGCCGTCCACCTGTCCTCAATTATCCCCCTTCGTCGCTTCTGCCCACCCCATCGCTACTCCCACTGGACTCACTCACACCGTATCATGGGAAAAAGCAGCACACGTTGTCACATTTTAGCCTCCGGTCCATCTGCACTCGCAATGGGTCCCACAACTGCACATGATTGCCACTCCCAATATGTTTTTTTATTAATTTTTAATCCAATAATTTTTTTATTCAGTGTTTAAAAAATTAAAAGTGCAATTAAAGATTATTTTTCTGTGTTTCTGACGAGATTTCATCTAAAATTTAAATTATATGTTTGCTATATAATGTAAATCATAAGGTTGTGTTTGTTTTGATTTTTTTTTTTGTGTTTTTATAAGTGTATTTAAAAATGTTGTGACTGTAAGTGTTTTTAGAATAGAAAATAAAAACAAACATAACCTTTAAATTTTGATGCGATAAAAGAATTATCCATAATATAATTACATTTTTATTTTTAATAATTATATTTTGAATAAAGTAAATGATTTAATAACAAAAAAAATACTTGTATGGTATTTTTTTGTTTTTATAAATTGCATAATATTAAAATTTATTTTTTTCCCAAAATAATGTTTTTTTTATTAATGTTCTCTATGTTATATTACAGTCTTTAAAAGAAGAAAGTAACTTATTTAAATATGTTAATTATTTTTAAATCAAGAAAAGTACTCATTAGTACTTTGGATGAATAAAAATCAAATAAAAAACTTATGCTTCAAATTCAATAATCATTAAGAATTAATTTTTAAATAAAAGCTTAAAAAGAAGAACATGACTAAAATCACAAACACACATTAAAAAATATTTTCTCTCTTATTCTCACTTTTATACAATTTTTATAAAAAAAAAAACTTAAAAATACATTCTAAAATAAAAACAAGCCAACATTATAAACAAAACAGTTTGAATCATACAATTTCAAAACTACTACTAAATCATATAAAAAAAGAAATTTTGTTTCGATACACATATATTCTTATAGCATAAAATGTCAATCAAATTATTATTTTTTTCAATAAAACAAATAAATTCAAAACGCAATGCAAACTTGAAATTTACAAAATTCAAGCGGATTGGTTCCGTGGTGAACGGCTCCGATCAAAATCACCAAGTTGGATGCGCCATCCCCAAACCCGGACCGTCGACCCTCTCGCCCTCACAGGGAACCCGTACACCATATCACACGGGAACGGGACCTGCAGCCTCTGGTATGGTACAAAGTAAGGTCACACAATAGTCATTGCCAATTTGCATATGGCAGACCTTTTCCTCGCATTCACTTTCTCCATTTGGTAAAAGAAACTTGTCCTCCACTTTCCTTCAAGCCACCATTTCTACAGACGTTATTCTATTTATTGCTCTTCCTTTTTCACTGTGGGTAAGCTGCACCTCTTCTTCTTTTCCTTATCTAGAAATGAATATTTTTCGCTTTTTCTCTGCTTGTTTGTTTTGTTATATAATCATGTGCAGCATGATTGACTAACTCGCTGCTGCTATAATCATTACTTGTTACCCAACCCAACACCGGGAAAGGGGAAATGGTTTCCCGTTCGAGTGAAAGGAGTTGATGACTTGAAGCCCTTCGGTATAGAGAAACGATGTTTTATTTATATATTTATTTTGGTTACTATTTTTGGAGAAACAGTTGATTGGGTGATTAATTGCTGAAAAGATTCCGAAAATGCTTGAAGAAATTGGGAATGGGAAATGTTTTCTGTTTTGGAAATCGGGTTTGGACGTGGGGAAGATGCGCTTTATCTCTCCTTTTCCTCTGCCCTTTGTTTCTTGGTTTTTTTCTCTCTCTCCTTGATCCTTGACGTTTGGTTTCTTCCTCCTCCTCCTCCTTTTTTCCCCACATTTGGCCCCTCGCAGAAGGGAAGTTACATTCGGTGTGCTGTGTTGGGAAGTATTTTTTCCTTCTACTCTCCGCTGCAGTAATTTCTACAAAAAAAACCCTAAATGGGATGCCACATCTACCACCAATCTTTTTTAAAAAAAATTAAGATTCGATAAAAGAGTTGAAAATCTCTGTAATAAATAAATATGGATTTTTAACAGTAAGCTCTTGTTAGTAAAAAACATTTTTATAATGGAGCCAGAAATTCATTTTCATGGTGGCCTTTCATTTTGTTTTATTTTATTTTTAAACCTTGTCCTGAATTCTATGGAGCATCTGAGCAGCAATTATTTGTATTGAATTCTGTTTTCTTTTATTGGTTTGGTTGGGTGGGGAAGTCATTGAAAGCGACTTATTTGTCCTTTATTTTTTCTTTTTAATATAGATAATAATGAGACCTTCTTCTTCCACTTTCTTTTTAATGGACCTTAATCATTCATAGTCATGTCTTTGCTATCTTTGTTAGAATATAACCGAGCAGAGGAAATTCGGTTTGGGTGGGAAAAGGGGGAGAAATCAGAAAGAAAGGGATAACGGTGTGTCTTTTTTGTACCAAAGAAAAGTAGATAGGTGGTTAAATAGTAGGTAGTAAGCAGTAATTACAGTAAAAAAGCTTTCAGTTACCTGATCTGCTGAAGTGAGAGAGAGAGAGAGAGAGAGAGAGAGAGTACTTTTGTACCACTTTCTTCTCTTAGACAGCAGATAACAAGGAAATGCTCTGGCTTGAATGATATGGTATGATAATTTCAGTAACTCTGTTGTTGGAAACTTAGCCTACTCTGCTTTGAAGTAACACTTGGAAATTTGCACGAAGAATTCTTAATCTGAAAACACAGATGTAAAAAAAGTATTTACTTGTACTGTTATGTTCAGGATGGGTCTTTGTTGCTCTGAATTTTCTAACTATAATATTTAATTGACTTCTAGGTTTGTAAATATTTTCGTTTATCTTGGATGGTGGAATGTAAATATTTTTGCTTGTCTTGGATGGTGGAATTGGGGACTTGAGTGTTATGTACCTTTGGTGATGTTAAATGGTTGATATGTAACCATGTTTTTGTTAGGAAGGACATTGGTTTCGCTGTAATTTTCTCATCACTTCTCGATGAGGTGATTTTCTCATATCTTTTCTCATATCTTCAAGGTAATCAACTCTGATAATTTGTCGATACTTTATACACAAGCTCATTTTGTTATTAATCCTTCTAGATGCAGTTACATGCTGGTTATGTGCAATTGCTTCTGTAGTTTTGTTCTCTCTAAGCATGTTGAGTGGACCTGACTTTCAGTTAGCTGATACAGTGTCGAGCTTATGATGCATGCTGGACACAAGGATAATTGAGAGAGTCCATTTAATGAGCCACTTTTCTGAGATGGAGTGGAATTCGAAGTGGGATTGGGAAAACTTGGTTGGGTTGGGTTCAAAGGCAATTGAGAATCCGAAGAAGCTGCAGTTAGCAGATTGGATGATTGTTGATGATGGAGAAATCAATGCTGGATCCTTCAATCTCTCAGCAGGCTGTGGGCATAGTGGTGCTTCTGGCTCAGATGGTGGGCACATCTCTTCAGCTAAGAGCTCGATATCAGCTTCTACGGACTCATCCACAAAGGATGGGACGCAAAACCCAAGCTTCCGGTTCACAACATTTGACGGCTTTTCTGGAAATTTTAGCGAGAGAGTTGAAATGAGAGGAACTGAGTTTTCTGGGACTTCTCAGCATCTGGAGTCTTCTATTGGCTCTGTGGAACCATTGATCGGTCTGAAGCTTGGAAAGCGGACATATTTTGAGAATAGCAGTGGTGGAGGCAACATTAAGAGTGCATCTTTTTCTGTGATGCCTACCCCATCCACCACTTCCTTGAAGAAAACCAAGTCCTTAGGTCAAAATCTCCCTGTACCACACTGCCTAGTTGAAGGCTGCAATATGGATCTCTCAACTGCTAAAGAATATCACCGGAAGCATAGAGTCTGCGACAGCCATTCCAAATGCCCAAAGGTTATTGTTGGAGGCCTTGAACGCCGGTTTTGCCAACAGTGTAGCAGGTAATGCTCTGCAAGAACTATTGTATTTATATAAGTAAATTATATCTGACACAAAATTTTGTTGGCCCACTAGAACTCCCCACATGATCTGTTTATCACTGCCTGTTGTTCCATTCATGCATGCACACGGCTTTCAGCTAAGTTTGGAAGATATTCATATATCAAATGCTCTTTCTGTTTGAAGGTTCCACAGTTTGTCTGAATTTGATGAAAAGAAGCGCAGTTGTAGAAGACGGCTTTCTGATCATAATGCACGACGCCGGAAGCCACAGCAGGAAACTATCCAGTTTAATTCGACAAGGGTGTCATCACCATTCTATGGTACAGTATCTGATCCACTTTTTTCAATTTTGATATAGTTTACTCAATATCGTTCAGATTAATCTTGCTGGCCCACATTACTGTTGCGGGAGAATCATACTTACAGTGCATGCCTTCAATGTTGACTATTTATCTTACAAGACTAGCTTGTGTGCAGATTTATATATTTCATATAGCTGTGTCCAATGGGGGATGGAATACATGTAAAACAATAGGGTTCATTGTATTGTGACTTGAATTGCAGGAGAATTTTTTAAGTGTTCTTTCTCTAGAAGTCTTTGTTGGGGGATATATGATGAGTTGGAGTGATTACAAAAAGTTACCGTTTCGATTGTTTGCATTTTAGTTCTGATGCTGTCTGGCTGAAATATGTCAGAAGTTTCAGGATGCCAGAACATGAATAACTATCATAAAATGACTTATAATTTGGTCTGCAAAAACTTTGTCACAGAGTAAGTACTTTATCTTTTTCTTAAACTGCTTTCTTGTTCTTTCTAAGTTCTGCCTTGATCACCTCTGTCCACCCTGGTGTGCCATACCCAGAGGTAAACAATAATAATCTCACACCGAGGTGTCAAAAGGGATGCGAAAGAATCATGAGAAGATGAGGAAAAGGGTTTGATGGTGGCTGCTTTCTATGTATTGTATTTATAGTTGCTGGAAGCTTAGTTCAAAGATTTATAATTGATATATCTGATTTCCTTTTACATCCACAGAAGGAAGGCAACAGATGAGTTTTTTTTCAAACAATGCTCCACTTATACATAGGAGCCCTGTTAACACCACGTGGAACGGCACTTGCAACTCCAACTTCACACTGACAAAAGGTTATCCTTCAAAGTCTCATGGAGATGGAGATAGTTATAGGCTAATTCACTTGACCCATGTCACAAATATGCACAATAATCCAACCAATGGATTTTTGGCATCCAAGAGTTCCATGGCTGAGGTTCTGAATCAAGGTAGGCTTTTTAAGTGCTTCAGAGGCCAGCTGAATTTGTTTCATTTTGTTTCCAGGCGATGTTTATGATTTTATGATTGTTTATTCTTTATTTAGATCATCCATGAGCATTGCGTTGAAGAAATGTTTCTCACAAAAATTGTTTGCATAATAATGGGCAAAGAACGTTGAGCAAACTTTTTTCTTAAGTGGGCATACACGATAGTGAACAGCATGCTACGGATATTATGACTAGGGATTAATTTGGTGAATGTTCTTCTGGGATTGACAAATATACTCGCTTGGGCTTTTATGAATATTGCTCTTAGTGCTGTGTTTAAAAGTCAAGGTACCATCTTAAGCAGCCTGACTATGAAGCCAAACATGGTAAGAAGTTTTGTGGAATTTATTCGTCTCTGCTCCTGCTTATAAATCCACGAGGTTGTAGACCAGATTGCCGATAATGTGCTTAGTATTAATGATAAATCAGGGTACCAGGGGGAATTAAATTCCCTTCTACAAAGTTTCATATGGAAGAATTCTGAGCTTTGGCACGACCCAAGAAAGAGTAGGGCATTATGAGCTCATGTACTGGGATCATTGTGTAGTTTCCTTACGTGGATTAAGCATCCACTGTCACAGATCTTTCTTACCTGCGCTCCAAAGCGAAGTGGAATTTATTGTGATTATTGAGATTGGACAAGTAATGTCTTTGCGTTCCCCTTTGCAGGTACCAAGGGATCCGTCATTTCTTCCCACTTAGACGCAGCACCAGATTATAGCTG
Organism: Avicennia marina; assembly: GCA_019155195.1. NCBI lineage: Eukaryota > Viridiplantae > Streptophyta > Magnoliopsida > Lamiales > Acanthaceae > Avicennia > Avicennia marina. Next base: position 10,361,273 of record CM032763.1, read on the forward strand.
TGCTCTCTCTCTTCTGTCAATTAATTCGTGGGGTTCTTGCGGGCCAGAATCCATTCCAGAACACAATCCTATAAATGAACATGGTACTTATGCTACACAAACGATGATGCACACGATCCCCGATGGCCAGCTGCTCTCTCCTCCAGAATTCTGTCCAACCGGACATCCATTAACTCATCCTCGTGTTCAATCACTGGCCGCCAACAGTAACTTACATGAAATACAGCGTCTCAAAACACCGTCTGAGGCTGACTTCTACTCTAACATGTTGAACTGACCTTGAAGAACTATGCTAGCGTTTTGAACTCCGGAAACAGAGGTTCGCCTATTGCAAGTAAAGGGTGTTGATTATGAACGATGGTTTCTTGGTGGTACATGGTTGATGATGCCGTGACATTCCTGCCCAACTCCCAAGACACACGTGTCTGATGGCATCTTAGTTTGTTTCTTGTTTCGTTTCTGGTTTTTTGACTTGCGTTTTCAGCAGACGTCTTAATTAACATATTAAGGAGTGTTCTCTAATTTGGATTAGTCTTTTTAATGAAAAGTGAGCTTTAATGAGTTGATGTGGGTGTGAATTTGATAGTAATGGTGCATATCATTATTATGAATATGTATGTATATATACATATATTGCTATTTTTATTAGTTTAATGATGGATGGGGTGTGCGTGTGTGTAGAGACGTATAGATAACACTTTCAAATAAACTAGGTTTGAAATTGAGTAATAGGAGTAAGCAAATTATAAAACGGTGAGCAATCAAGCATACAAAACGCATGACAATCTCCGTGGAAGAAATTACGTAACGAGGAGCCTACAATTCTTAACAAATCTCGTGAGTCATTGAAAGATAAATTTTGCACTATTTTTGATAACTAGAATGAGCATCACAAAATATGCATTATGGCCGCAGACATCCGCATCCCCTGAGTCCATGAAAAATGAACCCACCAGCCTTCATGCTGTAATCATACCCAGAAAGCCAATTTCGGATGAAATCTCGATTCCCTTCTTATTTTTACCCAAATACTTCATGCTCATCTTGAGAATAATATCTATTACTTCGTTAACACAAAAGGCGACTTACAATACGTAGCAGAGATTATATGGTTGTTATAACAAATTTAGCCAACCGTCTACTCAAGCCTCACTTGGAACTTGCCCAGAAAGAAACACCCAAGGAACAGTGTGGAATCAACTCCGATGTTGTAACCCCCAGATATTTTCTTTCCAGTTTATCCGTTCGGCAACGACTTCAAAATACAGAATTAACTCACCACATCTGGTACATTAAAAAAGGCCAGCGGTGTAGTAATTTCCAACATCCTATTCGCGATTATTATTGCCCCGACAAGCTGCTCAGCCTGACCGGAACTGGTCCGCTGCCGCAGGACGAAATTGACCGATTGATGCTCTGATATAAATGTTGCCAACAACCACCTCGAGTAAAAATCTACACCACATATTTATCTCCTCAATTACTTTACGGAAGAAATTGACAGAGTGGCATCATATAAAACAATAACTTATGGCCCATTAACGTCCAGTCCTATCATAGAGATTGAATTGTTTACCGTATTCACTATCACACAATCCTACAGTTTAAAAAAGTGAACTAAGTACTAGAAGTGGCTAATCCGAGCGCGCCTGGAAACCGTTAAGAAGAGGAAGATTATAAGGCGTGACCAACAGTGGACACCATGGTTGGTTGGCCAACATTAGAAGGAGAAAGGGGTAACATCAGGAAGCCAACACGCTTGAGTTCATGCACTGCCACTAACAAGCTCAGTATTCTACAAAACGTTGTGCTTCGTGTACAAATTTTTCACCACAAATATCTCTTTTACTCTCTTATTTTTACATTTTTTTGAGGAAGTCACCAAAAACATAAACATAGCCTTTAAGTTTTGATAGTTGCACTTCCAAATAAATAAAATTACAGTAACAAACACGTTACTGAGTCTCAATTTTCCACATAAAGCACCTGTTTTACTATGACACCCTGAATATGAACATAAATAAGTAAAAATCTATATTAAAGTATCCAAACATTTTACGAACCAAAAATGTCCAGTGCCTTCTCCAAAAGTAATGACATTTATACTTCATATGCTTGACCTCAAAAATACCAATAACCTTCATAAGTGACATGAATAAATCAATACACCCACGATTGCCAAGCAAAGACCTAAACTCCAAAATTAATTCTATATGTAATGTAAATGTACACATTGAATTATTGTTTCAGACTCAAAATCTAAAAACTTTTGCCCACTTTTCATGATAAAATGAAAAAAGGGAAAAGAAAAGAAAAGACTACCAGCACACCCATTTCACTTAAAATGCAAACGCCACCAGCAGATCCTAAATGTAGAACTTCTATCAAAGGATGCATACAATTTTGCAGCAGCCACAATGAAGGGTCACAAAACCATTTTGACACCGCTGCTACCAATAGACTTGACACTTTTTAGTGAGAGACAATGCAACCTTAACATATCTCAAGGGATCAGAGACCCATGTCTGAAGAAAAGGACCGTCATAACAACAAAGAGAATTAACGCCGACCAGACCAAAAGAGGATAGCTATAAAAGCACATGATTGCACCAGTCAAATATGCTATTTTGTAAGTATAAAATCCTAGAAAAAAGCAACCAGAGCCAATTCGAAATCTAGCAAGAACATCCAGCAGAGACATGATGCAACTTTTCAAGGATAATAAAGACCACAAGATACCATTTAGAGTTTATACAATAACTTGACACATATTGTAAGAAGACGGGGTAACTCAACGACAGCTGCAACAGGGAGACGGACGACATGACCGACTTTCAGACACCAACACTGAGCAATGCTGGACGACAACTCTGGACCTTCTCAAACAAGCCTAGTAACTCACTGGAACATCAGACAACCGGAATTAATAAATATAAACAAGCACACAAAATCAAGTATACAATACACAGTGAGTACATCATAGCTCAAAATAAAGAAAATAATAATAACATAAGAAATAGCTTCCATGAAAAGTAAAAGTTCACACAAATTGCAACTTTGAGTATGTGTTGATTTCATTTTGTTACATAAATACAGTGGGCAGAAAGAAGACAACAATTTCACACAAGGTGTCATACAAGTCAAACAAACTACACAACAGACCTGATCATTCTCATTAGCTGCTACTGACGGAGACTTTTTAAACTCAGGTCTGTCAGCACCACAATTCTGTCTGTTACACTTGGTCCTGAAAGGATAGTTTATGTTGTTGCATCTCTCACACTTCCAGCTTCCTTCTGGCATGTCTGGTTCTGAAGGATAACACAGTAAGTATACTGTACGCATGTCTAGTGTAAGTCTTTATTTTATGATTTCAAGGAAAATAAAATTTTTCAATACTACTTACTTGCATTCTTGCCCAATTTGGCTCCCTGCATTGATCAGAAAAATATCAAAACAAGTTCTAAACTAAAGAGTTCCAAATCAAGCAATGCAAAACTGTTGTATAAGTGCAGTGCTCAGCTTGTGGCTAGACAAAATATTAACAGGTCCAACTGCACAGTAATAGTTCATGATCATAGCATTGGGAACTAAGGTGCAGAAACTGATAGAAATTCAAACCTGAAATCCAGGCTTAGGTGTATTGCACTTCCTCATGTTGCAAACTGTTCTAAATGAAAAATTGACATTCCCACATTTGGGACATGACCAGTCATTCTCACGAGTTACATCTAAAAGCACAAAAAATTCATTAATAAGAAAACGCTAATTGAATTCAGAAATGAGGTTAACGATGCAGAAGGAAACACATACCACCAGCTTTCTTCTGAGGAATGTCCTCAGGAAAAAATCCAGGTCTTGGACCCTGCAGTTAGTTACATTAAAATAATAGTCAAGCCAAGTACTGCTAACACATTTCCAAAGTAAGTAGAAAAAGTGTATGCTTCTTTTTGATGTGGAATTAAAGCTGGGATCTTTTAGGAAGAAACAGCTAAACAAAAGAATTTTACCCATCATTTATCATCATAAACTATGATTTTGAGACCATGTGGCTACTAATCAAGATCTTGCAAATAATAACCAGACATAGATGAATGGGTTGGATGGTAAACTCATCCAACTTTAACGTCGAAAACTCACCATGGCAGGGCTCATGGGCAAGCCCAGGCCATACCGGTCAACAAGGGGGGGCAAGCCGTAAATTCCACCTACAGTGGAAAAAACACAGGGCTATTCAATACACCAAAAACATACTTGAAGATGCCATATAAAATAGCATGGAGATAACACATGGGAAATGAATTTTAAGATACTACTACTTCCTTTATATAGTAGGTAAGTTAGATAAAGATATAACATTGAAAGAGAGGATATACCGTTTCCCATCAAGGATCCACTTGCATAAGGAGGGGGGCCAGAAAAATGAAATGGTCGATATGGGCTGCCTCCAGAAAGGCGACTACCATAGCTGTAATGATATGGGGAGCCCCCAGAAAATGGCATATCATATGGAGGCACAGATGCTCCGTGAAATAGAGAAGATCCGTAAGGGGGCACTCCCAGATGCATTGAGGGTGCACCAGAGCCTACATAGGGAGCAGCAGATGCATAGCCTCTAGGTGCTTGCATGGTTTGGACAGCAGACTTCTGAAATAGAGAGGTTGCTAGATCAGAATAGACCATGTAAAATTTATGATACTGATGAAAACAATAGTGAAAACTGTATAAACATGAAAATGAGTAATTTTGTATTTCAAGACTGCTCATGTTAATAGGTACACAGAGAGACTGGAGAAGTAACGAGCTAGTTCATGCTTGATCCTTCTTTGATGAATGAAATGCTAGACCCCAAAATGCAGATGGTAACATGATGAAAAAATTTAGCCTTGAATCTTGATATGATATTCATTTTCTGGAAAGGATGGTGAAGCAGGCATACATGGAGATGATATCCATAATCTTTGTACAATCAGAGAAATGCCAAATATGTATATTTCCATGGACATACATGTCACTATGACAGGTGAGAAATCACTTCTTAAATTTACGTAAATGAGAACAGTTAGATCATTATCTTGCAATTTCTCAAAAATTCGTGATTAAATATGTCAAATTCTTACGGTGTTGTGATCAGCAGGCCTAGGCTGAGTGCAGTTGCGCATGTTACAGGTTGTCCTAAACGAGAAGTTCACATTGCCACAGCTAGGGCAGGTCCAGTCATCTTCCCTGCGGCCCCCTTCAAAGTACAAAAACCACAGGTTCAAATAAAAGCCACAAACAAGGCTAATACTTCATTAAATGTTGTATAGCTGCATAAATCAAATAGTAGATACGAGAAGAACATAATTTAAGTATGACTATTTGAACTTGACATAATGCAGTCCAATCTGAAACATCATATCTAATCAGATATGTCACACACTCTTGCCTGCCCCTTGTCACATTGCCAATTCTTCGTATCCCTCGAAATTTTCACATGAATGGCCATCCATAATCGAGGTCGTCTAATTACGCATAACTTCCAATACCAGATAAGTTATCAACATTCCCACTTATAATACGAGAAAACTCCATTCCAAAAGTTAAATTGCCCTGCAAGTTCCTAGCACATTATTTCCCTGTCATGTTTAAAGCTGCTCCTACTCCCCAAATTAAATATTTTACCCTGAATTTGTTTCATAAGCAATTCCAAAATGCATCTCCTCTTCCAATTTAATACCAACTATTATCAGGGGATTCTGTTTCGGCACTAGATGCCACAAAGGCTTATTCTTTTATTCCCTAAACCGAGAAATGAACAAAAGATTTGGTTAATGGGAAAAACTATTCGTCGCAAAAACAGGTGCATATACGGCGTGTAGAGGATCTAGGTAATGAAAAGCATACCATCCGTACGCGCACGTTTAGCTGCCGAAGAATTTCTGCTATCAACCTGAAATATAGAAAAAGAAAATTAAAATCAAAGGATCATCAACAGTCTGAAAATTAAAATAAAAGAACCGTCATCAGTCTATAAATCTTAATTGTAAATTTACCAACACACATCAGAAGCAGACACTTCCAGCAGAAATCAAGATGCGTAAACCAGCAGCACAGATTGGATAACAATAAGGATATAAACCAACAAACAAATAAATGAATTACAATTACCTGAGACATGGGGAAGATAAAATGTAGACTAGATTTTTCTTTTGACGGACAAAAAATCGAAAACACTTAAGATCTTGTGCTTTGCACGCAAGGTCCAGCCGCAGGCAAGAGAATCCGCCAGTAGGGTTAATTTTAGGGGCTGATGGTGCTGGGCGAGTAGGTGTTCTATCTTACTTGTTTTGTTTGCCCTCTCTTCTGTGAAAAATTTCGTTGTTTTGTCTATCATGGCTCTTTATATTGGGCCGACCTTAAACAAAATTGGGCCAATATGGGCCATTGTCGTTGGGTTGCACTGTTTGGTGTGATGGCAATATCTTTGGGCTTCAATATACGACCCATTGAGCAATGTTCTTCCCCGTCTCTCTTGAAATTTTGCACTGGATTAGAGAATTATAATTAGCTGATGAGAGAATTATTTCGTCTATCTTATATACTTCAAAAATTTACTGCTTGTGGAACTGGAATTGGGGGGTTTATATGTAGTTTTATGGCAGGGTGGCATCAATTGTGGGACCTATGAGCGTCAATTGTGGGGCCTATGATATTTACACATACGATGACTAAAGCACTCAGTGAATTGATGTAACAAAGTTTGTGGGTTAAAGAAGATAATTTCTAATTTTTAATTTGTTGGGCTGGGGATATTTAAGAAAAATAAGTTGAGATTAAATGACTATGAGTCCAGTCCACTCCAATGACTTGGACTAAAGGCCTTGAGCAATGGTGAGATGGTAAAAACTTCTCAAGTTAGAGCTTGATTTCGATTTTGAATATACTAGGATTGTGGCCAATTTGGAATATTAATTTTTAAGTGGTTTAATAAATATGAGGAGCAAGAGGGTGTCGTTAGTTCTCTCCTTCTACTCTTACCTAATCTCTTTCCCTCTAACCCAACAACTAAAATTTCTTAGTATTTTGTTCCTTTTCTTCAACTAACAAGACTATTCCGACAAGAGTCTTTATGGTTTCTTGATCTTTTTAATTGAAGGAACCTTTTAATCAGAATTGAATTTTTAATTTCAATCTTGAATGTTCAAAAATCCACATGAACCGAATTCGAGAAGGACGTGAATTAAGCTTTTTTGTGATGACGGACCCCTTTTACAAGATGACACGACATTATTTTTAAATGTAGTCACTTGGGCTTAAGGTTTGTAAGGATGGCAATGAAAAATATTTAAAAAACAAAAACAAAAGGAAAGTAGGGAAAAACAAAGAAAAGAAGAGATAAAGAAGAAATAAGGAAGAATAGAGAAGAAAAATGAAGGATGAGCATAAAAGATGCTTCTTATTTTTGATTACTTGATGATTCTTACAATACGGTAAGAGTTACATATATAGTTCCAAATTATAGTCTTTATTGTTGCAAATAGAAATAAATTACTGCATTTAAGTTGGGTTAACCGCAAATTTGGTGCTGTCTTTCCCCTTTTACTTATAGTCTCTTAATCTTTTACTTTACCCCTTTATTACTCAAACAAATTTAAGTGATTCTCCTTGGTTTATGACATTAATATTCTTTCATTGCATTTGATTTGTCCATTTGAGGCTATATCTTTAATTATTATACTAATATGGTGGGATGTGCTTTTATTTAGCATTACACCCCTTCCCCTTTGAAAAGTTCTTGTCCCCAAGGATTGGTGGCCCAAAAATCGCCACTAGAGGACTCTTGGGTGTTCCCAAGTGGAGTCGGCAGGTCCTAGTTAGATCACTGCACTAGAATTTGTGTGGCTATCTCTTTCCTGGTTTACTTGTCATCAATATAACCACCGATTTTAGCCGATTTCTCTGTTATGATCTATGAATGGAAAAGTACATGTGGGCATTATGTCTGGACCAATTCTTTTTTTCAACTGAGAAACACGAAAAGCAGGGTGAATATTAGAATTAATTGGTAATTGTAACTTGTAAGCTACTCGGTCAATCTTTTCCACAGCTATGAATGGACCAAAAATATTTTGCTGCTAATTTGTTATTTGATCTTGCTGTCACAAATTGTTGTCTATAAGGCTGCAACTTCAAATACACTTGGTCGCCAACCTCAAACTGTCTTTCAATTTAGGGTTGTTATTGAGTTGAATCAATCCGCTACTCGGGATCAACTCAGTGGGAAATTTTCCAAGCTTGAGATTGATTTATGTATTACTTTTTAATTGATTGTTTTTGTGCAACTTTGTATAATTATGGATTAATATCACTTCTCGGTAGACCCAGAAAAATACAAAAAAATTTTAGGACCCTTCATGCAACAACAAAGAAACAAGAACAATTATTTACCATCTTGAGATCCAATTTATGTTTTAACTTTTAAATGCATTCTATATCCACAATATACAATTATATATATTGCTATTTTTCTCATAAATACTAACAAAATTGTCATTTAGATGCATTTGTTGTTGCCCTAAAATGTTTCTTTCATGGTCCCAAAATTCTTTGAATGATATTACATGGATAGATGTTTTTATTTTCAATAGTACTTGTTGGATGTGTACTTAGAGAGGCATTATTGTGTACTCACTGATGAGTGTCTTTTAATTGTCTAAGTGGACATGAATGCAGGATCCAAACAAGCCAGCTATGCTGTTCACAAAGCCACTGCTTTCAGAGAAATTAGTTGTTGTAGGAATCATACCTCCATCAAATCCTTCAACCCCAGGGAAACATCTGTTAGCTCATTTAAGTTTCATGGGCAAATTGGCTGAGGTGGTAAGATAGTATTTGACAGGTGGAATTCCTTAATGCACACTCCAATTGGCTGTGATAACAATTTATATGTACCACCTAAACGTCGACACTCAACACATCAGTGATTAGGATAATGTTCGCTGTGCATGGTTTGAAAAATTTATCAAAACCTATCGAAATGTGTTCTCTTTTCAGATGGAGATGGCCTGAAAACTTTAGTGATGATATTAATTTGGGCATGCACTAAGGCGATTGAGGGACATGAAACATACTAATGCAAAATTGTTGGAGACAATATAGCTTAACTTTGCAGTTGAATAGTACACAAATGCCTCGTACCACTTCTTGTATAATTATTTTTCTTAAAGTGATAAATTGGAAAAATGCCAACTGCAAATCTAAAAAATAATATCAAGCTTAATATACCTAAAATAATGTATGGATGTCTAAATTTTAGTAGCAACATAATGTATAATGAACCATGGTTCTAACTTTGGCCAAAAATGTAGCCACAAAGTGTCTTGAACTAGGCAAAATGCAAATCCTTTCGGAAATGTAAGAAGATGCACAACAATAGAGCTTCTGCATGCTAGAAGCCTAGAACCATCAGCCAGACAATCCTGTATCAGTTGAACACTACCATTAATAAATGCTTAAGGCCCTCGTTCACATATCATGAAGTATGTTTTCTGAGCATTTGTACCCTAAAATATGAAATCAAATTAAAGTCACTATTAAATTCTTATAGAAGGACTAACAAGTTTCACCACACCATAGGTACTTATTCATGCTGACCAAATAAAAGATCAAGGAACAAAGATATGACCAAACATGGATAAGCAACATTTCTACGTGCATCCTAAATGTATAGCAAGTGGATAATAATATTAGAAGAGACCAAGAAGCTAAACAGTGCACCAATTTTTAGGACATAACACCCACATTGCTCTTTCCAAACAGTCTCACAATAAAATTTCATTGAGTCAAATAGATGCAAACATTATTTCTCCATCTAAGTTTTAATGATCTTCATCAGATCATCACAAGTTCATAACATCTCATAGAAATGGAATAATGGCAGCTGCCTATGAAAGCTATCACTTAAATCACAAATCTTCAATCAAATGGAATAGTGCTAGTGAAAGTTCTAATGATTTCGATCAGATTAGCCATATGAATGCTTCAAACCTGGACAACATGTACCCAATAAAAAATAAGCAAGTAGCAAACAAATTTTATGAAATGGAATTACAAAAGTGAAAGAGAAGCAATGACATGGAAAGTTGAAAGAACATAAAAAACATAAAATAGACAGTTATTTAACCATAACATTATAACCAAATCACATGAAATAAAATTAATATAATAAGTTACTTTAGAAACACAACATGTACACTTAGCATGAAACATCAATCTTCTCGAATAAGATATTCTTGGGGGGATTTCTCTTTCTACTTATACAAAATAAGAAAATTATATAACACATAAACAGATAACAATTAATGCTAAACAATAATTATAATATCAATAATTTCAATTTTTACTCTTGTTATCTTCTCACTTCGTGTGAATGTTTGCACCAATTACCCGTACATAATATCTCAATTGTCTCAGGAGACAATGAGGATCGATAGAAATCAATCACCCTCGTCCCAGTACTAAAGGTAGCTTCTGAAGCTATAGTAGTAATAGGAATTGTCTAAATATCAGCAGCCATTTGAGATAATGTAGGGTAAACAGCCTTATTTGTTTTCCACCAAGACAAGAAGTCAAAATAATTCGGATTTGATCCATGGGAGAAGAGGCTTGTCTAGATATTCTACCAAATCTGACCTCTAGGCCTGATTGGTGCCAGTTACATCAACTAAATTATCCCAATATTCATATTGTGTTTGCTGAATTAGATTCTAATTAGATAATGTACCTAAAGTAGAAATTTGGGCATCTGCATTTGTATTAATATAATCTTGATAAAGATCAAACAAGATATTCCTTACATTTGTCAGGTGCCTCTATGCCTTAGAAATAAAGTACATATTAGAACATGCATGCTCTATCTCATGCATTTTTTGCCTAGGAATCAATCACCCTCATTCCAATATTTATCAAACTTCTGCTTAATTTTGGCCACCATCCTCTGAATGAAATCATCACCATCATTTATTCAAGCTTCCAACATATTTTTCACTTTTAAAATCTTTAGGAGGAATAAGTTGCTAGCTGGATAATTACTTCCTAAGATAACCTACGTGGCTTTTCAAAATGTCTCCAAAATACCACAAACCTTTTCTACCTTCCTCCATTCTCCAGGCGATGGCAAAAGATCAACAAAGTCCTCATCCTGTTCTGCATACCATGTAAAGACAACCTGAATTTCAAAGCACAACTGAACATTTCATAAGTTGAATTCCATCTTGTTCGGCAATTATGTATGAGTTTTTTTCTTGTGAGTTGCATTTGTTGAGCAATTGCACTAAATGATAATATCCTATGATCAGTAGGATTTACAAACTCCACAGTATCTCGAACTTTTTCTCAAATATCACCAATTTCAGTTAGGCTATTTTGAACTATAAGATTCAAGATATTGGCACAACACCAAACATGAAATAGCTGACCGCCACCATACAGTGATTTCATCGCTCCAAGATCTTCTTTCAACATCCTCATAGTTGCATCATTATTTAAGGCATTATCTACAGAAATTGTATAAATTTTCTATTTTATGCCCCATTTCTTCAAGTAAGGAAAAATGGCAGAAGAAATCTCTAATCCACGTCTAAGTATTTCAATTTGAACAAAGTTGAGGACCCTCTTTTGGAGTATCCAATTTGCATTTATTTAATAGTCAATGATGATCATATACTCAATTTTCTAATTTTTTGATTTTCATAAATCAGTTATGATGCTTAATTTTTTCACATGTCCTAACATATTCTTCAATTTTTTCTTCTATACCTCATAAACACATTCACAATCACCCTTCAACATATGTCGAGAAATCCTTTTCCACTTGGGTGCAACGTCTATCGTCATAATGTTGTAACCCTCCTCCTCTACAATGGTGAACGGATGCTCGTGCATCACAAACCAATGTGCAGCTTTTTCCCTAACGCTCTCCATGTTAAATTTTCCTTTATGTAACGGTGGTATAGTTGCAGAAGCGGCATCTTGTGGCTGAAAATTAATTGTTGTTTTACATGCTTCTCGGTTGAGTTTAGCTTGTCTAGCTACACAACTATCAATATACCTCTTCAAGCTTGATGTTTGTCTTATTGGGCCTCGAGAAAGTTTAGCTCCACAGTACTTGCATGTAGCAAAATAATCCCCATTCTTTATACCACTGTCCTCGACATCCTCCCACACAATAGATCTTTCGGTTCTTTTTGGCACATGAAATTCAAGTTCTTCCTCTACATGTTCCTATCTTTCAAATTCATCCACATCTTTGTTTAGAATGGTATCATCATGTGTACTTCAACTTTCAAGAGCACTAATAGGAGTTTGAGAGCTTAAAACTACTGGAATTGATGACTCAATAACTGATCCATGTGAGTCGCCACAAAACTCAAATTCTAAAAAATCAAATTGTATAAATTATAATCACTTATTTACATGGAATAAAGACAATACCATCCAATAAATACATTGAAATAGCTCAAAGAAAATCAATATGCCTTTTAGCAGACAAGAATTAAAATAAAGGAAACGTTGTATTCTTAAGTATATTCTTAATTCAATGTCCAAAAATCAATTTATATTCAATTCTAATGATAGAAGACCTATCATCAAACATACTCTTAAGTGTATGATTTAGCAATCAGCATGGTATTAGACTAGTATAAAAGGTAGAACAAAACACAAAGGAAATATTGTATTCAAGAGAGTAAGAACAAAATACCTATGTGCTATAGATTTCTCTGCTCCATTCGCTGTTTCAACTAGCTCTTAAACAACATCTTTAGTGCTATAATGTGATTATTATGCATGAAGGAGAAAAATATAAATTTAGTTCAGGTTTTACAACCAGTAGCTCAAGTAATCCCCGACAAATATAAATTAAAAATCATGTTCAAGTTTTACTACCTTTTTTACTAATCACTCTACATTTTATGAGTACTCAGGTTATCTTCTTGATATTTTATAGAATTATGAACTGCTAAACATCTAAATGTTCAAACATACAAGCGAGTAGTAAAAATCAAACATGATTATTCATTAAACTAAGTTCATTACATTCCATAACAAATAAAAGTTTTCCCCTAACAGCAACAAATGCAGCACAGCTCTTGTAGGTTTAACTAGTTTTGAGAAAAGCAGTTTACCGAAAACATATTTTTTAGTCACTATATTGCAGTCAGACTAGTGATTTATTGACTTGATTCGACAACTTTGCACCAGAGAAATTTTCAGAGTAATTTTGAGAGCATCAACGAATTCAATTTTGACATGCTATAAAAAATAACATCTAGATAGTCTTTCTTTGGAGCTGATTGTGAGATTAAAAATTAGAAGCAAAAGCAATTAACTACACACTAGATAGATTCATATCATACAATCAAATCATCTTTAAGATAATTGTACTCAAAAGTGAAGTCTGTCTTAATTCTCTGGCACTATAGTGAAAATAATAAAACAAGTTAATAAAACTAGAAACAGGCAAACCACCAATGAGAATTTTAAATAGCATTTATGAAAGAAGATAAACATTCATCCAAAAACATACAATTTAGGTACATACGTACAAAGTTCAAAGAAGATTCAACCCCGTCAAATTATTAGTATCATATTTACATGAATTTTTTGCTTAATCAGAACACTAAATGCTTACCAGTAGAACATATTTATAATACCTAGCATTAGTTGAACATTCTACATTAGAGATAACATTCCACAATAACATAATTAGGAAAAGAAACTCAATTCTACGAATCAGAGGCAATCTAAATCCCCAATTGTTTGCTGCCTAATCTAAAAATTAGAAGTTACCTCAAATGAAAAAATAGCTAAAGAAAGGAATTACAAAGTACAAACCAATCCGAAAAGATTGTCTTAGTTTCGACTTCGAATTAAGCAGGGAAAAGCAAGCCTCACGTGTAACTGTTTAAGAATCAAAAAAGCATACCCTTTCCTGTGGAGCAAGGGTGCGATGGTGCAAGTCTACGGCAACAACGCTAAAACTAGAGCGGTGGAGTTGTTCACTTCGACGTTGCATGGGAGCTTGGGAGGAGAAATTTTAGGGATTAAGTCGCACAGTACCAGAGCCAAACTAAATGAAGAGAGTGAATCGGGGAGTGAGGATAGGAAATATGAAATTACTAATACAGCCCTCATCGAGCTAAGTAGCTCGACGAGCTTTCAAGCCTAGTGGGATTGGACTCGGGCTTAGCTTGCTACTCGAAGCTCGAGTTGAGCTCAGGTTTGACCGAGCTCAAGTCAAGCTTTGACCGAACTACTCAATTGAGCTGAGTCGAGTCGCTTGGTTTGATAACAACCCTATTTCAATTTTTCCTTTGTCAGCTTGCCTTTTTATTCATTCTTGTGCCTTAACCAACTTGTGCTTAAGTAATTCGATTGCTACCCCATGGTGCTTGATGAATTCAGTAGCCTCCTAATTATAGATTGTTGCTACCACAGAAGCTATACCTAGGTGGGTTGATTCTATAAACAACCTGAAAATGGGTGGGTTTTAATACTGCTATAATAGTTCGTGTTGCACCCATATATAGTCAGGTAACTATTTTGCCCATTGCCTTAGTTTAGAGCTTGACATATACCACAAATAACATTTTAAACATGGATTTACCCTTTCTATTTATCCGTTAATCTAAGGATGGTGGATTGTGTTGAGATTAAGACTGAATCAAATGGCTTAAAATAAATGTTTCTAAAATTTGCTAGAAAAAATATTGTCCCTATTGCATACTAAAGTCTATAGATATTATCCACAGAAATCTAGGCCCCTTGTGATGCTAAATAAGGGTGGGCTAAGGTAATGAAGTGTGCATATTTACTGAGTCGGTCCACCACTACCATGATGCAATCTTTGCCTATTGATTTTGGAAGACCGTGTATGAGGTCCATGCTAAAATCATGCTGTTTTTCTCGTGGAATTAGCAAAGATTGGAGTAGACTTGGGTGATGAACCCTTTCCACCTTATTTTTCTAATAGACATCACATTCCATAACTATTCTTGGAGTGCCTTATGTGCATTTACATCCTAATAGAAAGAATTTTTCTTTAGCAAACTTGTCAATTTTTTACTAATCCTACCATAATCCCTACCGAAGTACCTTAGTAACCAGTCAAACCAAGAAATCTTTTTAGGGATTTAATTATCCTGGGAGTTGGCTAATTGACCATATCTTCCACTTTTCCTAGATCCATGGCAACCCCCTTGGATCTAATAAATGTACTCTACGTATTCAACTTAAGGGTGTTCAAAAGAACACTTTTTGAGCTTGATGAACAATTAGTGTTCCAATAGTCTCCGAAGAACCATTTCCAACTTCACAAGATGTTCTTCTACATTTGAACTATAAATTAGAATATCATCTAAGAAAACTAAAACAAACTTGTGCAAAAAATCAAATAGCACTTGATTTAATAAGCTTTGAAAGGTAATAGGTGCAGTGGTGAGTCCAAAAGACATCATCAAAAAGTCAAAATAGCCATGGTGTGTTTTTAATACGATCTTAGGAACATCTTCGGGTTTCATCCTTATTTAATGGTATCTTAGCTAGAGGTCCAATTTGGTGAACACACATGAACCTCGCAATTCATACAACAAATCCTCTATGTTAAGAATGGGAAACTTATCTCTAATTGTCATCTCATTAAGTCTATGGTAGTTAACACGTGTGTTATCTTTCTTTTTAACCAGCAAGACTAGTGAGGTAAATGGACCTGATTATTCCACGCTTCAATAGTTCCTCAACCTATTTCTCGATTTCCTCTTTCTCATAGTGAAAGTATCAATAGTGCCATAGATTAACGAGATGGTGGTCCAATTTCAAAAGTATTTAATGGTCATGACTCCTTTATGGAGGAAGTCCTAGAGGTTTTGAAACTTTTAATACTAGTCCAATAGTTACCTGAAAGGTGGGGTGATTTCTAGGGTTGTGGGTTCATTCTGTAAGTTGTTTACTTGGGTAACCTACTTATCATGATGGTCTAGTGCCAAGCTATCAACAATCTCATGAAAAGTTAATTTGAATTTCTAATGTGGACTCCCTGTTCTCAAGATGATGTTTTGTTCCTAATACTCAAACTATAAAGTAGATAGATTAAAATCAAAAATCATTAGGTTGATGGTTTTAAGCGAATTAACACCTAGAAAATTATCACAATTTCCCAACTTCAATAAACATATGCCGAATTCAAATTCATGCTTCTACACAGTCCATTTTAGCTTCCTGCACTTCAAACTGCTCATTAGATGATTGTAATTTGCAACAATGACTACTATAAGGTGTGGATATGCGAGTTCCATGATTGTCCCAATTAAGTCATTTTGTAGTGGAAACACTTTTCTTTTTCTACAAGAGTCTTGGCCTTCTTAATACTCCCAATGACCTTAGGAATTGTCAGCTTTTTCTTCCTTGCCTCGCTCTTCTTGTTTACACTAAAGGAGCTAGATACAATAAGAATCACCTTTTTTCCTTTCCCTTACATGTCTTGCTTTGTAGGCACCAACTTATTTAGTAGTCTAAGCAATATGCACTCAATATCATTCATATGATAATTCATTAAACTATGAGAAAGAATCTGAAAGAGACTGAAGGATCAAATCCATCTACAAATTAGCATCCATGATCAAATCCAGCATCTTAAACCTCTTGATGAGTGAAATCATCTTGAGGACATGCTCACTCACATCACCACCCTCTACCATATACATCTTCAACGACTACTTAGATATCTGATATCTAAAAGTACGACTCTGCTCACCATACAACTCTTGTGAAGGGTATAAGATGTCCTTTGCAATCCCCATACCCTTATAGGCCACTTGAAGATCATTAGTCATAGCATCCAGCATGTAGCTTTTGACTTGGAGATCGTCTTCTATCCATTTCTTATAAGTAGCCTTTTCCTCCTCACTAGTCGAGTCACCAAGGGCTCGTGAGATATCAGTCATCAACACATAGCTAAGCCGTTCCAAATTAAGAACAATTCTCTGATTTTAGAGCCAATCGACATAATTGGGCCCAGTTAGAATTTGGTCTCAAGTGATTTGGAGAAAGGCTTAGACCTTATTTAGTTAATGTGGTTACCATAGAAAATAAACAATATTAATTAGTTTGGTTGTTATGCATGTTACCATTGTGATTATAAAATTTAAATCAAAACGGCATCCTTTTAGATTTTTCAAATCCTACACTCTCTCGGGCAGAAGATGAAAATTCTATTAGTAAAATTTCTTTAGTAGGGATGGGGCCTTCATTGGACATAGTTACCTCATGCAAATTGAATCTTGGCATGCTAGGCCCAATGTGTGGCAACTCTTGTCAACGTATCTCAGGCATGGTCTAATATTCCCTTTAGCCCATGGTCCAAAATACCTTACGTAATTCGAGTCTTGGCACGTTAGGTTCATTTAAATCACACCCATTGACTGACAATTCGCCGAATTTAAACCCCGCCTCCCGAATTGGCTAACCGCTCTTAAAGCATGGTATCCTTTGAATATTGCATCAAATGCACCCAAAGTCATAAATGCATTGTAATATGACATTGCTGATACAATGATATCACACACTAGGGCTACATTTAAGACTTTCGAGCTCGGTGGAGGTCTATAACAAACATTTTGCCATTACAACCTAATATTTGCTTGAGGAAGTGTTTAGTGTCCATATAAATTAGGTTTCACTTTACTCATTATCCATTTTTCATATATCCCATACATTAATCAAAATTAATATGCAAAAATAAAAGTGAAGGATCATGGACTTGTAGATCCAATTTGAGCCAAGGCTAGATTGTGCACAATTGCATGAAATCCTACACTATTATATAAGGTCCACCATGCCTTAGAACCTCGAATGGCGCCAACTCTTAGCCTCTGTATGAACACCAACTCTTGATGTCTTCCAAAAAAATTTTTTACAAGCTACACGTGGCATACCACAAAGAATGCTATTCTATATAATATATAAAAATAAAGACTGAGCCTATGCCCTTACAACCCATGAAAAATTAATTATACAACCCATAAAAACTAAAACAAAATAAAGTGCACTCATCCACAAGTGTTCTAAGTTCATAATCCAACCACAACATTCATCTAAATAATTATACATCACATATATAATTATATATTTTCATCCAATGATTGTTTCCATGTCTTACGTATCTCATGCATTAGTTTCTCAATCTTGAAAAACAATTTTTCAAGAATAAAATTGAAAAACTAATTCTACCGCAATAGTCCGTCATGATCATAGAGATCACCACCATAGTTGCGAGCTATCTCTATGCAACTGCGAAGGCTAACTACAGCAAAACCATTATCTGCCACGGTACCTCTTGCGATCGTGACAAGGCCCATGGCAACCATAGGAGTTCATCCCTCAATTGCACAACGAATAGTAAGGTTTAAGTAACCCTATAGTCAATGGCACACCTACAATGAACAGCATCGTGACCTTGAGAACTCATCTAGCAATTGCAACAACTAGTAGCGGAGCATTCTGCAATAATGATTGCTCGTTAGAACTCGTTTGAAAAACAATTTTTTTTCTTCAACTCTAATTGACTCCAAAACAATTTTAAAGGATTATGCATGCATCATATACATGTTTTATGGAATTTAAACAGAAAAGTAATGCAGAACATGATTTAAATCATCGAATTTCACAGGTTTGCAAGAAAAACGATAGCTCTAATAACCACTGTTGGATTTCATTAGGTTTTAACCATAAAATTAAAACTTTAACAAATGAAACAATAAAGAACATGTAGCAAAAGTAATTGGAACAAACTCCATCCATTTTTATTGCAAAACACTCAAGAACATAATATTACATGTGCAAACGTGTCGAACATACCTCGTAACCATTTTTCAATCCGTGATTTGTTGAGACATAGCCCTCGAAACCCGACCTCTAGATTGTCCACACCATTGTGAAGTGTGTGAGCTCCTCCTGCACCTTAAAAAACTTCTTTTATGAAGCTCTGGCACAAACTTTTTAGTCTAGGAAGATTTTGTGATCAAAAGAAGATAATAAAAGGTGGTTAGGTGCTTCTTTCTTTAATCTTAAAGGGGGCACACGAATTTTTGAGATTTTTTTAATGTGTCTTGAATTATTCAAGACTCTTATCTATACCATAAACATTAGGGTAAGATGGATGGGCTCCATGGATCTTCTTACATGGATCCATTTTAAATTAAATAGCCCATAAATTTTAATTTATTAATCTCATTAATAAATTAGTCCAGACACATCCTTTAATTATTAATCTCATTAATAATTAAAGTCTCACTTGTTTCTAATTATTTAATTTAATTAATCTCATTAATTAAATCAAATTCTCTATTATACTTCTAATTAATGATCTCATCATTAATAAGCACCATGGTAATTGATTTATTCCAATGCAATTGCAACTAAATAAATTATGTTTCCCTTCAATTTAACTCTCACAACACTTTCTAATCTTATGTATGTAACTCTTTAAGTTTATTTTTAATTGGTAACGATCATAACCCAAAGAATGTGGATAACGTTTAGCCTCTGGCTCACATCGTAATCTAATTAAGATGAAGAGACTAGATCACAATGAACTCTCCTAATTGCGATTACCATGCCATATACACCGTTTGTTATACTTTATCCTAACTGAGTAAGAGTCATTGATTTAGTCAAACTCATAAACTCTATTGTATGACCGATCAGTGTTTCTTCATGAGACAAATGTTCCTATCCAAAACTCATTTCGAATTACACGCTACCTTAGCCAAGGGCTTCTATCTTAGAGAACACTAATCACATAGGAAAAATATCTTACTCACTTACAAAAAGATAGATCTCCTATTGAATGCACATATGCCCTTATGCTCATCTAGGTAACAGCACGTTGAGCTCATGACTCTATCTCATACTAGGATAAATATTAACACTTAATGTCCTAATGCCTCGTTTGACTGTCATGCACACAAAATAACTATATCGTCTCAGGTTTAAGGTCCATGAACACTTAGCACGATCATGAAGTAAGACGTTGGCGGCTATAAGTGAACTCCATGTGTCTACTTTGTTCTACGAGTCAATGTTCAAATGCCCCCATTCACCAATGGCACATCCACACATAAGTACTATTAGTATTTCAAACCTAATGACATGACACTTATTGTACAAGTACTAGGTGTGCAAGTCATACCGACTCTCTAATGCTTTTTAAAGTATCTATGACTTGCAGACTAGTTTTGGTGATTGAGTGCCGAACAAGTCTTGTGTCAATATTCATAACCTCTTATGAATAAAGCTTGTCAACTCAAATATATAAGCACATGTAATACTTTACGTCAATTAAGATCACATGCATGATAAACTTGCCACAATATTGATATGAAAATCAACATTTTATTAATTTAATACAGAAAGTACACGTACAACGAAATGCCTTTCTAATATTCCTTATTTTCTACTAGTGTTAGAGGACACATCATTAACAATATCTTCATTGCTTTGCTCAGTTTCTTCCCTATTCTCTATCCATTAAAGTGGCTTCTTCTCCTTCCATTTGTTGAATCATGTGATCTTTGCATTTATGCCTGGGTAACCACTTTTCTTCATATCTAAAATAGGCTCTCATCTTAAACTCATGTCCTCCTTTGGGTTGTGGCTTTAAATTGATTTTTTGAATGATCCTTTTAATAACATTTGGATTTAGAAGTATTCACATGCCTGTTGAGGGCTTCGAGCTTGAGTTTGTCATTTTCAGCAAGTTTATATGCTCATCGATTGCTGCAACATCTGACGTTTCAACATGATAACACTATATATCAAATTTCATCATGTAACCCACTAATAATGTTGTGCAGAAAATGCTGCTCCATTATATTTGGATTGAATTCAATCATGCTAGCCTTAAGGTCTTTAAAAACCTCTATATATTTTGGAATTGTCCCTTTCTGCTTGAGCTTATTGAATTTTCCCATTACGTATCCCAAATTTAACTTGTCGCATTTGAAAAGAAAGGCATTTTGCAACTCAGGCCAACTAATAAACTTTCTATTTGTCAAATAATTGTGGAACCATCATTCCACGTTCTTATCGAAATAGAAGCTATATTTGTTCTCATTTTTCACCCCAAAACACACATTGGAATTATTATACTTTTAAAATTTTATCTGTCTTTCTCTTACTTTTACATACTTGTAAATAAAAATATAACTAAAAACGCACACACACAAAAAAAAAAACAAAAACAAAGATAACTATAGAGTAGCAATTTGGGTCTTTTCCTCTTCTAGTGTGTCATAAACTAGAAATTACAGTTACATTTTTGGACCTAAAATTGAGTATTAGTGTCATTAAAAGTGTTGACATGTATCCTTAGCCTCTATTGGAAAGGTTGCCTCTAAAGTTCTTACGGGTTAGAGTGCCTCATACTAGCCACATGAGGATGCACTATTTGGTGATATAGGGTCCGTAGTGATACTGGAAAATGTGTGGGTATAAGTAAGATGCCTTTAGACCCTACCATTGAGGCTGATCCCTTGCCAACAAGTTCATTTGCTATAGATAATTTGTTGCTCTTCTATTGGAATGCAACTAGCAATTAATTAATGGTCATTACTGCATGTGAATCTTCTATCCTGTATTGCATGCTGTAGATCTGGGAGCTAAATTCTCCTTCCATCCACTTAAATCGGTTCTCAATTTGCTCTTCCAACTCTTGCACTTGTTTTTCTGTGTTCTTCTTAACCATGGTTTGATATTAGGTCTTAGCCAATTTTTATCAAGTGCCAGGAAAGGGCTCTAGATACTACTTGTAACAAAGTTATCAGGCTAAGAAAGAAAATTTTTAATTTCTAATTTGTTGGGCTTAGGTGTTTAAGAAAAATAAGTTGAGGCCTAATGACCGTGAGCTTAGTCCACTTAAATAACTTGGACTGAAGGTCCTGAACAGTGATAAAATGATGAAAATTTCTCAAGTTAGGGGCTGATTTGGGTTGTGGACAATTTGGGAAATTAATTCTAAGTGGTGTAATATATGTGGAGCAAGAGGGCAATGTTAGTTCTCCCCTTGTTCTCATATCTAATTTCTCTCATTCTAACCTAGGGTTTCTTGGTATTTTGATCCTTTTCTCCAGCCAATAACACTATTCTGACAAGAGTCTTTATGGTTTCCTCTCTTCTTAACTTGAGGAACCTTTTAATTAGAATATAACTTTTCATTTTGGTCTTAATGTTCAAAAATCCACTTTGTTTGGCTAAATCAAATCCAACGAAGGCCTAAATCTGGCTTCTCTATGATGACTAGTCCTTTTCATGAGATGACATTACACTATTTCTGAGTGTTAATGTTTGGGGTTAAGGTTTGGTAAGGATGGTAGTATAAAATATGAGAAGAAAAGGAGAGAAAGAAGAAATAAGGAAGAATGGAGAAGAAAAGGGAAGGATGAGCAAAAAAGAAAGGTTCTTACTGCTAATTACTCGATGATTCTTACAACATAGTATAGTTACTAATTCTAACCTTTATTGTTGCAGTTAAAAACAAACCTACTACATTTAAGTTAGGTTGATTGTAGAACCAGTGCTATCTTTCCCCTTTTACTTGTTGCCTCTTGATCTTTTACTTTATTGCCTTTATTACCCAGATGGATTTTAGTGATTCCCTAAGTTTGTAACATTAATAAGTTTGTAACATTAATATTCTCTTGCTATATTTGATTTGTCCATTCAAGGCCATATCTTTATGCTAATGTTGTGGGATGTGCTTTCATTTGGTGTTACAGTTGAATACATAATTTAATGGACCACTTGTGGCGGCGATCATGGTCGTGACTTAAAGAGTAAGTGAGTACTGTTTGGATTGTAACAAAAGTTTAGAATTTTGCATTATACCACAACTACTAGTTATAATTTTAGACATGAAGGCATACATTCTGCACTCCAATGGGATGTAAAAGTGTTGTCAAAATTACATGTCTTTTTGCATCTAATCGATCTATATTTGTTTAATAAAACTTTTGTTCATTGCTTCACCTGATCATTAAGGTCGAACGAACATCTTCGAGCTACTAAATTTCCACTTCTAGTTTCTCTTTATGGCTAAACGAGAAAGTAATCGATCCTTCATTTTCCATAATTCATTTAATATGTACCCAAAACTAATTAGAGAAATACTGGATGTGTATGTAATTTTTTGATTTGATTGAAATTATGATTTGCTGAATACTTACTTTTCCTTCTTTTTTTCTGTATTTTATGCTTGCTATCCAAGATTTTTATTTTTTATTTTTTGGCTTAAAGGCTATTACTTTTCGTTCACCTACTTGCTCTAATTTCTACTAGAGTCAATGACAATGGCTTGTTATTTTCAAGTTGCATTCATGCAGACAATAGTACTCCTCATGCTCTTTGTTTCGAATACAGCCTTTTTTTTGTTTCTTATCTTCCATCATCAATAGCAAGTGTTGCCATGCTGCATGTAATGGTAAATGCATACTCAATCATCTACAACCAAAATATTATGATGTATTTACTCGCCATGCAATTATATAATGTATCACCTTTGTTTACTTAGAAGCAATTCAAGATGAACAACAAGACTACGTGGAATATCAATAAATATTGGAGAATATTGAGGTCATTACTTGTATAGGAAGGAAAATTATAAAAATATTGTAGAAGGCAATATGTGAGTAAAATTATGTGTCTTTTGCTCACTCATCTTCAATGTCTCTATACTTATCCAATAAATTTGCAGAGAGAGAAAGAGGAGACAGGAACATGAGAATTGAAACTACTGGTTTGGAGCAGATACTATGGTTGGACTTATAGGTCACTAACTCCTAATTATTAGGATAACATAATGGCCTTCTATATTGTTTGTTTACAATGATCAGCCACTAGAACCAATCCTCGACTTTGTCCTTATAAAGTATAAAATTGAAAAAAAAAATATTTAGTTTACTTCATTTGTTTTTCCCGTTGATTAACATTCATCTTGTATTACAATAAAAAATTACATACTTTTTGAAATTGCTATAAAAATAAGTCAAAACATAAAACCCTTATACAACGCAATGAAAATATTTATATAAAAAAATAAAAATTTAAGAGTAATGATAATTACAATTTAAATTTTAGATACACAGCCAATCAATGTGCAGGAACTATAAAATTTTGTTAAAAAAATTGAGGAAAAAAATCAACTTAGTTGAAGTTGATATATAACATTTTTTTGAAGTATGATTTAGAGTTTATTTTGAAATGGTACAAATGTGTATATTTTCTTCTCCATAGTTCTTTTCAATAACATCTTTTATTTGCCTTACTAATAGGAACAATGCATAATAGCTGCTAAAGATGTTTTTATAGAAGCAGTAAAAATTAATAAAATTCTCGCTCTTGCTTTTCATTAATTTTACCTGTTACAACTTTAATTATTGACATATTTTTTGTATTTTATACTTAGTATTTCAAGTATCGATATCAAAAGTAGTGTGCAAATTTTAAATAATATAAGTGCAATTGATGATCATATATGAGGTAATTTTTTTTGTTTTCATATTTTATTACTAATATTTGTAGTATAATGTCAATATATAATTCAAATTTATATATTTTTATTATAGGTTCATAGAAGATTATTATTGCCAAAAATTTTAGGTATGTAGCCATCATTTTTATTGTAAATTTGATTTATATGATTTTCTAGTAAGCTAAAGTTTTAGTTTAATATCCAATATTATGAATCTTTTTTAGAATCAATTTCCTTCTTTTTAACATTTAACATTATTACATTATCTTTTTTTGTCGTTGCATTTATTAAGTAATATATATATATATATAAATATCTGTGTGTGTGTGTGTGTGTCTATTTTTTTTGCACGCGCAATGAGTATGCGCCAACTACAAAGCAAGAGGCAAGCTTTTAAAAGACTTTGCCAAACAAAAGAAGGCCTTTGTTCAAGAGTAGACTCAAATAAAGATTAATCTTGATTATATTTTGCTTTAAAAACTACTGTCATGAGACCCTTCAGATGTACTAGAAATCTCCATAATTGTTTTCCCTAAAGCCAATATTGTTGCAATGTTTGCTTTGGCACAATTTAAACCAATTGACCTAATGTTTTTAATCAATTTTAGACAATTAGTAATCTAATAAAAGGCCTCGAATTTCATTTAATAGTGAATTCAGAAGCTAGAAGCAACTCATAGTAATATGGGAATGGTTTTACAAAACCGCTTCAATTGGAAGGTTTAATAATTTTTCCTCTCACCTCAAAATATGTTTCCATATTCTTTGTGAAAATTTGTTGCTCCCCCCTCCAAAGAAAAAAAAGGCAATCTCAGATTTTTTTGATGAAGCATCAAGATTGTCTGTCAAAATAAATATGAGCTAGTTGGCTTCTTACCATCTCTGGTATAGATTTGCTGTAGATAATTCACAACTTTTGACAATTGATAAAGTGCCCCAAAGCTATAAGGAAGCTTAGTTATCTATTAGTTCTTCAAGAGTTTCAAAATCCATTCTTCTTATAAAGAACAAGTGAGAAATCCATTGTGCCCCCTCGTAATAGCAGCACCCTCCCACCATATATTTTCAATAAGAAAGTGAAGGGCTTTCATAACTATAATAAATAAATATGGGGGTAGTGCATATCATTGGCAAAGTACCAAATGCCTTTCCATGATTAAGCCTACTAATTTTCAAGGAAAAACCTAGTTTTCTCAGCACTTTGCCTTAAAAAGGCTTCTCACCTTTTAAAACTAGAAAATAAAGGCTTGCAAATAAAACCAACAGAAAATTTGATTTAAAAGACAAAATATGAGAGACTTTGACATGTTTAAACTTCTAATCACGTAAAAATGATCCAATATTTCCCTCTACGTGAATGGTAAATTCTCTATTATTACATTATGTGAAGCTTAGATTGTGTAGATTGCAATCAAGACGAATGATTAATATCACTTGGTAACAAGAAACTCCCTCATTTCTTCTCGTGACAATTAAGTATAGCATGAAAATCTCGTAGTTTAGAATTTCCAATCGCTAAAATCCTAAGCGTAACACTATTATCAAGATAAAAAAGCCCCCCCCCCTAAAGACAACCCAGCAAATGTGAATTCTCAAACATTTTTTTGGTCAGTTTCAGGCAAATTTTGTCTCCTCTCCATATTGTGATCAACCAATTCATCAATACTTTGCTGATGAAGTCATGTGAAATAGTTTGACCCTATGATGAAGTTGGAGCGATGATTTTGTAATCTCCGATATTCTAACTCCCACCCATCCACCATTTGTTAGTCCTCTTCCTTGGATTCAAGTTATTCTAGATATTATTTGTTAATGTTGTCGAGCCTATAAAATGCCGCCTAACTAGTAGCTAGCATTGGACGGTTCCCTGAGCCATGGTCAAAAAAGAAGCCTCTTGCTTAGGTGACTAAAACCTTTGTCAAATTATGACTAGATCGCAACCATGATCAATGTGTTCTAAATGACCGGCTGAAGAACACAAGTTGGAAACGTGCCATAATCGTATGTTTGTAAGGGGTAGATCATAGAATTGGAACCCTCAACATTTTTTCAGTGGCTTAGTTATATCTACATTAACTCATATTTTCATCATATCTATATCCAGAAACTCTTTGATTCTATTACCAAGTATTTTTGCTAATTGTTCCCACTAGGATTCATCGTATAGAAATTGAAAAATAACAATAATCAAGATCCACCTTTGCCACATCTTCATGTTTGTCTAATCTCTTGTAACACACCCAACCCATGTTTGTTTAGTCACCAAGTTGCCATATATATGCTTTAGCCCAAAATCTCCTCCGAAAAATTAATTGCCAAATCCCAAGAATAATATCTTGATCCCTTGGATACCTTTGAAAGAACATGTCAAATAAGCTTAAAGATACCTAATAAGTTAATCGATTTATTTGCTAATGAGGACCAGATTACAACATTGGAAATCCTTACGTCAAGGTCACTCCTTGGAAGATTTTGAAAGTATTCCACTCATTTCAATCAGTTTTAGTATGCCATTTAAGTCATTCCTACTAGATTTTGGACACAAAGATAAAAGAAAATTAGAAAAAAGAGAGCTTAAGGTCTAAATATCAAATTTATTACAAACTCACAACCAAACAATCCCTAACCATTACAAGGAAGAAAAAGTGGTTACACTCTCACATCTCTCTCTCTTGTTGTTGCACCCATAACCCTTGCACATATATATACTACACAAAATAATACAAAACAAGTTAGCTACTTCACCTACTAACTAACATATTTAAGATAACTATTAATTAGAAAATAAATTAATGTATGAAGGAAATCATTTGCCCTCCAAGAGTGCATATTTATATCAAGTATTCCCCTACGGGATCTTGTCTTCCAAATTCCAATTTTGGAAATACTTCCTCCCATGGCCTTTGAATCAAATCTTCAACACTCTCTCTTGATTCAAAGCTATACATTTGAAGTAACTCCTTGAGGAATTCATGTCTTAAACTTGCAAGTGCCCTAGTAAGGATATCAACAACTTGCACTTGTGCACTACAAAACTTCATGACCACTTCACCTTTATTTAGCAATTCTTGGAGGATGAAACCTCAACTCAATGTGTTTTGTCCTCCCATGAAGATTAGGTTTTTAGCCATGGAAGAGGTTGATTTATTATCACAAAATATCATTGTCCATTCTTCTTGCCTTTGCTAGATATCACTTAGCATTCTCCTTAGCTAAACACGTTGACATATTGCCATATACTTGGCTTTGACTATTAGCAATGCAATTGTGGCTTGCTTCTTTGATTTCACAATCACTATCAATTAAACCAATTAATCAAAGTTTTCAACATGAATATACCATATTCCATGGCATAAAGTCCTCGAAATATACCTCAAAATTCTATTTACCACTCCAATGTGTTGCATAGAGGGATTCGACATAAACCTTAAAACAAATACCATAAATGTAAATTGGATCTAGTGTGAGTTAAGTAATGTAAACCTTCCACAATACTCCTCAAGTTTCTTAAATTTGTCTTCTCCAAGCCATCTTCCACTTGCAATTTTTAGTTCACATGCATTTGTGTGAATGTTGTCTTGCATTTGGATATGTTGAAC
Organism: Avicennia marina; assembly: GCA_019155195.1. Lineage (NCBI taxonomy): Eukaryota > Viridiplantae > Streptophyta > Magnoliopsida > Lamiales > Acanthaceae > Avicennia > Avicennia marina. The sequence continues at coordinate 10,389,434 of CM032763.1, forward strand.
TTCTTCAAGAAATCTATTGCATACTTCTTTTGGCATGAAGATCCCATTATCAACCAGCAAAATTTAAAGTTCAAAAAAGTAATGTAATAATCCCAAGTCCATCTCAAACTTCCTCATCATGCCATGCTTGAACTCTCCACTAATGATGGTCTTACCCTCATGTAGATGATATTATCCATATACAAACATACAATATCTTATTCTTTCAAATACAAGGTGGGTTTATTCTCACTCCTTAATGAAAGTAGTGGTCAATTTTGCTATGCCAATCGCTTGGGTTTTGCTTCAAACCATATAGGGTTTTCCTTAACCTATACACGTTTGCTTCTTTTTCAGGAACCACAAAGCCTTTAAGCTACGTACACCTCTTCACTTAGTTCACCATTTAAAAATATCAATTTTACATCCAATTGATAGACTTTCCATCTTAATTGAGTAGCTAAAGTAAAGAGAAGTCTTACAGTTTCAATCCTTACTATTAGTGAAAAAGTCTCCAAGCAATCCAAACTTGCCTTGTGCTTTTGGACGCTACCATGTACATGGAATTTAGTTTTATAAATCCATTTATTCCTATGATTTTTTTACCATGAGGAAAATCACACAACTCCATTGTTGCATTCTTTTCTATGGATGTGATCTTTTCTTCTCAAAGTATGATGGATCAAGTGCTAAAAGAGTATACTCATTAGCCTTATAGATCTCTCACAGTGATTTGAATTTCCTTAGAGGTATATCGCCATTAAACTTAACTTCCTAAACTATGGCTCGCTCTTGCCCTCGTGCCCGTGAGATAATTGTGGTAGCGAGACTATTTACTGCAATCGAAAAGCCAACTATAGGTCTAACTAAGTGCTAACTCTTTGTTTCCACTGAAGTTGTTGCCGCAGAGGGGTTTGTTGCAGCTCTAAGGCTATGTCTTGTGCCTACGAGTCTTGATATCTAGCTTGTGGCTTTGAAGTGTTGGGGCACGGTTGTAGGTAATCTTCTTGCAGCCACAAAACTTATTCAATTAAAAGTTAGGTTCATCAATCCAAACTTCTTGTTGTTGGTTTTCTTTCCCTTTTTCCCAACTCCAACCCACATGTTCGTTAAAAGCAACATTTCTACTAATAATAATTTTGTCAATGGTAGGATCATACATTCTATGTGCTTTTATTTCATTACACTCTCTAACAAAAATACATTTAATAGATTTTTCATCCAATTTGAGTCTTTTGTCTGCATCTTGCCAAACATATGCAATGCTTCCAAAAATTTTGAATGATTCACGGATGGCTTCCTTCCTTTCCATACTTCATTAGAGGTTTAGTCTTACACGAATTTGGTTGGTGAGATATTTAACAAGTATATGGCAGTGACTATAGCGTTCGCCTAAAAGTCGTTTGGTAAGCCCTTTTCCTTCAACATGCTTCTTACCATCTCAACAACTATCCTTTTCTTCCTTTCAAAAATTTTGTCTAGCTTCAGAGTACAAGGTGTGGATAACTCTCTTTGAATGTCATTATTATCAAAAAAATTGAGTAAATTCTTGAAAGTCTCCAATTTTACTTTAAAGTAGATCCAAATCATCCTTGTAAAGTCATCCATATAAAAAGGAAGGAATAACTCCCTCCAAGTGACATGGTCTTCATTGCTTCACACAAGACTGTATGCACCAATGTCATACTTTCTTTGGCTCTCCAAGCCTTTTTGTTTAGGAACGGCTCCTTACTTTGCTTTCCATAGATGTATCCTTCACATGTATCCAATAATAGAATTGTTTTGTAAACCATAAACTATACCTTTTTTCTCCAACAATTTCGACTCTTTGATGTTGAGATGCCTGTATCTTAGGTGCCACATTTTATACTCTCGCAACAAATGCAAAGTCCTTCACCTTTGATACCTCAAGTGAAAACATCCTATTTTTAGTCATTTGGATATTCGCAACCACTTTTGTCGTCATCATCAAATAATAAGAGATACCTGATTGCCATCAATTCCCAAAATTAACCAAGTTGTGCACCAAGTTAGAAACAAATTGAATATCGTGGAGGAGTTTAGTCTTACCTTTGTGTTGTTTAGATGGTCACCATCCCTTTGCCCTCTACATGCATCTCCGGCCAACTTCACTTTCTTCCTTTGATCTTCCTCAAGGTGCTTGAAGAGATCCTTCTTATCTGTCATGTAGTTTAAATATTCACTATCCACAAATCACACTTCATCATTTGCTTCACTTGAATTTGAGTAAGCCATAAACGACCTACCTTCTTCACTTGTTTTCTCACACTTTTTTGTGTTTGTGTCAACAATTAGATTTAACATATCCAAATTTCTCGCAGTTGAAATATTGGACATTCTTATTCAGCTTTTAATCTGAACCTTTACTTTTACCATAAAAGTTATTCTTACTTTGATAACTTCCTTTGCCTTTGCCACATCCCACTCCTTTGTTATGCTCCTTGGCTCACTCCTTCTTTGCTTGAAAAGACTTTTTTCAACCTTTTCTTCAATACCTTTGTTACAATGGTGTGGTCAAAGGCATCTTCACCATAGGACCGTATTTGGTTAACCATGCCCTCAACTTTTGTCAAAAACTCTTACACTGTTTCTCCATTCTTCACATGGAGATTTTGAAATTATCGATGAAGTGTTTACAACTTAATCCTTGCCACAATAAACGATCCATGATACACCATCCTCAAAGTTGTCCATGTCTCGTTTGTCGTAGAAGCACCCGCTATCTTCGATAAGTTAGATTTGTGGATAACTTATTATATGCAAAACAACGCTTTGTTATCCTTGTTGTTCTCCCTTGCTTTTGCTTCTTCATCCCATTATAAGACAATCAATTGAAGTGGACTTACTCAAAGCCTGATTATTCAACCCAATTATATATGAACTGAGCCTAGATAAATACGAGCAAGGTTGAGTTTGGGCATCTAAATTGAACTTGATAAATATTTGCGCTAAGTTTAAGTCTAATAAGCATCAATCTAATTAGGTCTGAATAAATAAATATATGTTTATGTGTGTATTTACATTACCATATAGAAAGCATGAATTTCTTACAAAAACTTGTCATTTGTTCACTAAATCTAATTTCATAATTAGGCTTATTTATTTTTATAAAATAATAATCAAAAGTTTAATTAGTAAAATTCCTCACCTGCCTACTTTTAAAATAAAACTAAGTTACAAAAACTACCGTATAAAACAAAATTTTTTTTTTTTAAAAGCCTTCTTGTTGCAATTCAATCAGGATGAAATGCAAGTATTAGTGCAAAGTCTACACTAAAGAGATTTTGAAGTTTCATTTCAAAATTTAATATTATGTTATAATTTTCAACAATTTTATATTTTTACAATCATTAAACAACACTTATGACTTCACTTTTGAATTAAAAATGTCATTTACTAATTTTTTAGAGTCAATACAAGTAAAAAATTTGTGTATATTTACAAACTACCATATCACTATTAATAGTATGATATAACTTGAAATATGACTGAAGCTCATATAAAGAAGTGAGAAGTTTGGGCCAAAAACAAGAAATATATATGAATTTAAGTTTGATTTTATCATTAATAAGCCCAATAATATTGAGTTTAAGCGAGTTTAAGCTTAACTCCTAAAACTCGATTAATACCCCTATCCCTTTCATTGTAGTCGTTTTGTACTAAATTCCATAACTCTTGATACATGAGCAACATCTTAATGCTCCAAAATTCATAGTTATCTCCATTCAAAACAGACAAAGAAAGTCGAGCAATGCTCATGAGGTTGCCATTGTTTACCTTGATATCATGCCCAACTATGATCAATGTGATTTTGATGCAACAATGTTGGATTTTGAATGCAAAGATGAAAGAATATTGCCAAGAAATCAACTAAGCAAAGAGGGAGTTTAAGGGCCAAAGATCAAAGCTTTATTGCAAACTCACAACCAAACAATGCCTAACTATTACAAGGAAGAAAAAGTGGTTGCACTCTCTCGACTTTCCCTCATTGTTGCAACCATAAACCTAGCACATATATACACTACTCAAAATAATGCAAAACAAGGTAATTACTTCACCTAATAGCTACATAGTTAAGTAACTATTAACTAGGAAACAAATCAATGCACAAAGGAAATCAATTGCCCTCGAAGATTGCATCTTTATTTCAAATAATTCTCCACAAGATTTTGCCTTCCAAACCTCAATTATATGGAAAAACTTCCTTAGCTTTTAAATCAAATCTTCAACTCCAACAAATTTTACAAACTAAAATACATAATTATTCATAAAAAGAATGTCGAGTGGAGAAAACAATACATTGCATTGTTATAATTGCTTGCACTTACACAATAGCCTCAAGCCAGACTTCTTTTCTCACGTGAAATACAACATTGAGTTCCTAGTGGTTAAGATTACAATCGGATCCAATTTTCAAGGACCTTTTTGATAATCTTAAGCATGAAATTGCATGCCTTAGCGTTGGGCTCCTTTGGTACCAAAACAATGTTTGTTACTATTTATTTCCATTCTACAAAACTATTTGCAAACCATATCTTGTGTCAAATCTCTATGAATACAATTACAGAGGGTGCCCCTCCATCTATTTAATCAAAGTGGACTATATTTTTTGATATTGTAACGTGCAAGCAACTGAACATCCAACTATTACTAGCTAAGTTTAGAGTCCATTATAAATAAACGGATGATTAGGACAGTTGATGCTAAGGACTAATAAGTAGAAAAAGGGTAATCACGTCCCAATAGATGATTAGCCTCCTACACAATCCAAGTGGAAATGGATTTACAAAAAATATTTCATCCTGTCATCTCTTCTCATGGCATTGTATACCGCTTGGACCTGGAAAATAGGTTCCAGTAATGTTAAACATATGTTTGTGAAGACATGCATATTCAACAAATTTTCACTGAAGGGATAAAATTTTTATATTTCCACAATCAAAAGAGATTAGAACTCTGGTAAGCTACATAAATGCACAGGGATAGATATTCAAAGATTAATTTCCATGATATCGGAAATTTTAATCAGTACTTGACTGTTTTTAGGTGTTGCACGCCAATTATATCCATATATAATAGAACCATTAGGAATATTGCCACTTGATGTGGGGACTGCATCTAATGCATGGAGTAACCAGTGCATATGAATGATCTTTACACGCATGCTTCACACACACATGCACACTGGTGTGAGTGTGTGTGTGTAGAGAGAGAGAGAGAGAGACCTGCTGACTGGAAACAACTTGAACGGGGCCAATGTTTACAGAGACATATTTGCCACCTGATGAGATCTTCTGTTTAACTTGACCCTGTAACAGAACAACTAACTTGTATGACTTACGTTCAAAAAATTGTTCAACAAAATCAGCTGAAAGGATTTAAGAATAGAACAGAGAGCAAAATTACATGATAATAATAGAAGGGAAAGAACATGACCCAATCAACAACATTAGAAGTAGTTTGTCAAGAAACATAAGACCAAACTGAGTATTAAATGTTGATAAGATTCAGATATTGCCAATCATGACTCTGGAAAGCAATTTAAATGAGAAAGTGAGGCATGTATACTTTGAGAAATGTAAGCTCTTTGGACTCTTGCAAAAGAAAAATTATTTAATTCCCTCTCCCCACCCCCACCCAAAGAAATAACAATAACCATCAAAATTTACAATTTTCAACTTCTCTAATCTTATCACTATGTTTGTTTTTAAATTTTGGGCCTAAAAAACACATATTTAATCATTAAATTTTTTAAATTTTATTTCTCTCTCTCTCTTACTTTTTTTTTTTAATTTTTTATACAATTTTCAAGACAAAAACATCTAAAACACACACCAAAATTTGAAAACAAACATAGCCAAAGCCCCATTTGCCACTAGAGATTATTGCCATTTCTCCAGATATCAACTACCATTATTCACCACCAAACACCAACTAAAGCCCCATGTTGTTGATTATTTTGCAATCATCACCCTCTTATCTAGTAAGTTTATCCAACCAATATAACTAAAACCCAATCCATTGATCCTCAAAAGGCAAACAGACAGTATCTGTCAAAACAATATTTCGAAGAGGCTCAGACCCTACTCATAGAAAATTTTCATATATTATGAGAATAAATGTGTATTTGTAACGAAGCAGTTAAACATATAATGTTCTCATTGTGATTATGGGGTAAGAATGGAGCAAGGCAGGCTAATTTATGAAATTGTCAGACATGCCTCTAGAGAAGGCCCTGAAGGAAAGTGCAGGGATTGGATTCTGTGGAGTCAGGGAATCAGGCAGAATGAGAACATAGTAGTTTGAGACCCAACTTTTGAACAGACATTAACCCAAAAAGTGGTAAACAGAATGGGTGGTGTGGTCATGCTAAGTCAACTTCTATTAATTCTTCTCGTAGGCATATTCAAATTCAACGTCAAACAAGACTAGGATTTACCAACACCAATTTGATGGTTTTCAAGCTTTTTAAAAGGATTGGAAGGATTAACCCATATTTTATTGACCAAAATTCCATCTCAATTTATAGTATAAGGTTGGATAACTATTATAGCAAATATAAAAAATATATTTCAACCTTAATCTACTCATATTCCTATAAACTAAGAAACAAAATATACTCTTCCTACTAATTAAGCAATATGTAATATATCAAACTAAATATTTTTAAATATTTTCAAATACTCTCTCTCAAGTTGAACATAAAGTTAGGTTACAATGTTCAGTTTGGAAGAGCAAATTGAAACAAACAACCAATTGTCGACAACGGACAGAAATCATGTGAGACACATGACGGTAAAAAATGCAGATAGCCAGTAGAGTAGTAGTCGGGCAAACAGCCAGTAGATGGTCGACAGTTAGAAAAACAACCATTAAGATAAGCAACACCAGCAATCACGTATGCAAAGTAGTTGATACTAGATATCACAAATGTATGTGACAAACAGAAGTAAAGTTTAATGCAGTAGACAATAATAATTTGTGATAGCTAAAATAATTAACCAACAATAAATGGTGGGCCAAAGATACAAGCCTACATTATTAGAACCTAAACTTAGACATAAAAGCAATCAGCCCAAGAAGGCCCCAAAAGTGACACGTTAACATTCTAAACCTAAAAATTATAGACAAGCCAAACTTCAGCCCCAAAAACAGAAAAAAAGCACCAAGCCCAAAGAAAAATATTACCCAAACTAAATAATTTTGGTCTTAAAGAGAAAGGCCCAACAAGCATAAAAACAAGATCCAAGAAAATCAAACTCAGCCCAAAAATTTATTTCAGTCCCAAATTAAACATCACCCAACCACATCAAAATTGTTGGAGCCAAAGTCATAGGACAAGAAAACCAATGAGAAAATTGGCCAAAAAGACTAGTAGCTAAAGGAAACATGACAGTGGCCAAAGTAATAGTGACGGTTGATAGTGCGGCGGTGCTAAGGGGTTTGCATGGTAAGTAGAATCACAGAGGTTAGCGTTGAATAAAATGTGCGGCAGTAGACAATTCGCGGTTTGTGCCTTTACAGACAGCAACGCTTGGTGAGGTGGCAAACTAGGACTTTGATTAGGGGCACGAATGCAAAAGATTAGGGATTTTTCATGTTTGGGTGGTGATCTAAAAAGAGGAACAGGGTAGGGCGGCAGTTCTAGAAGCTGAAATAGTTAGTAATAGCAACAGAGCCGCCGGTAGATTCGGGCTGTCAGGAAGAGAGCAAGTTGGGTTGGTTGAAGGTTGAAAGGCATTTTAGAGTTGGTGGTGCTGTTAGGGCTTTTGATTTTCTAAGAACTTTTATTTGATAAGAGTTAACCAATGCCCCTTTCTTTCCTCCCACCCTACGAAACTGAATCCTTAACCCAACAGGTGCAGAAACACCTGCTCTGATGCAATGTTTGAAAGAATTAACTCATATTTTATTGATTACAATCCTGCCTCAATTTATAATATAATGTTGGGTAACAATTATAGCAAATATCAAAAATATGTTCAAAGTCAACACACTAGTATTACTAAACTTGGAAATAAAAAATATACTCATCCTACTAATTAGGAAACCAAATTAGTAAAAAATCAAGCTCAATATTTCTAAACATTCTCTAACAAAGCTGTATTTAGTTATTATCAAAACATCACTTTACTTCAACTCAAGTACAAACTATGGGATTAACAATTATCTTTTTCCTTTGAAATTTTTGGTAAGCAGCCCCAACCAGTTGGGAATAAGGGAACGAGATTCAAGATTATGGGATTCAAAAGTTAATGCAGGCCATATGTACTAGAATGATTATAAGCACAATGCAGTTATCCGGCATGTTTTCAGCAAAAAAGCTCCATCTCACTTTGAAAACCACAAAACCAAGAAGCAATTGAGCCATTGTACAGCATTAACCCTCCTTCATCTCAGCCCACAGTATGAAATAGGCCTTCTTCATTTTCACTATGCACATCATACTCTAGAAGGAGTGGTTAGATTCAGAAATTGGAGGTACTCAAAGGGAAAGGAACATGTTTGGGTAAGTATTATGAGAAATAGGAGCAAAGGATGGGCAGGTTTTGGAACAACAAAAGAATACCACCCCATTCGAAAGTGATGCTATGTCCTTTGAAACTTTGTTAGCAATATTCATATCTACCAAGTCAAATAAAGAAGATGGATGTCAATTATATCGTCCTTCATTCCCATGTCTCATTTGTTCTTTAGTTTCTGCATTTCAAATCCACTTTAAGAAAAAAGGCACCTTCAGAATACTACTAGATTCAGTTGCCAAGACTTTCCATGCCAATGCCTTCTTAACAGCAGTTGTTGATTAGTATGCAGCCAGTACAATTGAAATGGCAGTCTAGAAATGGGTTGCAAAAGGATATGGTGCATCTGTAGCTAACACTAGCAAGAAACAACCATCCAAGCAACTAAATATGGTATTACTTTGAAATAAAAGACTTTAGATGAGACACATTAAATGCCATAGACCAACGCTTTTCCCAATTTGCTCACTAAATCTAATATCTGATATATTTTACCAAATTGGATCGTTAAATACAATTCAATAGATATACAAGTAAATAAATAAAGAAGAACTTTGATTGACCTGCCACATGGTGCAGAAACTTTCAATTACCTTTTTCATGTTACAAAAGGTATAAAAGTAACTTTCTTCTTGACCGCACCAACGCAATTCATTATGCCCCCAGTGAGAACCTCACCACAAAAAATTTACAGTGTTCTTAATCTACCTTCTATCTGGTCTTATGCTTGTATTATACTACAACTCATCACAGTGAGTGAAACTGGTAACAATTTGTTGTTATCAGCAAACAAGTCATATATGATATACCTACATTTGGCATTTTCATCCAAATGGGTACATCTCTATAAATACCTAATCACATCACTTATAAGGTTAACAACTGCAAAGTCCCAGTTGGATGCTAATAGGTTCTCAGGCTAACATACTGAAAGCAAAACTGCCTTAGACGTAATCTTTATTCTTTAGTTACATGTTAGCAAAACTGTCTTAGAAGTATTCTTTATTCTTTAGCTGTCAATGTAATGATGCAAGCACCATACGCTTAAAAATTACTTCGATAATAATTACTCATTAGATAGGTATATTGATTCCTGTTTGCATGATTTGGCACATGAATTAACCTAACAAGAAGAAATAACATTTCGTACTTCACACCAGAAATGGCATTGCTGTCTCAAAAGGATTCAATAAAATAACAGTTGCAAAATGAAGCATATATGACTCATTATGTGAGAAAAAATATCATCAAACAATTTAATCTATATGTTTGAGTCATGAAAGCCACCTTAGTTACTTATCTTGACCAGTAGTTTTAAATGCCTAAGCACCATATACAGATTTCTCAAGATAGATGCTTACTTCTGGGATTGGCATTTGAAGCACTGATTCAACAGCAACAACCATGGATTGCACAAAATCATCACCTCCAGTACCAATTGCTGTAAATCCTCTAACTGTTGGATAGGAATTCACCTGCGAAGTAAAACAGGGTAAAGTTCAAGGCAACATCATCAGAGTGCAGAACCATATGGACACACATTCACAAATATATGCTGAGGATCAATGCAATAAAAATCTCTTCCTAATTCAGATAAGGTATCATTATGTATAGCCATATATGATCTATACAGCCATCGTGTATGGGACATTATGTGATAAAAGAAATTATATTTAAATTCAGGAATACTTTTAGGAAGGCAACAAGGCAGGCAAGACAGAATATAAGCATACCTTCTGATCTAGAGCAAGCCACTCATTTGTTGAATCATCTGAAACCGTACCTCCAATAACTACATTTGTCGTTTGTCCAACCCTTCCTTCTGTCTTCGAAACTTCTGAAAATTCCAAAAGATATATTCTTCGTGAATCACTTTCTAACAAAATCTCATGACATAAATAAACACAAGAATGAGAAGAAAAGCCACTCTTTCATAATTAAAACTTCACAAGTCGCAACCTTACAGCAGATTTCCGAACCACAAAATTTCTACTAACACGAAATGAAAGTGGAACCTTGATAATTGCTTGGAAAAAAAAGAACTTAAAATCACCTATAATAGATTAAAACAACTGAAAATATTAATAATTCGAATTCTAATGTCTCAATCCGTTGTACTTAACATTGCACAAACAGATTAAAATTTGGACCACCGGGTATACGTAACAGCTCGCACGTGACCGTGTGACTACCAAATAAGCCCCAAAAAAAGCTGACGGAATGAACATATGATTTACATTGTGAAGATAAAACTTTCAAACAGGAAATCAGTACAAAAGAGCATAGCAGCATCACGAAGCCACTGTTTCACAAAGCAGTTATGCAACATATACGCCTATACATATACGTCTACGATTGAATGTCAAGTAACGCGGGCTAAATATTAAGATGTGCCAAGATATCACCTGAAATTGCCTTCAGAACGGCTTCTTGGGGTGGGCCTTGCTCGGAATCATCGGCCGACGAAGATGGATTTCCACTATTTGAGCAATTTCTAGCAAAATGGTAACTTCTATCGTTTGCGACAATTTTGCAACCACAATTTAGATGCGGTGTCGATATCTTCTTGGGGGGTGAAATGATCAGCGTAAAACTGGATATATTTTTGCTCGTGAAAGGTGAAGGCAGCCATGATTCAGTCAAGAAGACGGACCTCAAAACACTTCTGCACGCCATTTTGGAAATTTACGAGCTGAATTATACCAGATTTTTTTCGCTTTTCCCGTTGTACAACTGAAGACTCGAGATACGATACGAGAGTGCGCTTTTTAAGTTGCGAAATATCTGGGGCCGATTTTTCTTGCTCGCAGTCGCTGTGTGTTTTGCCATGACAAGTGGCTATTAATATTTTGGTTGTTGAAAAGACATTAGTACCCTCACATATATTTATATTTTTTTAATTTTATTTTATTTAGCAGAAATATTTTGTAGGCCACCGTTTGTTTCCAAATTTTAGTGTGTATTTTTATATATATTTGTCTCAAAATTTATTTAGACCATAAAGTTTAAAAACAAACATAGCTTCTTACCAAATTTGGATCCATAAAAATATGTAAAATTTGGATTAACTTTTTAGATCCATAACTCAAAAAATTATTCTTTCTAAATATACTATATAATAAAATATTACTTTTTATTTATTTTCTCTTCTTTTCTCTTTATTTTTACACTATTTTTAAATTTTTATCTCAAAATTTTATCCTTCAAAATTTAGACCAAAAATAGCCCTTAGTCCTCTCCAAAACAGCCCATTTTATTTACATCGATGTAAATGCGGCTACTCCAAAATTCAAAATGTACATGCAGCTACTCCGAAATTCAAGTTGTTTAAAAATATATTCCTATATTATGCATAAACAAAATTTGCAATCTGTTTAGTAAAAAAATCAAATCCTTACTCTTATATCATAATTGTATAATTTTTACATCAATAAAAAATAAAAAACACAATCAAACATAAACACTTTTATCTTTATAATGTTTATAATTTTTCAATTTTTCACAATTACAATTAAAAATAAAGACGAATTGATGAGATTAACATAATGGGTTGTTAAGTGAAATTATCGCGGATATGTTGAGATGTATACATTCATTAAGAAGGAAGCCGATGCGAAATTTTAAAAATAATATAAAAATAAGAGAAAAAAAAAGAATTATTTTGATTAACTTAAACAGTAAAAAAATCAATAGAAAGAAAGTGGAAATAAATTTACCTACTAACCTATCCAATATTCTTGTACAAACCCACATGTTAAATTACATAAACTCCTTGAACTGTTAAATTTTAATAAATTAAAAGATGTGTTACATTGAATGAATATTAAAAAAGGGTGAGTGGACGAATAATCATGTCATTTGTTGCGAATGAATGAACTAATAAATAATTTTAATGGTCACAAATAATAAAAGATTTATGAATATAACGTCATCTTCCCGGGAGAACGACATACCACTCGTAAAAGTCCATGGTACTTTAATTGAAATTAAAAATAAAATAAAATAAAATTGTGAAAATAACAAGGACAAAATTGGATTTTAACCTGAAGAATTGGGAATAGAGGATGAAGTCTGGAGTGCCCGCTGAACAGTGATCCATTTTCCATTTTCGTGGCTGCATTTCATTGGAGGTGTAACTAAACGCTTGAAGCTGCGAAACACCTTATCTGAACTCAAACGATATATGTCAACTGCAAAACCCTAGCAAATGCACGAATTTCTAATCAGACTTACTGCCCTTGCATTTTCTGACGATGAACCGATCAGATGTAAGCAGCGAAGAATCAGAGAGAACGGCTTTCCGCAGAGCCGAGAAGAAATACAAAATCTATTACGATAACACGAAAAAGTACGGATTCTCAATCCCCTTGTACTTTTATTGTTTTTGTTTTCGTGACGATCCATTTCTTAGTTTTGAATGTTCAACGCATTCCTTTTTCTTTTTTGAAATGTAATGTTGTTAGTACTCCTTTTTCTTTAAATTGTAGGAAAAGGACGGCGAGACCTGTAGACTTATCTGAGGTTATTGATTTCAAGTTAATTTTGGAGAAGTACAATTGTAATGGCGAACTTATGGAAGGAGTTTCGGCGCTAAAATGTAATTTTGATCGACCTATTTTCTGCCTGGAAAGTCGACCAGGTATGCAGGTATTAATGTTGTCGGAAATTTTGTTGGTTACGATCGGATGGAATGCACTAGTGAAGTTGGTTTTGATTCCTGATGCAGGCTTTTTCTTTATTCCGGGTGCATTAGACGTGAATGATCAATGCCAATGGATAAGGGAGAGTTTAACGAGCTTTCCTCAACCCCCAGATCGAACAAACCACAATGCCATTTACGGGCCCATAGAGGATTTGTTCCTTTCGGCCAAAGATGGGAAGGTTTTAGTATTAGAAGATACACTTCCTCATGATGGTAGTTCTGACATTAATATTTTTCCGAGTGATGTTAGTATTCCACGGTGGAAGTTTGTTGGGGAATTGGGTGAAACAATCGGCAAAGATTCGCACAAATCAGTTCCGGCATCTGTTTTGCTGCGTAAGTTAAGATGGAGCACCCTTGGCTTGCAATTTGACTGGTCCAAGGTCTTGCTGTAATCCTATTTTGTTAATGTTTCTATTGATGATTTAGTTTGATTTGGACAACTTATTCTTAGTAAACAATTTTTGTGTGGAAGTGCATGTTACTTTGATCAGAAACTTCGTCTTGATTCTTATGATGGGAAACAACTTAAATATATTAGTCTTTAAATGCTTGGGGATACTTAAACAAGGTATGATGTCTCAAGTAACATGTTAGGCACATATCTTGGTTGATATTCCATTGCTTGTTGCAACCACATGCTTGTAAAAGATTTAGCTACTTCCAGATACTGTGGCAAATGGGCTTGGATGAGTACATAGCTTATGATGAATTACGTGGGTCTATCTGGCAAAATCTCTGATTGTATGGTTGAAAAGAAGAAAACACTTGGCATACCTTTTTTGTGTTCTCATATAAAATGGCGCCTGAGCCTTCATTTTGATTCCTATCCAATCATTTAACATGCTGAGTACAACACGTAGCCAGCACAGCATTTCACAATGTTTGTGTTGAGTGATGATCATTCAATCTCAATCTTGTATTGCATACTTTCTTTTTTTTTTTTTTTTTTTCTCTTTGCATTTAGCCCTTGTTCTCAGACTAGGGCTTGTTCAATGAGTAATGGTTGACTAGTGAAGTAAGGGACACTCTTACTGCATTCTCTCTATGTCAAAATTGTTTGGATGCAAATAATCCTTGTGGTTATTATTTTTATTGGTGATCATTTAGATTCTTCTAGTGCACTGTAATTGCTGAAATTCATATTTGTGTTTGTGCAGCGGAGCTATAATCTTTCTCTCCCTCACAAGAAGATACCTAATGCCCTGTGCCAGCTAGCCAAAAGGATGGCAGCACCAGCTATGCTATGCGGTGAAGAATTCCATCCAGAGGCTGCCATTGTGAATTACTTTGGATTAGGTTGGTCTTGCTTGTAACACATTTGAAAATTGGCACATGTCAACACCTTATCAACAGATATTTCAAGGGTTCTCGGAAATCAATCCCAAATGGACTTCTAGAGATGCATTTGTACAAGTGTATTTAGCAATTAATTTTCATGAGCTTTTGGAATAACTCAAATGTCCAGAAGTCCATCTTGGAGAAGTTTGTATTTGTGGTGTCTGATTTTTTTTCTTTTTTCTCTTGTGCTAAAACTGAATGGTTATTAGACAGCATTTTTTACCAAACACTTGCAACACCTTAATTACTTCATGAAAATTTGACCCAAGCAATGGCTTATTACTCTAGGATTGGAATCAAGTCCTACCTTTTACTTCCTACCTTTTACTTCCATCTGTCTCACATGTAATATTTAAGCACTTGTGTACCAAAATTTTTTAACTTCTTGTTAGTTGTGAATTACCATAGAACCAATATACCGGATAGTTTTGACATTTTTTTGATAAGGTGTAGTTTTTCCTTGAATATCTTAATAAATTTGTGCGTGGGCTCTATTTCTGAATTTGGATTTGGAATCCAATTTCACTCTTTTATGTTTCTTTTCAATATTTAAAAGCTTTTATATATGTATATGTTCACTTTCCTCTCTGGACCTCCCAGTGCTTGCCATCTGAAAGTAAAGTATGCGTAGCAATGGTGTTTTCTTTTTCAGGAGATATGCTAGGTGGGCATCTTGATGACATGGAAAAGGATTGGACTAAACCTATTGTAAGCATGAGGTATTATACTTGGTTTTTTGGGGCAAGACTTATTTTATTCTCTATTTCCTAAAGCATATATTCAACAATCAATAACATTTGAATTTGTTCACTCATCAGTTTGGGTTGCAAAGCCATTTTCCTACTCGGAGGAAAGACAAGGGAACATCCACCAATAGCAATGTTCCTTCGAAGTGGTGATACCATTCTTATGGCTGGAGAAGCTAGGGAATGCTTTCATGGTAATATTGGCTTCTATTCCTCATTTCATCTGACTTGATAGCTGTGGTTATACAATTTCTTAGTGCATAGAAATGACAGCTTATTTGTGGTCTCAGAAATAGTAGCTTGTGAGTGAGTAGACCTTCATAGTGGGACATTAATTCGACTGAATTAAATGAATTGTTGTAAGGTTGATTATTGGTTATGAGCTTGAGATTGTAGTTGTGGGAAAAGGGAATATGGTCTTGGAATTCTTTTGTTTGGGGTTAAGTCCGCATCTTCTGAGCAGTTTCAAAGAGTATTAACTTGAGCAAAATATGAATTTGTATTATTTGCACTTTCATATTGATTAGCTTAACAGCTTGACCTAATTGTGAAATAAGATTTGTTAGAATCATAGGAGTGGTTTATATGATGGGTTTGGGGTATAATTTATATTGATCTGTTATTTATGGAATAATACATTGGATTGTAACTTTGCATCCTTTAGCCTGAAGTGATTGCGGTTTTATCCTTTGAGTTATCCTGTAATTCTTTCTATTATTTTAAGTTTTCATTGGAAATGTTAACTGCTGCCCTTTCTCGAAAGATTTTCTGTGTGCTTAGATTTTAGAATTGCTTGGATTGCAGGTGTTCCTAGAATATTTACAGATCCAGAAAATGCTGAAATATCCCATCTTGAATCCCAGTTTGCCAGTGAAGATGATGTACCTTACTTGAATTACATCAGGACTTCAAGAGTTAACATCAATATCAGACAAGTTTTCTGAATAGATTTTTTGAAGGTGATACAGACGTGAGGTGGTGTCAAGAAAGGGATTTTTGTGAACTGTTCTAATTAGAGCTTGTTTGATTAACTTTCACTTCACTAGCTAAGGCACAAAGCCTGCCTCTAAATCTGTCATTTTTTACTGTTACCGCTGTATTTTCCTATACTTATCTCTGATTCCGGTTATGAATTTTGGAAAGCATGATTGACGTAGGCTTCAGACAGATACTTAATAATAAGTTTTTCGTCTGAATATCATAAGTCAACCAATTTGTTGGAAATTCTGTGAATGGAACGCCATTATAGGCACATTTAACTTGCATCTCTGTACTCCATTTCTTGACCTCATAACTTTGGTGCATTGTGCGTTGAATGCACGTATTATGACATATATAACAAAATAATATGTATTTATTTTATACGCATGCTACTATCTCGTGATAGATTCTTTTTCTCGTTATAACTCATCAGTGGGTGGTGATGAAAATTGGTGTCTCCTTTTTCTTATGATGATTAATATTTGTTATTTTTATTGGTGGTGTTCAGAAGTTGAGGAATTCTTGTTGCGAAGTAAAAACATGATTAAAAAAAAGTATCTCATCCAAAATTAAATAAATTTTATTTTTTAATATTTATAAGGCCGCGGCATTTTGCGTGGAACCTAAAATTAGTAATGGAATACTAGGGGCCGCGATGAATACACCAATCTAAATTATCGTGTTTTAGATAATGGTAGATTATGACAATTATTTCTGCAAACTCCATGGCTGTACTGGTTGCACATAATTCATTCTTCCAACATGTCACCCAACTGTCTTCAATTAAATATATTACTTAACAAATTTATTTCAACTGTTTTTCTTTTATGTATATGGTTAATTAATTATTTTTTAATTATTATATTTATTTATAATTAAATTAATATATATATACATACATACATTTACATTTATATTTATAAATATATTTATATTTTAAAAATTAATTATTATTCACATATACTATTACATAATTTATTAATTATTTCGCATTTTAAACATGCATTCAAATAGATCAAAAATTTTGTTCACCGTTTGTTGAATCAAAAATTCATTTAAATCATAATTATGTATTTTATACATGCATTCAAAAATTTTGAGCAGTTGAATTACAGTTCAGTCGTCCCACATGGCATAATGCAAAATGTTTACTTCATTTTGTTAACCGTTTGTTTAATATTTTTCTAATTAATGATTCTACCGTTTGGGATGGCATAATTAATAATTTTGCAGTCCCAAGCGGCTACTCAGATTAGTCCCACAATCCTCCCTCAACTAGTTTAGTAGTTTGATAAATTTGTTTTAATTTTTGCACTCTTATTTCAAGCAATAGTCGTCCCTTTGTAAGTTTTTGTAATATTTCACATGAAATTGTGGCAAAATGTTCATATATGATATTCAATTCCTTGATTGACAAAACGTTCATATATGATATTCAATTTCTTGATTGACAAATTGGGGCTCAATTAGATATGAGAAACCCTAAAAAAATAGCCTTCGTGTTTGAATCTCATGCTCCGTGACATTTTAAACCTATGATGATCGTATTATTGTTTTCAACGTCTCAAATTATGACTTTTATGGACTTTTTGTCTAGGCCCAATTATTTGTCTTTCAAAATAATGTCTAGGCTACAATCGGTTAGAAGCCCAAATTGGGGAAGGAGTCCTCTGGACCAGGACTTAACGTTTCGCCGTGTTAGTAGATCACAGATTAAACAAAAAAATTAATCTAGTCGTTGAATCATTTTTGAAAAAAAATTGATTAATATACAGACTCATATTTAGTAATGTCATATCAATGTCACAGTACAAATTCAATTCTATATATTTATAATCCAAATGAATATTGCATTTTGAAATAACTTAGAAAAAAAAAATCTATAAATAAATTAAATGAATAAATAAATAAAAGTCAAAACAAAAAAAATAAGTAGTGAAAATTAACCATACTAATCAAATATGTAGGAGGTAAAAATGTTAGAAATTGCAAGAAAACTTAAAAATTATTATGTCTAAAAATTGTTTTTTTTTTTTTCTTTTTCTAATTAAAAACATTGAAAGCGGGTTTTATCTCAATTTTTGACCAATTTGCACTAATTTTATAATATAATCGAAACAACAGACTGATTGATTCTCAATCGAACTAATCAGTCACATCTGATTTTTGAAATCCTTGGTCGGCATTGCATGTGCTACAAGCCAATGCCATGGATACAACAATTCTATATAATTCCACATTGATAGATAAATACAAGTTAGTATTAAATCCCAAAGTCCAATGTCAAGTGGATACAAAGCAACAATTTGATGAATTCCATTCTTACATCCTCAACTAAGTAGAAATAAATAAGTATTTTGGTGGCGTCATTCTCTTGATGTCGAAGTCGGATGACTGAATAATCATATTGTTTTTTTATTCGATAGTTATCCGAAATAAATAGAATGAAGAAAGAGATAAGATTGAAAACCAAGACACTCGATGTTGGGGCCAGGTTTGCATTTTTCCTTATCAACATGGTAGCCAACCTTTATCATCAAATTGCACCAAAATTGATGAATTGAAGCCAAGTGTTTAATTAAATCCTAATCGAATGTTTCCGCTGCGGTTGGGTTAGAGTTGATAAAGTGCAAATAGAAAATCTCAATTCCACATGCCACACAAGTTTAGGTGCAAATTGAGGTGGGAAGAAAACCGGGGCGAAAATTTAGAATGAAGTTAAACAAGAACGAAAAATAGATTTTTTTTTTAAAAAAAAAAAAAGAATTATTTTGTAGAAGACTATGTTTTAAGGTAAGAATTTTAATAAAAAATGCAAATTTGTATCCAAACATCTCTCTTTTTCGAAATCCAAAAGTTGAGTATCAACCTTCCACCACTCTGGCCTACGGATGGATAATGGAAAAATAAATTAATCAACTTTGCTTTTGATTCATGCAACTTACTTTGATGGAATCACATGCATGTTAGCATGCCATGTTTTCATGTTTGCTAAAGTAATAATAATCCGCCACACATTAATTAAAATGACTTGTATCTACTTAATCATAAGAAATGGTGAGCATTTTCTAAATTATTTTTTTATCCATCGATCACATCACCAATCGAGGTATTGTGTACACGCGATAGTCTGCATGTACATGCATTGGATAAATGACTCTATAGCTTGAGTTTAAGTTCACATCACATAACCCTCTAATTAGAGATTAAACAGAGGTGCATTTTCTTCTACTATTAAAATCAAAGAAACCAAACATAGTCACTGATTGGCATTGAGACAAATTAAGCTAAACCTAGCAACAAACAATTGAGTAATTGTCCAATGCCCGACAAACAGTATGTGAACATGTTCGGATCAATTCAGCAATTAGGTAGGCACCCAATAATGTGTGTTACCCTATCAATCATTATCTTAGGAGCTCTTTCGATGAAGCTAGCATGTGGAAGATATAAGAATAATGTAATCATGTGCTCAGTGAAAGGCATATCTTGTGCTCAAGAACCATTATTCCACAAACTATATTAGTGCAATGGGAATACACACACACACACACACACCTAAAAATAAAAAGTCAAAATCAGTTTTCACATTGTAACAATTACTGCCTTCTGTGTGTGTGTGTTACCTTGTCTTTTTGCACTGATTGTTTGCTGGGTCAACAAGCCAATTGAAGGCGCAGTCTTCCTCATAATAATTGAGTTGTGTCTAAAGAACACTTGATGGGTTTGTTCTGAAATTACTAGATAAACATGCACCTGCAGATTCTTGCAATATTATTGCTCTTTCTGTTATTATAATTATGATGCTCTGAATACATACACACGAAGACAGACAGACACACGCACATACGCATCATTTTGTTTATTTATTGTGTCTCAAACTAAGTGTTTTTTTCTGATGCTGATGGAGTGATTATAATTAACAAATACCCAAAAGGGGGGGGAAATCCATTGATTTCGATGACTTGGAGACCTTCGAATGAGTGCATTAGAAGCAATGCTGAAAGGGAAATATTTTGTGGTTGAAATAATTCGTATTAATAACTAAAGAAAACGACTTTAAATTAATTTATGAAGTTCTCAGTTTTTTACATATGACGCGTAAGAAACTTGTTTTCATTATACTATTCACTAATTAAATTCAAATTACAAGCTAATTATGAGCTTTTCTTTCTTTCTTTCTTTCTTTTTTTTTTTTTTTTTTTTTTTTTTTTTTTTTTTGCATTTATGATCATTTTGAAAAAAAAAATAAAAGAATACATCACAATATCAAGTTAGTGGAATTTAATTTAACTTAAAGAAAACTCGTCTAATTCAATTTCCCTAAGAATTAACTAAATGTAATTTTAAATTCAAAACTAGACCAAACAGAAGTTGACAATGTGCTCGACTGAACTCGACATACTAATTAAACTTTGATACTCGCGATGAGGAGAATTTTATGTTGGTTCATCTATCATTTAATTTGGGGTAAAAAAAAAATGATATCAATCCCGTGACCCTGAAATGACCAAATTTCATCATTTTTTTTTGGGGCAAAAAGTTGATAATATCGTGGTGTTCAAGGAATGTTGGGCCTAATTGTCCTCAATTAAAAAAACCAAGAATGATTGTACAGCCCAATTTCATTGAAATTAAACAAAATTAATTAGTGGGCCATTTGAATATTTCCAAGAGTGAAGACCAAACCTTATACTCTATGCATATATTGTTGTATCTGTTGCTTTCATTTCTGATAAATATTTTGCATGTTATTTCTATCCTTTATGAAGTCGTGCTTATGTATGTATGTATCGTGATAGTGACAGGGACCGCGACAGCGACGAAAAATACATGTAACGGGGAGCGTAATTATATAAATGATTAGTAATATTTTTAAATATAAAATCACGTAATTCATAGAATAAAATAGAAAAAAATTAAATGAGAAAAAAGTAAATTAAAATTGAGGGAGAATACTGAAAGGATAAAAGATAATAAATTAAAATTGAAAAAAGGAAATTGGAATGTTTGAAAATTAGGAAAACTAGTAAACACATATATAAATAAGCAATTATGTATTTGATAGTGAGAAAAAGAATTTTAGGATGTGAAATAAAATGAGAATGAAAGAGTATTCTTAATTTTACTTCAAAATCAATTATTAGTATAATTTACTCTTAAGAATCTCTACTCTCAAAAGTAGAATTAGCAATGCAATCACTATGACTCTAGTTATTCCTATTCTGTTTGGAGTAATCCCTCTTTTTCTGTTTGCCTTTTTTCAAGGTTTCCTACTAAATTTGATAAAAACTTATGGTACAACCAAACAGTTAAACTTTCAAATTCATGACCATGTCATAAAAATACTAATTATTTGTTATACATATTATAAATATGTCGAATGTCAAAGTTATGTATAACAAAATATTATATATTTCGTATGGCTATTTTCTTGGCTGGGGCGTGATTATTTTTAGAGAAAAAAAAAAGGCTTTAAATGTATTTTTTTTCCAAAAATATAAAATTATGTGAATATCTCAAATTAAATGTTGTCAATTTTAGGTAAAATGACAATTACCTTAATTTATTATTCGTTTTACATACCAATAACGGAACGTCTTGCAATATTTATTTTCTTTAGAATTTTAATTATATTTTTAAAATTATTCCATTCTCATTGAATTCTACTCTTCGTTGCAATCGTGGTGTTAGACTCAGCAGCACCGGGGGGTAAATTAATCACTTGGGTTCTCAAAGTATAAATACTAAAATGTCCTTATTTTATAGTAAATTATTATTCTCTTCTATGAATTTGCATTTTTGTCTCTGAAATTTCATTTATTACATTCCAGTTTACACTCTAATTAACTTTTTTATTTATGTCTCTTCCACCTTTTAATTTATTTTAATTTTTTTGTTTATCGTTCTCCGACCCTCAGTTGACTTGTCTTCATTCTTCTTCTAAGTCTTTTTATAATTTTATATTAATTATTAAAAATAGCTTGTGAATATTATTATTATTATTATTATTATTATTACAAATTTTGTCTCAAGTTTGATGTAAATTTTAAATCGTACAAGACAACTGCGCACACAGACACATATATATATTTGACTGCTTGTACAGCAAGCGTGCAGAATGTTAGTATACAATAATAGATATATAGAGCAGTTCAATTAATAGGGACATGTCCTATGGAATTAAATTTTCAAATAATATAATTTTTTAAGTGTCATTAACATCAAATAAAAAAGCATCATCTAAAGTAGATGTTTCTCGTCTCTCTTCTTTATTTATGGGTACAATGTTTGTTTCATTTTGTGGTTAGAATACGTCAAAATGGATGACAGAAACAAAGGAGAAATTTACAATTAAATGAAGAAAAAGAGAAGATGAAAAGACACCATAGAAATAATTTGAAATAAACGTTAGATGCCGCCCTAAACTAACATCATCATCATCATATGTTTGTTGCTATCAACATTAGATCATGCAAACAAATTACTTGCCAAAAACTACCTAATCAAAGGTTTTTTTTTTTTTTCCACACCTTTGATTAAATTTATAGTGCTCTTTTTTGGACTGCCCCAATTCTATTATCTTGCGAGCTTTGATTTGATAACTAACGAATATAAGCTTGAACTAGCGTTTTGGCATATTCATTATGTGTATTCATTTTCACAAATGAATTATTTGAATGAAAAATATATATTTTATACTATTGTTATAATTTAATTATATTGATGGAAACTTTTAAAAAATAAAAATAGGTCTAAACTATATAATATGAGATTAAAATATTACTATTTTTAATGAAAGTGAGGGTGCATATTTACCAATAAATCGCCTATCCTATTTTATTTATTATTTTACATTAGAGAATGGTGCAAAGTAGTTATAATTAAATTTATTAAAGAGGGCATTCTAGAAAATCTATTAAATGACTGGAAGTAGTTAATATGTATAATATAACTTTTTTTAATGAAGGAGAGGATATGCTCTTTTCTATTTTTTTTTTTTTTTTTTTTTATGCATTAGAGATATTAGAGGGAACTAGCAATAGTTGAATTTATTTAAAAAAAAAAGGTATTTTATAAAATCAATTAAAACAAAAAATGAGTTTCATGCACTCTACAGGGTATAAAAGTACACACACACACACACACACACACACAATTCATTATACATTTCAAAATAAAACATTAATACCTTTTATGTAAAAGAGTAAGAGTTAAAAGCATTCAATGACTTTAATTTTCATGTAACATATCTGAGGTTCGTTATTCTAGTCAAATATATCGAGTTATATGTAAAGCAATATTGTCACAGTAGCTGTTATTTAAAGAAGAAGGAAAGAAAAAACCTGCTTTTCATCAAAATAATTTTAAGTGTATTGAAGATAGTGTTTAAACTACGACTTTTGAGTTTATGAAATCCATCCAAATGAAATACGATGATTTATAACTAAATTTAAGGGAGCAAGGAAAAAAAAGGGCACCAATTACTGACACAAAGCATTATAAAGAGCAATACGCACATACAACTCTTTGTTAGCATTTTTTAAATTTTGAGAAGAAACAAATGCAATGAATGTGCATAACTGAGTTAAATAATTAAAATGAAACAATGAAAATCTCATCAAGTTTCCAAATGTTTTTATTGTCTTGGATACTTTGTTTTCAGAACTAACACAGCAACACCGTTGACAGGTTTATTACTTTAAAATATTCTTATAAATATCTTCAGCATATGATCACATTATTATTATTGCATGTCCCTTATTTCTTATTTCATGCCCTTATTTTTTCTTGTCAAGACAAGACTAGAGCAACTAATGATGGACAACGAAAAGAGGTGTTAACAATGACATCTCACCAGTTATGGTCAAAGTTAAGTGCTAATCTCCACTTTAAACTTGTGTTTATTATGATCAGCTTAATCCCATTCCGAAGATAATGTAAACTAGCTAGACTTTGATTAGGTTTTTGCTTATAACTAATATTTTTCTATCTTCTCTTGATTGTAATTAACCGTCAGCCATCGCTATATGCAGCTCACTTCTTCATATTAGTAAAGAATAAGATGGATTTAAATTATATAGGACAATATATTAACGCCAGATTTAACATGGACCACAAATTAATAAACATTTATTAATTTATGCTGACAAAAAAGTGCATGAAAATTAGTCAAGAATAAACAACATGAAGATGTTACATCAATATAAAACAAGGACAGATCATGTGGTAATAGGTTTTTCGGTTGAACAATTGAAAATTACACGACTACTCTTATTTTTCTATCTTTTCTTCCTTTACTTTTTATTTTAAATATTTTGCACACCTTTAATTTATATCTATACTATATATTCAGCAAATCAAAAAATTTAGTGGCACAATTTGTAATTATTGAAATAATATTAATTCTTTTTGCATTATCTTTCCACTCTATTCTCCTAGTTTTCATCTATTTCAACTACTTGATATACTTATTCATTCAATTTTTAATTTTTTATTATAAAAAGGTTATAGATATGGTTTTAATGATACAATATTAAGTAACCATAATGTGTTTATTTAATATTCTTAATTATTTTTCTATTTTTATTCACTTTTAACATAATTCTGTGTTTTTTTTCTTACATTTTTTATATCTTTCAATTCAATCTTTTTATCTTTTTATGTTTTTCTCCTTTTTTTATTTTTTCATATACCTTAGTTTTAGATTAATACTATTTTCATTAATTTGTTACAATTATTTGAGATTGTAATTTATAAAAATATTGCACACACATACACCATGCTACCATTACTAGTTATGGATTGAGTTCGGCTTAAATGATAATTTATGGATGGGGCTTGCATGCAACCTCTCTGAATTTTTCTATAGTACCAAAACAATTAGAAGTTTTGCATCAGATCATCAATTCTGATAACGACATTTCTTTCAATATTGAAAGGAAAGTACAGAGGAAAATGAGAAAAAAGGTTGCATGATTAGAGGGAGAGAAAAATCTTTGCAAATTAAAAGCTTTGTTGAGATGGAATGATTAAAATTTGAGGAAATAATTGGGGGAATATTTCACCATTTTTAAATTACACCATACAATGAGAATTTCATATTTAATAAATTAAAAATAATTTGAATTAGGGGATTGATAATTTGAACCTCATTCATAGTGACATTATGTATACTATATATTAATATTACAATGTATAATTACTTAGATAACTTTAATTTTTTTTTACATAATTGCTTGTCACTCTACTCCCTTAATTTTCATTTTTTTCATTCATTTCACAACTTTGATTTATTCAATTTTTCCTTTTTTTTTTTCAAATTTCTTAAATTTTAATCAATTTTATATTGTATACTATATATTATGGTTAAAGATACGATTTTGGTTCCATAATGTTAAAGTACTACAATGTTTTTATTCATATATATCCATAAACATACATACACGCATATATATTTAATTTTTCTTTTCTTCTTCATTCTCTTTTAATATAAATGTGTGTGCATATATATAATATACACAGTAGTAATTTTTATTTCTTCAATTCACTCTTTTTTCATTTTTTTTAAATTTTTCATGCAGTTTGAGTTTTAAATTAATTTTATTTTTATTATAATTTGTTAAAATAAGTAAAGTATTATAATTTGCAAAAAAATGCACATTTATCAAATGTTCTGCTTTCTTATTTAAATAAGTTCAAGAAATTTTTTAATAGCCATGAATTTAAAATCGTTGAATCCAAATACATCAATCTGAACAGGCATGGAGTCATAAAATATTTAACAAACAAAATAAGTTTGCTATAATTTAATTACTATTACATAATATAAATGTTTCTCTTGCTTTGCTTACCATAAAATTTCTTGTATGTATATATAGAAAAGAAAGGGAAACATTATAAATATTTAAATTCAACAAATATTTGTGTGTGTGCGGGTGAGTGCGTGATGCGTCGTTTGCTTCAGTTATATAACATTAATACATAGCTAATGGTAAAATATGGCCTCAATCCGTGTATATAATTATTTAAATAAATAAATAATATTATATATTGTCTATAAAATAAGTGAATCGAAGAGCACTAAACGCCCGTTCATACAATTGAAATAATATTCTTAAATATGAAGTTTATATCATTTATAAAATTGAAAAGATAATAAAAGAAATTTAAAAAAAGGTTGAAAAGCATGATATATTGAAATTGAGGGAAGTAAATAAAATAAATAAAAATTAATGGTACAATGAAAAGAAAGTGCGTGTGTAATGAATTAATAGCATTTCATTAATTAAATATTATGTAACCCAAATGTTTTTATATCAATAGCAGCTCAGCTTGATCTCGGTATACTAATCATAAACACTAATTAAGCATTAACATGGAGAACAAAAGTCAAAGATGTTAAAGGTCTATTTGTACTGTCGTTTAGACAGTGACCGATGATATAGCAACGACAGTCCATATGCCGACAAAGTCCATACCATATTATAATAGAAACTCATACAGAAATGATGTAAATTTAGTAGCAATTAGTTCCATATTACTTATGTTAATGATTAATATTGCATGGTAAAGCCTTAGAAATAGTTCATTACCAGTGACATACATAAATAAATAAAATAGTCGGTATGAAGAAAAGAAGATTGGGATAATATAAAATGTATTTTGTTGTATCAATCAAGGGGGCGAAGAATGTTAATAAAAAATTAAGGAGACGGTGCCAACTCTAATCTACCGTGTCTTGGCGTGCAACAAAAATATATACTAATGATCATATTAATCATACAAAGACATATGCTGTGTACATTTGATTGATTTGTTTGAAAAACGTATGCACCAAAATAAAAGGAGAGGGAAGATTATAGAACGGAAATTATACTACATTTATAAATTAAAAGTGGAGTGTTAGGAAGAAACTTCAAAAAAATTTCCCACTTACTGCAAATCCCCCACCACAATTTTTAATGGAAACCTTGACAAGTTCTTGACGTCCACAATTCTTTTTCAAGAAGAAATATCCTTTACAATTTCTCCATTCTAAATGCAAAAGATGGCGATAAATTCATTAAATACAGTTTTATATAAATTTTTTTAATTGGATATTTTTAAGACACCCATCCAATAAAATAACATCCAACGTAGAAAAAGTTCATCGGTTAGGTCACAACAATAGAACGATTGCAAATATGTAAAATGACCAGAATGACCTTGGAGTCACTACTAGAAATTGATTGGAAAAGCCGTTCCAATTTAAAACGATTTTAGCATGGATTTGGAATGAAAATATTAGAACCGTTCCAAATTAGCCGATGTATAACAACTCGTTCCAAATTTGGCATGGCTACAAAACCTGTTCTAAATTTGATGTGACAATTAGAAACCGTACCAAATCTGGAACGCTTAAAAGAAGCCATGTTAGATTTAGATTAAATACAAAGCCATTCCACATATTGAAATGACTTTCTTGAATTATGCAAAGATCTAAAACAACTTTCATAAAGCTGTTCCAAATTTGGAATAGCTTCTATAGCCATGCCAAACTCTAAAGCGACTTCTATAGCCATGCTAAGCTCTAGAAAGGCTTTTAGAAATCATTCCAAAGCCGTCCTAATTTCGCAAATATAAATTCAAAGCTAAGGTTCACCCAACTCATTTTTAGCGGCCTTTTAACCCTAAAAACACCCAAGACAATAAAATAAGCTTCTAATTTATTCTCTATGGTATTTTATTATTTTTTGGCTACTTAGTAGTTGCTTGTATGTATGGGAATATCAATTAATTGTTATGGAAAATATTAGTATCTGGTATTTTTAATTTCAGTGAGTGAATTTGTTGAGTAGTTTGTTGGGTTTAGAATATTTAGTTATTGTCAAATTTGAAATGTTAAATGCTAAGTGGGTCTATTTTTCTTTCTCCTAATTTGGGAACTTAATTTGGTGAATTTATATGTTTTGTGAAACATTTTGATATAAAGTGGTGAAATGTGACATAGTGCACCCTAGAAATAGTTGTGCATTGATGTTGTAAAGATGTATAAGGTGTTGATATTTGCTGATTCCATTCATTTTGTAATAGTATAGAGTTACAGTGCAAATGTTGAGAAATCTTAGAGTTGGATGTACAACAAAAGCTTTATTGGTCGTAGGGGCTTAGTTTCAAAATTTTAATGATTTTGTTGTATAGACAAGGCAACAACTTAATTATATGAACGGTTCAAAAATCAGATGCTCCTGAGCTCGATGCAAGAACAATAGATTTTTAGAGCCTAAAGATGTGAAAGTCCACTTGTTTGGGAAAGACTTTGTAAAGAACTATTTCAATTGGACTAATCATAATGAATGTGTGTACTTTGACTGCATCCTTTCCTTTAACTCCAACAACTCATCAACATAGTACAACATTGAACAGGGCCACAAAGGGTATATTCCATAGGACCAAAGAATATATATGATGCACAAAAACAGCATATAGCCGCATGTATGCCAGAAGCAAGACCTAGCAGCTTTAATGATTTGCACGATGATGATAAAGGTAGAGGTGACACTGAGGTGATCAGTGCAGGTGATGTTGATCGGCTCACTATTAGATTTTTTGAGGTGCTCCATGAGGCAAACCAACAATTGTACGATGAATGTGAGAGTTCATCATAGTTGTCAATTATGGTAAGAATAGTGAGTATAAAGGTAGAGCATAGCATGTCAGAAAGTTAGTTTGATGATGCATGCAATTTAAGTGAAGAGATTCTTCCTCTTGACCATCAAATGCCATAGTGATATTGAGACTTGCATATGCCATAGTAGTCTGATGGTAGACTACTATATTACTAAATAGTTGATAGGAGAGTTGGGTCTTTCTGTGTCGAAAATAAATTGTTGTTTTAAAAAATACATGCTATATTAAAAATCTGATAATAATATTAAGACTTGCAAATTTTGTTGCATACCTAGGTACAAGCCTAGGTTGGGAGGGAATTACGTAAGGAAAAAGGTTTCACATGCATGTCTACATTACTTACCTTTGACTCATAGATTACAAAGGTTGTATGCATCAAACGTGACAGCAAGCCAAATGATATGGCACGCAACTCACGTGATGCATAAAGGATCCATGTGTCACACCTCTAATGGCACGGCATGAAAGCATTTCAATCAAAGTTATTTGAAGTTTACTACAAATCGTCGCAATGTCTAATGTAGTCTTTGTGCAGATGGGTTTGCACCACATACATCTTATAGGAAAACATATTCTTTTTAACCCATCATTGTTACGTCATATAACCTTCCTCCAAGTTTATGTGTAAAGAATCAATACATGTTTTTATCCCTAGTTACACTTAGTCAATCAAATCTTACAAAACTTATTGACATATACCTTTAACTGTTGGTTGGTGAATTACTCATGTTGTGGCACTCTGATGTTCAAACTTATAACGCGTCTAGACAAAGTTATTTTACTATGAGAATTATTTTGTTGTAGGCCATTCATGATCTACTTGCTTACTCTATGATTTCTGAGTGTCGCTTAATTCGGCTTATAGTATGTCTAGGGTGTATGGATTATGCGAAGGCCATGTGACTATGGTGGTACAAAACTAATTGCCATCCTAAAGCATCAATAGTCAAGTGGTACAAAACTATGGTGTCGCATCACATGTGCTATCCTTTGCACAGTGACAATCTTTCGATTTGTTATAATAATATCAAACCAATTGGAGGCCTCTTGATTTCAAAACTTATTCTTGTCATATGAGGCTTCCGTGAGTGAAAATGTTTCGATTTGTTATGATGTTATCAAATCAATTGGTGGCCTCTTGATTTAAAAACTTATTCTTGTCATATGAGGCTTTCATGACATCTCATGATCTTTTTGGCACCATGGACCTGCAATGTAAGCGCGATGTATTGGTTACATTATAAAATAAATCATATATTGTGACATATCATCAAATGATAAACTAATTTGACTACTAAGCAAGTTGAGCGTGTGAAAGATGTTGCTAATTCTCACAAACTCATGTCCTAGTGTGTGCATGTATGATTTTCAAAGCTAAGTCGTGTGGGTAAGTTCATTTAGACAATTCATCAAACACCTAAAATGCACTTAAAACGTCCCCTCTTCTCAAGCATTTGAGCACAATCAATCAAACCCAACGCAACGTCACAATTAATAGTCTTCAATCATTACATGTTTTGTTAAAATTATTAAGTTAAAATTTTGATAAAATAAATTTAAATTTGTAAAAGAAAAGAATTATATAAACACCATTAAAAAATCCAATCTTAAAGCCCCTAACTTATTTTTGAAATATTGCCACTCTTTTTACATTTTTAATCATAGTGATTATAATTTATTAGTACTATCTTCTTTGTAAAGCTTTGAGATTTTATATTACCAAATGCCTTCGAAATAAGCTTACCCAACACATTGTAAGCTGACTACTTTTGCATAGATTTCTTATAAAAAAAGAAAAAGAAAAAGAAACACGAATGTAATGAATGTAATTATCATATACTAAGTATTCAGAAGCACACTCCATACATATACATAATTATATAAATGAATTTATAATAATGTTAAAAATATAAATTTTATTTTATTTATAAAATAAGAGATAAAATTTAAAAAGGAGATAAATAAAAAAAATAAAATTGAGAGCTCATATAGGATATATACAATAATTAAAAATTAAGGAAAGATAATTAAATAAATGAAAATTGATGGGAAGATATTAAAAAGAAATATATACAGAAATAAGAGTATTGTAATAATTTCAAGATCATGAAACAAAAAAGTGACTTATATCAAGTATGGATGATCTAAATCAAAATACTAGTGTAGTGGGTTGACATCACGTGCGATGGAGTGTGACCGTATATCCAACTCAGTTTACGAGGGAACCCCTAACAAATGCGTTAAGCAACAACATCCCATCATACGATACAGGGTATAAAAAAAGGTTGACACATTCTTAAGTTAGTCACTCTATTGGCAACTTGTCAAATTCACTCTAACCCCGTCTTCTCTCTCTCTCTCTCTCTCTCTCTCTCTCTCTCTCTATATATATATATATATATATATATTAGTATTATATGTGCATTGGTTGCATTCAAATTTAACTAAATCCAGTATTTTAAAGTATAAGAATTGTATATTTATTAATTAAGAAAAACAATATCCATGCATGCATCCTAACATTTACTTGAAGTTCACTTGATCTAGAGTTAAAGAAAGTAAACTGCATTGGCACGTGTGACTAGCCATCCATCAAGATTGTGCCTTGAGACTTGAAACGAAACCTACCCAACTAATTAAACTACAACCCATCAAACTCGACTTATACGAAATACAATAATTGAGGGAAAATATCTATATTTTCTCATCAAAAAGGGATGAAAATGAGAGAAAAAATTTATTTGGGCATTTCTTTTTCTAGGATAAGTTCGTTAAGAACCTCCCTCTTTTAGTTATTATTATGCTTAGATAATCAAATTAATAAGCTTGAAGTTTTCTTTCCTTTTTAATTTTATTTCTCTATTTTATAAATTTCTAATCAAGATTATTGAATGAAGCACAACTTAAATTTTACTACAAACTCACTTAATTTTAAAGGAAAAATATTACAAAGAAATTAGCACTTGTCAATGATTAAAAAAAACATTTTATTTATTTATTTATTTTTCTGTTTTTCGATTAAATTTTGCGTTCGTAGAAACAGAAAACTTGACACGTCAGCTGCTGCACTAAAATTCAGGATACCTTATACCGTTATACGTACAAAGTTCGGAACCCAAACTCATACAAATTTGCATGCAGCCTTTCGTACGTCACCTTTTAGTTTGACTCGTATTCCTCAACCAAGAGACTCACGTTTCCCTCGCACTGCACTACAGACGCGAACAACGTACGTAACTATTCGTAGTTCGTATTACACAGATGCCTGACGTGTCAGCTGCCTGGGTATGCCACGTGGGGAAGATTGCATGGCGAGACAGGCATGCCCGTACGTACGTTTCATCAGCTAATGTGTTCCCAAAGCTCCCAACAAAAAGTGGGTCCGTATTCAACCAACTCCTCGCGTCCTACTCTAACAAACTTTCTACACAATAATCCAAATAAATAAAAATGTAAATAAAGGGAAGAACTCTCTTCTTCTTGATTGAATATTATTCCCCAAAAAATAATAATTGCATGCTCAATCATAAAAATAATTGTTAATTTAATAGGCGTGCGCATAAACTAATTATGTTTTAAAAAAGGGTATTGCGAGACGAATCAATTGATTATGTGTCATTAGTTTTGTGTTTAAACCTATTTAAGGTCACTGCAAGAAGAAGAATGCATGTGACACCACTAATGAGAGAAAATGGTTATTCATATGTGCCAGGTAATATTGGTCTTGGTTTGTCATTTATCCTCACCAAATTAAGAGCCACAAATTTTAATATTTAATTCGTTCACGTGGACAACGATATCAATTTTGCTGGCAATTTTGAGCATAAATCTCAATATCATCTATTACTATGTATAAAGCATGAAACCCCTAGAGTAGCCATGCTTGATCTCAAAATCTAATTGCTAAAATACACTTGATATTTATTTAAACCTATTATCGTTTAACAATTTTCACTTTTCTCCGCAAACTTATACTTGTTATATGTTCTTTTGACATTTTCATCTATCAATTTTAATTTACGCATTTTCTTCTTCCAATTTTATATTCCTATTAAAAATTTTAATTCATTTTCTTTTTTAAATTATATAATTACTAATACACTGAAAGTAACCTTAAAAATATTGTTTATGTGTGGAGTAGTTTTCATAAATAATGCATTTTAAATATTTATGCACTAGTGTCAATAACAGTTGCAATAGGCATGCAAAAGTACAAAGGGTAGAAGAAAAGTCCACACGGTATCTTATTGCGCCCTCTAAAAGCATTCGAGATGTTTAGGAGAGTTGGGTATGGGACAAATTCCAACCATGTGGTGTTTGTCCTTACAATGGACTTAGAGACAAAACCCAGTTCCTGATGGAGTCGAAATTAAATAATTTACCAAGTCAATGCAACGCATGTTAGTGAATCAAACTTATTGCAGTAGGGTACAAGGGAGTATCTTGCCATTGGGTTGGTTACTTTGTTCCTACTCGTATTTGGTTGAGAAATGCTATGTTAATGTAAATGATACTGCAATTATTTTTAAAAAAATTGAAATTGAATTTCTCGATTGTTGCATTTTATTCTTTAACATTACAAGCGACATGATCCCAAATTACTTTACGTAGCAACATCGTTCTTGAAGACCTGCATATCTTAAAAAATATATAAAGAAAAGAAATCCGTTAATTTATAAGCTTGCTTTTACGTTTTTATTTAATGTAGATTGTGTCCTTAATTTCTTTGGTGAGTAGAAAAACAATTAAATACAGATCAATCCTCAATAATTTAATCATTTTACTGTCTGAACGATGACCGAAAAGGCACTAATCTTTTTTATTTCATAATTCTGGCATCTGCTTACGAGAATTACAATTAATAAAAGGACTTTAGATATGCGTGTGTGTGTGTGGGTGTGTGTGTACGTACACATATTGTTTATTTAATAATTATGAGACATTAAGGGATTGCTTTGAGTTTAATCCAAGGGCATTTATTTAATAAGTAATTTTAACACAAATGATGTGTGGATTGTTTTTTATAAATTATCGTTTTAAAGTATAATAAATAAATTTATTTAAAAACAACACTATATGAAAATTTCAAAATAATAATAATGATAAAAAGAGTGAATTAGAAAATAAAAAATGAGCGAAAAAGCGTAGAATTATATCAAAAGAGATTTGAGAAAAAAAAATGTAAAATTTGAAAAAAAGTATATTAACTTAACATCATGCAACCAAAATTACATCTTAACTTCAATATATACTAGCAAAACTGCACACTTTATTTGTATGAAAATTTATTTATAAATTATAAAATTATTATATAATCAAAAATAAAATATTTAGAATTAAAGTTATGATAAATTTTTGAATAGGAAAATAAAGAACAATAAAAAATAATTTGAAAAGAGAAATTTGATACATGATAAATATAAAAATAAGAAGTTGAAAAAAAAAGAGAGAAAGAAACTGATTAGAAAATTAGAATAAGGACCATTACGTAATTTCATATTGTGTAATAAAAAGTTTATAACAATAATAGTCTAAGAAAGAAATAGATATAGTATAGAAAAAATAATAATATATTAATAATTACAGTTGAGTATGTTTGGTCTCTTTAATTAAGGTTAATAACATAAACCTAAGGGTAATGCTATTAGATTATATATAATGCATTCACACTAAAGCCAAACTCTTAATAACATGATATAATTTAATAGTAATTGAGGCACACTTGATAGTTGTGCAAAAAATTTTTTGTTAATTACAAAATTTATTTATTGTAACATAATAAAGTAAAAATTATTGTAAAATTAAAGTATTTGAAGAAATTTAGAAAGAAATGAAAGAAAAAGGAGTATGTTGAAAGATGTACAAAACATAAAAGAGAAAATTATAGAACTGCATCAATTGATAATAATACAAGAAAAATATAAAATATTAAAATAATATTATTGTAGTAATTATCATTGTGAAGTTAAAATTAAATCTTTAATCTTAATCTCCAGTGTATGTGTTGCTTAGATTGTTCTGCAAGCGATGATTTAAGTGACAGAAAAGGCAGTTTTGGATTGGATGCAGTAATAATTAATCTAATAGAAAAAACTCGCGCTTATGTGGATGAATCAAGCCTGCAATATGAAATTTAAGTGTTACATTAATATTTGATTATATTTAAACTTAATACAATAATATATAATTAGTGACAAAAAAGTATGCACTTAATGCGTATCCACAATAAACAAAAAAAATAATATTTTATATCTTTTATAACAATAATAGATAAGAATAAAAACTTAAAAAAGAGAAAATAGAAAAGCTTAAAATTGAGAGAAAAATTAATGTATAATGTATTAAAATAATAATAATAATAATAGAAAAATTAAAAAATACTAAAAATTAAAAATAAAAATAAACAAATTAAAATTTAAGAAAGTGAATGAGATAAATGAAAATTAAGATTATAAAGTCAGAAAAAATATGTAAAAAAATTAAGAGTATATAAATAATTGCACATTATGTGCGTGTGTGTGTGTGTGTTACCATATAGAAAGCATAAGAGCCATATAATAGCCATTTTTGGTCTCAAAATATAAAGATCAAAACACCCTTGTTATGTACACAATTTGTATTCTTTATTTTATTTTTCACTTATCTTCTCAAACTTTCACTTATTATAATCTTTATATTCTTCACTATCAACTTTAACTTATTGTAAATTTCAATTCTTTATATTTTTTTCTTCAACGTCCTTCCCTACCTTTTATTTATTATATTTTTATAATTTTTCCATTAAATTTAATTTTTTATATTTTCATTCAAATATATTATTTATATCCTGTTTTAATTTATTGTTGTGATATATATTTTTAACCTATTTATTATTTATTTATTTATCTTCTACATTTAAATGTGTTTTTATTTTTTTATCTTTCATTTGTTCTCTAGCATCCATTTGGCATCTTTATCTCTCTCTATTTTTCGTTTGCTCTAAGTTTTTTTTTTTTTTTTGTCATTCCAGATTTAAATAATTTTATTTTTACGATTAAAATAATTTGCATAGGTTATTAATTGTTATAATTTTTTGTTAAAATTTTTAATTTTTTTGTCAAGCTATGTAATCAAACTAGACTAGTCAATATAAAATATTTTTTATTTATATATTTTTATTTATAGAATAATTTTTCAATTGCATAGCCGAGCGACGGAGACGTGCGTGGAGTAGAATGCCCCTCCTTGTAAGTGAAGGAAGCAGCTACCTAATTAGATGCCTTAATCATAGGATTATGACAACATAAACGTGGTCAACATCATTTATATGCTACCTATACTGCAAAAGTTAACGTCCAGATCATTTTTACGTGGACAATTATAGTTAATGCCGACCACTTTGGAAAGTTGGTGTCCACAAGCAATTGACACGTTTCCACTTATTTTAATTCTTGATCATATATTTACAAATAAGAAACTAGTATTAATAGCACACTCATTACATATGCATATTAATCACCTTACTTAAAAATAAACTATGTTAAATGGAATTAATTAAGAATATCAATTAAAATATCAAAAACAATTATTATGAGGCCCTTATTCATCATATAAAAAAGAACAATAAAGAAAATCCATATTGTGTCAATCAAAATTTTTAATTTAAAGATCAGACAGTTTATATAAAGAGTATAGAAATAAATTAGATAATTAACTTATATGTTATTCAATTGGGCACCACTTTGTTACGAATTATAATTTTTTTAAAATCGATTTTTTTCTTCCTGAAAATACCATCCCGCTTAAACTTGTCTACAAGACTACAACCACTAATGCGATCAATCACGGCTTCTCAAAAAGGTAAAAACCATTATATATAGAATGTAGATTATAAATATTTTGTATAAATATAATTTTTATACGTATCCAATCCCGTGTAAAATCATACAACTAAGTAAAACTAGTCTATACCATCAAATCAAATACAGTAAAAGTGTAAATTTTGAGTTACTAAGAAATAAAAATATTTTATTTGATTACGTATTTTGTTTTTTAATGAAAAAAAGATACGTGCACACGTGT
Organism: Avicennia marina; assembly: GCA_019155195.1. NCBI lineage: Eukaryota > Viridiplantae > Streptophyta > Magnoliopsida > Lamiales > Acanthaceae > Avicennia > Avicennia marina. The sequence goes on from CM032763.1 coordinate 10,426,459, forward strand.
CCACGCGTATATGTGTTTAAAATTGCTTTAAATAAAGTTAACATATTGCATATGTCTAGATGCATTACGTTGCAATTTGAAAGATAAAATAAAATAACAAACAAAGTAAACTTTGTCCCAAGTCGTAATTATTCAAAATTTTAATGAGATTTTAATGTTAAAATCAGCCTTTTCACATGTCCGTTTTTATTTTTTATTTTTTATTTTTTATTTTTTAAAGATATAGTGTGTAAATAAAAGAGTATAAAAGAAAATTTAAAGATTAAATTACTAAAGTGCCTGTTTTGATTCAGTACAATTAAAAATAAACACTATTAAAGATATGCCTCTCTTCAATTTGGGACAATGCACGAATTCAAACTCGATCTGATTGCACTAACCTCATCCATTGAATTGTATAGCAAAACAATATATATTTTTTTTCATGCAAATAAAGAGAAAAAATGACTATTGGATGATCGCCTTTAGCAAACCATATCTATCAAAATTCAAATAATGTATGCCATAATTTTGAATACACTCAATAATTATTCTGAGTTAATTTTTTAGTCATTAGGATAGATAGAAAATTAATAACTAACAACTTAAATAAAGCATTAACAGCATATGACAACACTGAAATATCATAATATGGCATCGGACAAAGCATAAGACTCGAATCCAATATTTGCTTCTTGATATCTTTAGATAATAAGCATATATTAATATTAAAGCTTTTCCTAACTCAAGTCTATATTATAGTGATATGAAAGGTTCTTTTAATGGCTTGACTTTAAAAACAAATCCTAGTGATTCTTGGACAAAAGCATGAACAACAATAAAGAACCACTCATTTTGGCAAAAATCAAGTGGAATATTTTTCCTTTTTATCGCTTGGATTCTTTCAAGTATTATGTATTTCATCAACAAATGGCTTCTAAAGTAATAATTATCTTCGGATCACTTTTTTAAGAATTGTTTTTTGATACATATATACACACACAAACTATATATATATATATAAAGTATAAACCTTAAACTTTAATTTTTTATTGGGACAAAGTTAAATTACTTATTTACATGTTAACTCTAAAAATATATGGAAATGGCAATAAATGGAAAACAGCTAAAGTAGTGCCAAAATTGTTATCCACATACTATATATCGATATCTATGTACCATACATAACGATGTGACTCTTAGACTTTAATTTTTTGGATATAAGTTAAATTACTTATTTACTCTTAATCTCTAGAAATACATGAAGATGACAGAAAAATTAAAAAAAACTGTAAATTGTGCCAAAATTAATACAAATAAAATAAAATAAACATATACGAAGAATATCTGAGGAAATAGCAATTTCATTTATGATGTGGATGGAAATAGACTATAAAAAAAAAAGAAAAATATGTCATAAATTATGTCAAAATTACTAAAATAAATAATGTAATAAGTTGTATTAACAATATTTGGTTTGAATTCGCTATCTGATGCGTCGAGAGAGCGAGAGAGCCAACGTTAAATCATCTTATAATTTATCTTCATTAACATAAGCAAATGAAACAAGTGAATAACCTACATCCAGAAAAGAGATTAATGACTCTTACATATCACATTTTTTTTTTTCTAATTTCTTTCTATTTTTAGGTATTTTATTTCTACAAGAATAGCAAGACTGACCAAATTGTTTCCTACCATAAAATTGTTGACAATGTTTTTCAGACAAGTGTTTCAGGTGCGTGTTCTTTTAATTTAGGGAAAATAAAAAAATAAATTTAAGAATATAATAATTATGTGTTTTTTATTTCATAAATTTAAAAAATAAAAAGCCGTTTTTTTGCTAAATAATTGAAGCACTAGGAAAACTCGAATTGAAACTGAAAAGGCAGAGGGCATAAGAGGAATAAAAAATCCTTGTCCGGAAAATGCCGAGTAAGTAAAAAACAAACAACAGTAACTGACTATGAATCACAACCTTTGACCAGAATTTGTTTCATGAATCCGTCGCCAAGTCCACTGTAACGCTCACCCTCAACGTCTGAATCTCACCTCCGCTCTATAGCGTTTTCGTAACCTCCGCCACGCGCGTTGTGTAAATCGGGAGAAATTACTGCAGCTGTTTCGAATTTTAACCGTAGTTAGTGTCACTTTTAACAGCAAAGTTAACGGAAAATTAAAGAACGAGGTTTCATCTTGTACGCGGACTTGTTTGTTTGGGTTCATTTTTTAAGAGAATACTCGTCAATTTTACTTTTTCTTCTGACGTGTGTATAAATAAAACTTAAAGTATAATTTATTATGTAAATTTATTTATATTAATAGATTAGAGTAGGGGTAATTATAAAAACTTATAATTTTATCAAATATTATAAAATATTTTTTTCTTAAGAAGAGATTGTGAGAAAAAGATGAGGAAAGAAGAAAGGAAATGTTAATTAAAACAAAAAAAAAAAAAGAAGACTGATAAAATCGAAAATAGAAATAAAAGAAAAAATATAAATAAGAGTATTATAGGACATTTCAAATTAAAAACAAGGGAACTATTGTAAAGCTCTTAATTTTCATTACATAGCGTGTGCGTGTGTGTGCGTGCGTGTGTGTGTAGATTTTAAACTAAAATTTTAGAGTGTTTTTGGGTGCTTTAAGAGCTTCCGGATTTTTAATAAACAAATAAAGAGAAAAAGAAAATATTAAACTATTTTATTTTTTCCCAAACCCTCATAATTTAATTCTCTTTTCAGTTATTATTGCTAGTTGCGGACGATCCAAACTTCTATTTTAATTTTTCTTTTTAGTAAATCGTTGTGATTGAAGGCATTTTTCGTACTCTTTGAAGTCCAAAAGAAAAAGGAAAGATAAACAGGAAAGAAGTTTACTTTTGATTAAAATAAATATTGCCTATCTTTTAAAATTTAATTAGAAAGCATTAAGAAGAAGAGATACAATATATCTCTCTAATTTACGAGATAATAATAATATATGACTTAAAAAGGGATCGGTAAAAAAAATTCAAAGATCGTTAAAAAAGAGTAATAAATTTATGTAGGATCTGCATAATTCGTATTTTTGGGAAAATTTGTAATATTACCACCCATCATAGAAACCATAGCATGATATTTTTAACACCGTAGTATGATTATTTAATTTAAATTATGACGACGTCCACTAAAAAAATTGCTTAAATTAGATTTTTTTTTTCAAAGTCCGTATTTAAATATAACAAAATAAAAATTCATATATGCATAAAATTATAAAAGATCAAAATTTCCAAACAAAGAATCAATATTTGAAAGTTAAATATTAAAGTCAGAGATTTAGCTTGCAATAGAAATACGAAGCCATAAAATTATTATATTTTATTAAATTTTTTGAAAATAAATTATAAGTAACACTTAAAACTAGTTTTAGAAGTTGTCTGACCACTTTGTTAAGATAAACGAAGAAGGGGAGGAACCACCTGGGGTAATTTAGTAATTTCATTAACCCAACTGCCCCTTGCCTAGAAAAGTACTTTCACGTCGCTTTGGCTGCGCCTGTTTGTTGCCTTCTTCTCTCTTCCTTCGTCTCCTTTATGTATAAACCTCCTCCCTTGGCATTCCTCATCCCCCTCCACCTCTTCTCTTATCGTAGCAGAGACAGAGCGAGAAGAATCACGCACACCACACCCTAGGAAAAAAGTAGATACACACGCACGTCGTATAGAAAAGTAATAAAAAATATGAGAACAAGGAGAGGGCTGTGTTATACCAGAACGATGAACGTGCATGTGGAGGATTACAGTAACGGACTGGTGAAGAGAAGGAAAGCGGAGCGCGCGGCCGGAAAGCAGATGGGCTGCCGGAAAAAGACTAAATTTTCTTCGGAGATTGACGGAGGATGCGATTTCTTTAACGCTTTGCCGGACGATCTCGTTCTCTCTATTCTATGTAAGCTCAGCTCCACCGCCCGATGTCCGGCCGATTTCGTCAATGTTCTGATAACGTATGAACCCTTTTATCGCTATTATCAACTCGTCTTTTTCTTTTTAATTATTTCCCCTTGTACTCGATAGGTTATAAAATTTATTCCAAGTTCACTTGGCGTGCTAGTAAACGTGATGCCTTTAAAATATCTCGTGTTATAATGTCTGAATCCGAAAAGGTCTTCTCTGTTATTCAATCAACAGATGCAAAAGACTCAACGGATTAGGCCTCAATTCGCTGGTATTATCCAAAGCCTCCCGAAGAATGCTAGCAGTCAAAGCCAAAACCTGGTCGGAATCCGCTCACCGATTCCTCAAACTCTGTGCTGATGCTGGAAATGTCGAAGCCTGCTACACTCTAGGCATGGTTGGCATTTTTCTATAGCAGTTTTTCTCCTGTCCCGAATGTGATAAATTTTTTAGATCCATTTTTTCCCTCATATCGGCAATTATCCAATATTCGTTAGATTTGTTGCTGTTTCTGGGCACAGATTCGATTCTACTGTTTGCAAAACAGAGGAAACGGAGCATCGCTCATGGAGAAGGCCGCGATTGGAATCCACGCGCCGGCGCTGTACTCACTTGCTGTCATCCGGTTCAACGGCAGCGGGGGCTCCAAGAACGACAAGGATTTGCGGGCCGGGGTCGCGTTATGCGCGAGAGCCGCTTGTCTGGGCCACGTCGACGCGCTTCGTGAGCTCGGCCACTGCCTGCAAGACGGCTACGGAGTGAAGCGGAACATCGCCGAGGGGCGCCGGTTTTTAATCCAAGCCAACGCGCGTGAGCTAGCCACAGTCCTGGTCGCCTGCCCATCGGCGGTGGTTCCCAGGTCGTGGCTGGCGTGGAACCCCCACCGTCGAGCTGGCGACGGTGGATGTCCATTGCTGAGCGATTTTGGGTGCAATGTACCCTCTCCGGCGCCACACCCAGCCAACCAATTCCTAACCGAATGGTTCTCTCACCGGACTGGAAATGTGCCGGGTCCGGGGCTCCGATTGTGTTCTCATTCAAGCTGCGGTCGACCGGAGACGAGGAGGCACGAGTTCCGCCGCTGTTCGGTGTGCGGAGCAGTGAATTATTGTTCACGTGCCTGTCAGGCGCTGGATTGGAAGCTGCGCCATAAGGCGGAGTGCGCACCCGCTCAGAGATGGGCCGACGAGGACGGAGAAATTGACGGTAACCGTCACTTCAACGGCCACGGCAATGAGGACGAAGCAATGGAGGACAGTTAACGGCGAGATCCTTGGACTGTGAATGTGACGGTAACGGCACGTGAGTCTTCGGTGACGAAGGAGAGTTTTGGGAAGATTTGAGGCGAATTTTTGTTATTTATTGTCTATTTTATTTTTAACAGGGAAACTCAAAGATTGTACTCTCTTTCCGTATATTATTCGGCTTTAAGCTGAGAAAGAAAGTAAGAAAATCGAAAAATCAATATGTTGGTGCGTATGATTGATATTATTGCGCAATAGAAAGAGTGTTCAGTCTCAATGCAAAATCAAGTTAAACTGGTGCGCAGACCAAATGATAATAGATGGTTGATGTTGCTGGGCTTTATTCACACTTCTCTCAATGGACAGCACATCACATGAAATGTGGGTCATGGGCAGCCATGAGTTCTCTTCATCATTTTCTTGGAAAGAAAGTGAAGCATTGATTCCAAGTGTCGGTAAATATGATGCAAGGTTGTAGGAGTAGCACTAGTACCATATGAAGAACCATATTAGGTGAGAAGCGAAGAGATATATGTCGTGAATAACCAACCACGTTATGTGCTTGAAATCTGCCTTAACTTTAGGGTAAAGACTGAAGTGGAGAAGGGTCACTTGGATCTTGAATGTGAAAGTGAATGAATGAAATTGAGCCAGCCTACATTTCATTCATGTTATGCTTCCAAAATCCTCAATTTGCTTTTGGCGTTTCCAAGGAATTAGAGGGTAATACACGTAAATGGAAAGGTGATAAAATAATATGTACCAAGGTCCAAGACAACAAAAAAGGTAAGGCGAGAAAATAAATGGTAAATAGGGGTGAGAGAGGGGATCCTAGGCTAGGTGGCAAGTAAAATTACAGTGACAACCCAGCCAAGTTACTTCTCTTCTTTCTGATTAATCTGGATGTTTGGTCAAAGAATGTGAGGTAGTAAGAGATTGACCAAAGCACAAAAATTAAAGAAAAGACGGGAAATAATGACAATAAAGAAGCGATTAGAAAGGGGGGAAAGGTGGAGTTCAAGAGTGGGACTTGAGAGCAGACAAAGTGCATTTTGCAAGTGGAAAATGAGGTGGTGAGTGGCCTGAGGGAAGATTTATGCCCCCCATCTCTCCAAAATAAAGGAATAAAAGATAAAAAGAGAGTGGGAAATAAACGACACATTCGAGTAATGGAAAATGGCATCTCATGGTGGGAATGCACTTTCTTCTTGCTTTAATTTATCACTATTGTCACCACAGCTTACCATATCCCAACACAAATCACACACCAAATAATTCAAGTTTAGATACAGAAAAGAATATATGTATATCCCATTTCGAGAGCAGTTTTTGTTCGTTTGGGTTTGCAAGTTTCAAGGAGCTGTTGATTGACAGAATATGAGGATATGCACCAGTATACGTTGTGCAATATTGATGGCTGAAACTATTCTCCGCTATTGGGGGGCCAAAGTCCAATCTTGATTCCTATAATATATAAAGAAAATTATAAATGTCTCAACCTATTGTTGAACTTATAATATGGCATTAGAGTAAAACATTACACAATACGATTTCCATATGTTGTGATAGAACTTTGGCTTCTGGGGTGAAAAACTGAAAATTTCTCACAACCAATGCCGAACTTTAATCCTGCACTTGGACCATTGATCACGGACTAACTGCACTTGCTGTGATTGACAATTACCTGCGGCTATGTTTGGGAGTGGGGTTTCCGTTGGAAATTATATTTGTTAGAAGTCGTGTTAGAATAAATAAATAGTATGTTTAATTATCAAATTTTAAAGAACAAAAATATTAATTTATTTAAATACATGAATAAAATATATAAAAATAATTATGAAACGTTATGGAGAAACATGCTTGAGTGAAGTATTTGGTCGGAATGGGCAGTACCAAATGATATGATTCTCGTAATATGGGCTGCAGAATTGTGGCAAGTTGTTTAAAGCATGTCTGTGACACTAATGCCCAATATCATTGACCCCTCCCCTGCAACAGTCAGTTGGATATTACTCACTCGTGACTCACTCACTCTTGGTGCTGTCATATGGCTGGACACAGACTTTCTTCTCTAATTTTCTTGTTTTCTTCTCATTTTTTCAATCTTTGGACGATCAATGATTCTCCTCCATGGGGATGGTGATGGGCCCACTAATGTGTTTGATAAGATTTTCAATTATTAATTCTTCTAAAAACACTCCAATTTTGTGAGCTATACGCATTGTAAAACAGTGGTGTTAGTAGAATTATTAGTTTATTACAGAATATCAATTCTTTTTATTACGTTTATAATTCACAAATCCCATCACATATTTTGTATTGACAACACTAACCCTAGACCCTAGGGTTTCGCCCAATAATATATGGTGCTAATAGTGAAATTGCCATTTATTCATTTAAATTTTTGGAATACATAGTAAAAGTTTGTTAGACATTATTGCCATGCACTTACCAGGTCACTAGTGTACTGAGAAAGAAACAGGTGAAGTTTAGACTTTGAATAGGTTTAATTGCCCAAATAAAGACCCTACTAGAATCTCCAAAGAAGGTAGGTGTTGGGGGTAGCTCAAAATTGCCAACTTTGAGTTGATTTTTCATTTCTATATTTTTTATTTCCATAATATAATTCACTTTATTGAAAAAAAATGTGTACTTAATATTATGCCCGCATTGATTAGTGAGAAGAACGAAAAAACTTAAGGATTGATTTGAAGTAACCATTGAAAATATGATAAATTGGTTTTTAAATAATCAATTTGTAGAAAGTGCTTAAACATTTGAATTCATTTTATTTTTATCATTATTATCTGATTTCAAAATTGCATGTTGAAATGGATATTTCAAAATAAAGAATGCAGAAGTAAGAAATATTTCATGGTGACTAAAATGTTTTTCAAACTTATACTAGTCTTCATATTTTCTTGAAAAAATGACTTAAAAATCGTGTAAATCCATGGACAACAAGATGTAACTTCTGGAAGGAGAAAAAAGCGTGGAATATGGATTTTTAATTAAGAAGGAGAAATTGACGCACGCTTATTTTAATCATTACAAGCCCAATAAAAATAAAATAATATAAAATGGTAGAAAGTTTGCTTTGTTGTTCATGTAAAAGATAAAATCTTTTAAAATATTTAATTTTTATTCCTAAGAAGACGAGGCCAGCTTCTCTTTTTCTTTTGTTCTTTTTTATTCTCAATTCCATCATCTAATCTCCACAATAGGATTTGATTTCTCTTGCTAATTAGTCATATTAATGGACCAGTCCAATAAAAGCCATTAATTTATGTAAAATTGGATCTTGGCGTAAAATCATTTGAGCCTGCTCTAAAAATATCAAAAACTATCCTAATGACTCGGACTAATTCGTTGTCGGAAGAATTGTGAATCTCAAATCTTTAAAAAAGAAATAGAAAATAGAAGAAAATGAATAAAAATAATAATGAAAAATCTTTACCCAAAACAAATGAAGAACATCAAGACTCTGTTTGGTTTCAATTTTTAAAGGAATGACTCAAGGGGGACAGACAACATCAAGACTGACAACCCCGAAGACTTTATTTTAGATGTTGGGGTTGAATTTAACTAATTCTAGTGTGAGAGGTTGGCCATAAAGCCTAAAACCCTAGCTTCATTATTAAATTTGTATTAGGGCTGTGGATTTGCAGTGGTCGAATATATCAAATATTTTTAATACTGAATTTTGATATTATTTCTTGTATAGAAATAACAAATTGTATAACATGGTATATCTAATATTAGAGAGGTTGAAAGCACATCACGTCAAGTTTAGTACTTCAGAATTGTAGCATACGTCCAAATAAATTATTAACTAAATCAAGTATGTTTTGCTGTATAATGACGGCGCAAAATCATAACCCGTACTTTCTAGTGAAATAAGCAGGTTGGGGACGTCTATGTTGTCGTTGAACTAATTATCGTATATTTTCTAATATGAATCTAATAAATAAGGTGGCTCACATTAAAATTAAATTAAATAAGTTTTGAAATTTTTACTTATATAATAAAAATATTGAAAGTCATAAAAATAATTTCTACCAATGTATATTTTGTCATTCTCTCGCTCATTCATTTTTAATCCTGGTGATTGAGGGATACGTGGATCTCCACACGTTACCAAGTATCAACCAAATCATTCGACTCATGGCCAAAAAATAAATGTAATTCTTTCAATCAATGAAATGGTTTGTTCGAAGAAGAAAATTCTAACAGGTGGCCTAACTGGGCCCAAAAAGAAAATTGGTGTGCAGATTTTTCAACAATTGGAGGACATAAATTTTCAAAGCATGTGGACCCTCTTTGAAATGAAGCCCAGTGGCTATGTTTGACATTAAATTAGAAAATCCATTTGAGTTTTGACAACAGGCCATCACGTCCTTTTGTCCTATCACTACTCTATTTTCCCTCCTTTGGTACAAAACATTTTGACCATAACAATCATTCCATCTCCCTCCCCCTGTTTTGTTTGGATGGCAGCAGCAAAACTACTGCAAAAAATTTATGAATAGGGTAAAGTGGGAGAACAAAAAGATAAGAAATAGTTATTTTAATAGGTAATATATTTAGAAGTATAAATATTAGTAAATAAAAAAATAGATGCCAATTGCATCCAAACTTTGTTTTCTATCTGATTGGCTCTATGAGATTCCATATGACAATCACAGTCAGAGTATCAAGAGTAGGTATGATTTAGAATTTGGGGCCTAAGTTGGACCAATGTTTGTTTATAAAGCACAATAAAATTTATAGGCACACCAAAAGCTATTCGTTTACTTGCATGAAAATGAGAGTGAGTAATTGAAATTGTGGACAAATGAAATGTATATAAAATCAAATAGCAACATGTGTAAAACATTATTTTAAAAATGGATTGAATATTTTTTTAAATTTATATTCAAGTACTGAATCTGATATAATTATTAAAATAAAAAATTTAAGCAATTGCTGCTATAATATAAATTTTTTTGGCCAATTAAATTGTATCAAGTGCCAAATTACATCATTTAGTAGCTAATCACATATTTTAAAATATGGAAGACAGTGTTGATATATTTGCGAGTCAAATTATATTTTGTGTTGAAAAAATAAATGTCAAATCAAATCATAAATTCTTAATTAGATCGTGCCATTTTCTCCAAATAAATATGATAAGAACTCCTTACAATTATAAAATGGTTGTCGATATAAAATAGGAGACACCCGGAAGAAATCTTAAATTCTCCCAACAAATTGGATGTATAAGATTGTATTCAGAAGCTCACCAAAGTAAATATAATTTTTTTCGCAAAATTATTCTTATCTTGTTTATATAAATTCATTTTATACAATTTTTTTTTTTTTCTGTTAATCTTGCGTGCCTGAACTTTATGTTACAGAACTCTCAAACTCTTGCAATTTGATAGAGCCACTAGCTTGTCAATAAAAGTGGATAGAGTAATGGACTGTAAGATTGTGTGACACATGGCACTTCGCAAATGGGCCCCAAAAAAGGGCCTTACATGAGCCCAAAAGTTTTGAGCGACGAAATGTACTACACGCATTTCGGCAGAAAACAATAAATCCGACAAGGCCCGCTCTCTTATTGGGCCCAAGTTGACTAATGGGGCCACCAGCAGGCATAAAACAGGCTTCGGCGCCAGAGCCCACTAACAGGGCGACACTCGGTCACACTATATTATCAAATATTTGTTTCCGTAATTTATTCGTTTGGGTTCCACAGATCGAGCTACAGTGAGCAGCAATAGGTAAAATCATTCGCCAATTTCTGTGTTTTTTGTACCGATTCCGAATTTTATGTGTTGCGGGGTTTAATTTCATTTGCATATTTCAATTTCATCTGTTTAGCGACTTCAAAATCTAGGGCTTTGTAATTTTGTAATATGAATCTTGATTTTGGATTGACTTTAGAACACGAACGAATTCGTCATTCAAATTTTGAATGAAATGTTTGTGTTGTTGTATTTCCACGACGTATGATTTTCTCAGGCTCTGTTTGGATCTATTACTTTTTGGAGGAAAATGAAATGGAAAATCAATTCCTTGCTTGTGGCATCTCCTATTGGAGCATTAATTTCAGTATTTTTTTTTTGTCTGTGGTCGGTGTTATGGAGAAATTATCAATTTCGAAGTGTTGTTTTCTTGGAAACTACATGTAGAGAAGGATTTCCTTAGTGTTTTCTTCGCTGGTATACAAGGTTCAAATATAGATTTTGGATTGATTTTGATTTTGATTTTGATTTTTTGGGGTAATGCAGGGATATGGGGTTTATAATGGAGTTTGCAGAGAATTTGGTACTGCGGCTGATGGAGGACCCAAAGGAGAGGGACAGGAAATTTAGGGAGCAATTGTATGAAAGGAAAGAGAAGTGCCGGAAGACTAAGGAAATGTGGAGCTTGCCCCTACGTCCATATGGTTTCTGGACTTTTGAACGCCATAATGCGCAGATATTCTGGGATTCTCAGATCAGCCAAGTTCAGGGGCGCCGTGATCCATATGACGACGTTCTCCGGGAGTATGCTAGTGCTTCCTCCTCGTCCTCCAAGTAACTGGTCAGTGTCTTGCCTGCCTTTACTTTTTTTTAATTGTGAAACTAGGTGAGTTCATGTGTGTGTACACATGTACTTCAATTTGTTACTACTATTTGGCACATAAATTCTAGAAGTTGAACACTCATATTGTTGTTATGCAATCGATTCTTCTATGTGTTATTCTTGCATTTTACGAATTAAGTATGTTTACGATTTCTATTAATTGAAAAAACCCTAATATGTTGATATGGGAGTTATACAGAATCACATTATCAGAATTATGAGAGTTTGCAAGGATACTGAGAATCAGAGCTGCTTAGAATTCCAACAACAATTTCTATTGTGACTATTGAATAATGAGCTTGCTGATTATGCTTATAAATAGAGCTGTGGACTCTGTTGCTTTCTCGAGTATTTATATATCTGATGCTCTGTAATGTTCCCCATCATGCCTTTTTCTTGTGTAACTGTTTAAGATCATTGTTTGAATATGTTTTTTTTTAAAAAAATTGCTCACTTAAAAATTTTGTTTCTTGTCGTTCTGATTCTCCATTTCCATACAGTGGAAATCAAGTTTGAATGGCATGGCAAACGCATAGATCCATTATTCCAATAACTCAAAATTGAGATGTCTAGAAAAGGGACTTTCTAGTTTAATCGGTAAACAAACATGATTGTTGTCAATTGGTTTCTTCACCGTATGCCTGCAATGTGCATTCTGGTTATTCACAAAACCATTTAATCAAACCACCATCTCTAGATAGAATTTTTTTAGCTACTATTTTATTTTCATAAAAATGCAATAATCTGTCCACGCTCCCATTTTTTTATTTGAATAGTTTATATATGTGGTTTTACTGACGGGTACCGTAATTTTTACATTCTGTCTGCTAAACCAAATGCTATTACATTGAGTCTTGATGTACTTTGTTCAAGTTGTTTGTACTTTAATAAGAATTTAAATAGCATCACGTGCGCCAAAAAGCAAAATTAAACTTTGTTGTTCAAGAATCTTTTTACTTGATGGAAGATATCGACACCCTTTTATGTTGCAAAACAGGAGAAGCGGAAATATTGTAAGATGTTTGGAAGGCTATTGGTACTCTTTATGAAGTGCCTCGAGGCTTGCGAATGCTCTTTGGTTACTTTCTCGCTTCTCGTAATAAGCAATTCCGACTGTTCTGTTTGTTGCCTCCCGTTTGGGAGTTTTCTTGTATGCACCTTTTTATTAAAGTTAATTTGCTTGTGACTTGTGAATGCCTTGGAATCCTGTTGTCTGTGTCGTAGCGTAGTTCAGCACACTTTGCAGTCCAGAGCTAACAATAAAAAGATCCATGGATGGAGCATAGGCATTTCTAGAGAGAATCAACAGATAAGAACGCAAAGCAAAAACCCAATCGCACTGCAAATACATGATTACAAACAATATCAAGCATTCAATATGATGTCGGATCCCTAGATGATGAACAACGCCAATTCTACGGGCGCGTCATAGTCCACTCGGGCAACATGTTAACAGTCATTATTTATACGGCTTTAGAACCACATGGTTTAACATAGGACCTAGTCTGTGGAATCAACGCATCACGCTCAATGTTCATACACACGCGATAGACACAAAACCACCTATTCCTTGTCTGACCCACCTTCACTTGAGCTGGCTGTATCCCCCTTCTTCCCTGACGCCGCAGCCTCGACTTTCTGGTAAGCCTTGGTCATTTCTTCAACGGGAACTAACGGGACATGGGTTAACAGGCTGTAACCTTTTCCCGACATGCCTTTAACCAAGTCATTGAACTTCCCAGACAAGTCTGCGGCAGCAGGAATAGCCATCTCGGCCACTCCATGCAAAGCTGTAAGGTTACTAAAGTTGTGCCACACCTTAGCCAATTGGCCCACAAAAAATTTCTCGGAAGCTTTACCAGCAAGGCACAACGCCGCTAGTAGACCAGCAGCCATAGCTTCCTGCGCCAAGTCTCGTGCCAGCTGCGCTGCCTTCTTGGCAAGTAACTGAGTCTTGTTCACGACATTCTTGATGGAAGGCGGTGTAAACTCCTCCAACTTCTGGACTCCTTCATCCACCTACAATAAGCAAACAACTTATATCATCCCTTTTGAACTTAATAAATAAACAGCATTGATGCATTTGCACTTCCAGTATCACTAAGAAGATTGGGAAGGATCACAATCCAGACCTTTCAAATAAAATTGCGGCAATTGACAGGAGTAATAATTAATGGACAGCATCTAATAAGAAAGGAAAGGCAGGAGTTGATAGCATTCCATCAACAGAGATCCAAGCCGCCTTCGCTCGTTACTAAGCGACAAATTAAGAATTTATGGCCTTTACAAACAAATCAAATTGGCAGAAATATCGACAACTGTGATTCAACAGTAGATCAAGGAGACAATTTCATGTTCTACTTTCCCTGGACTTCCAAAAAGGCGTTACGATAACAAAACAAAGAAGGAAGAAAGAAAGCACGCAGTACGCGACGCAGATCATCCCACCATCTATCAATCAAACAGGGCAAACGCTCTTATCATCGAGGCAATTAATCAATAATAAAGGAAAATTCCACATCCAATCACTGACTAAGAAGCTGTTTGAGGGGATTTATATGCTGTCCAAAATATTTTATAATTTTTTAAAAAATATTTAATAAAATCTTTAACAAAAAAAATTTAAAAATAAAATATTTAAAATTTATAAACTCTTCAGAGATAAATTAATTTTTTTCAACGTATTTATAAATATTTTATAAATTATTGTTTCATGTATAATTAAAAATATATAGATATTTTAAATTATAGCATATTAATGATATGTAATTTGTGTGTATTATTATTGTAACAAAAAATTATAATTTATTATAATTATAAATTCTTATAAAATATTTTTATTTGAATACTTTATTATATTAACTTATTTTAAAAATAAGATTTTAAACTAAGTCAGCCAATCACCCTCTAAATCTCAAAAATTGCTTCGGAATACCGAAATTCCGAAACATAACAGAGAACCACTTGAACCAAAGGGAAAAAAAGGAAGATAATAATAACCGTCTTGTCGAGGAAAACAAGTAGATCACTCGGAAGGCCCTTGAATCTGTCGTAAACGGGGCCCACAGCGGTCGTCACGGCGTTCTCCACCGTGTCGACGGTGGATTTGAGCGGACCGGAACTTTGCTTTGCGTTGTCGTAGAGATTCGACACCAAAGCTACCGTGTGCATCGTTAGAAGCCTTACAAACCCTAAGTGCTTCAACTGCGAGTCACTCTTTTCCACCTCGCCCTAATACAATCACCCCCAAAAATAATCAAATATAAAAGATTAATTCAGAGTAAACGAAATCACAAGAGAAAAGAAAAAAAAAACAGAGAGAGATAGGGGGCAAGAAATAATCAGATCACCTGAGATGAAGCCATTTCGTGTGCCGTGAAGATTCGCGAGAGAATTGCTTCCTCTTCTCCTCTCTTCGAGGTTTTCGGGTTCTCGATCTCTCACAAGTGAAGCATGAGCAATGACGCAGGGACTTCAGAGGTAATAACAGTAAAGGTTTGGAGATGGACGGTGTGAAGGAAGACACGTGTCGTTTCCGTGTGGGGATACTTATAGATTCCAACGAGGGCGGAGAGAGGTGGGGAATGGAGACACCTAATTGGGTGAAAAAGGAGAGAGAGAGAGAGAGAGAGAGAGGTGCCCAACCTGCTTATTTCTTTGCCCTGCCTTTCAGTATTAATTCAAATAATTCGCTTTTCATTTGCATATTTTAATATTACATTATTTCGTAAATTAAGACATTAAAAAATTAATATATATACCAAAAAATAAACTACTAGCTATTATTAACGTTGAATAATATTCGAGTAAGCGGGTTACGTTTGTTTTAAAATTTTTATGTGTGTTTTTTGATATTTTTATTTTAAAAATAATATAAAAGTAATAGATAAAAAGAAATAAAAAAAATATAAAATTTAAAAATATAATGATTGGACATATATTTTTAGATTTTGAAATTTAAAAACAAACATAACTGCAATGTTTATGTAAAACAAACCCTTATTTTTATTTTGTGTAAGGATTTTGTGGGAATCCCTGCAATTTTGCATGTTGCGTCTATTTGTTCTATTGAATTTAGCTTGAAGTTTGCGTATCATGGTCGGTAACGTAATTAAATTGAGTTTAAATGGCATTTTAAATTCAACAATTAAACCATTTAAATTGGATTAAATTTTGTAAAATTCAAATTTAAACTCAACATTGAGTAAAGCAACTTAAGTTTGAAACATTTTAAGGTTCAAGTTAGAGTTTAATTTAATTCAAAATATTTTTAAATCTAATCAAATTTAAGTTAAATAATTTAGTTCATTAACACACCAAAAAGTGAGTCTTCTTACATATATATATGTATATAAACACACGCCACTACTGAGTAATATGTTTGCCTATCCATTGCTTGTGCAATTTAAAAAATTATTTTCTAGAAAACATTTTATAAATAAACTGTATTTTGTGTTGGTTAGTATGGTTTAATTATGTTCATTGATTAAAAATTTAAATCATCAAGAATTGATAACATATACAAAATATCTTTTAATATAAAATATAATTATTTAAAATTTAAATTATATGAAAAACTTAAAAAGAACAAAGAGATAAAGAAAAGCCCAATGGATATTAGAGAACAAATGAAAAATTAAAATATTAAAAATAGAAGAGAAATAAATAAAACGTTGAAATACATTAAAGACATAATTTAAAAATAATTGAAAGAAATAAATTAAAAAATGAAAGTTTTAGAATGATAATGACAATATATATATATATATATATATGATTGTGATATAATAAATTAAAATTGAGGGCAAAGAATATATAACAAATATAAAAAATGAAATTTTACGTGGAAAATGAATTAGAAGAAAAGAATAAAAATTAAATATATGTTATGGACATTTTTTTCATTAAACTTTGAGTACTTGAGACAATTACTCTGATATTCTGGTACTTAAAATAATAAGTAGTAATTAGCTAATTAATAAATTAATAATACTATTCAATTATGAATTTTAGATTATTTACAGAATAAGAGGAAAAGAAAATAAATTAAATTTGAGAGAAGAAATAAAAAAATACAGCAATTAAAATTGAGAGAAGACATTGAAAGAAATGAAAATTGAGGGAAGAATGCAAAATGATACACATAGAAAAACAACGGCAGATTACAGTAATTTTACTATCAGCAGTCAAATCTAGACCGTTAGCCTTAATATACAAGTTCCAATAATTAAAGTCATACTCAATGCATATGCATAATTATGTCAATAAATTAATAATACTATTTAAATATAAATTTTATATTATTTATAGAATAAGAAAAAAAGGTTAAGAAATAGATAAATTAATTCAATTTGAGAGAAGAGGGAAAAAAAACACAACAATTAAAATCAAGGGAAGATAATTGAATAAATGAAAATTCAAAAGAAGAAAGTGAAAAGAAAAATATATAAAAAAGTGAGGGTATTATGATAATTTAACATATCCTTAATATATATATGTATGTATTGTAGTACTAGTGACTAGAGAAACACTCAATGTGTATGCACAATTATATAAATAAATTTATAGTTTTTATAAATTAATATTATATAATTCATAGAATAAGAGAAACATAAACATTTAAGAACATAAATAGAATAAATTAAATTTGAGAGAAGATGTTAAAACACCTTCGTTAATAATCCTATATTCATTTTTCAATTAAGATAAGAGTAAAATAAAAACAATTTAAATGAAAATGAAAATTATGTTTAGTAGTGAATACTGATTAAATTGAAACCAAACATTGCTTATGGATATTCAAAAGCTGTTTAACATGAAATTCACTCGCCCAATAGAAATATAATGACATTAAACCCTAGAACCTCTTCCTCGTTCAAAATTTCAATCAACATCAACCACATAAACTAAAGCTGAGTGGCACAAGATGGGTTGCTCGACTCCCCCTAAAAAAAAAAAAAGCGTTGCTTTAATCAAGTTCGAGATAATCGGGCAGAGTTGATTTTGCAAATGTTTGGACTCATATTTCCCTTATTTTGGCTCTCACTTATTGACAGAAAGCTGCCCCTACACACTTTCTTAGGCAAACTAAGTGATTGGTCGACAAGGGGAGAGGCAGAACCGACAAATGACACAGACTGAACATCACCCAGCAAAGCCAAACAGCTTGTGATTTCTGAACCGTTTGTCCTTGCTTGACCTGCTCTCCATAACTTCGTCCGTCTAATCGCCGACTTCGGTATTTCCATTAGCTCTGCCGTTGTCAGCCCCAGTCACAAAACTCTCTCTAGAAGCTGCTGGCTGCAGATTTATTACTTGGATACCAGTGAATTTGATGAAACAGAAAGTGCCATTGACAAAACTCTTTGTATAAGAGATTATGGTTGTGTCATACCTCGGCCCCGCTAGTTGGAGTATTCCCACTATGTTCCCTTGTCCTGGCGACACCCTGTTCTGTCCTAGTAGAATCATTCACGTATGCATCAGATCGGCCTCTTCTCCGTGTGACATCTGATCCAATTGAGTGGAGGCCACCGAACGAGGACATGTCATTATGCTTGTTACCTAATGCCCAAATACACAACGTTTTTGCCCATTTATAAGAGGGAAACAACTTAACTCATGGAAAGATCGAGCACTGGCAGAATCAGGTTGAGGATGGACGGGCTTGTTTATTGATTCCTTCAAATCCATGAACACTAAGCACCCTCTCCACACAGAAACCTGTGACTTAGCCACAATGCACGTAAGTAAAATTTTAATTACTACCGTAGCATCAATGTTCAAGAGTTTCTTGACTTCAATCAGCTTTTCTTTAGTAAGATCAGAGTGAATCACACGCTTGCCTGGGAAAACATAAATGTCTATCAATGACAGCATCGATACTTTGGTTGGAAAATACTTTAGTGGTAGCAAATGTATAACAAGTCTGCGGTTGCTACTGGCCTCAACAAAGCCACCTCGGATCATTTTGCCAAAGAGCTTGCGGACTGTGGCCCGGCTGGCTTCACCTTCAAGTCTACTTTGAAGCTTTGCCACAATTGCTTCATCGGAAGAGCATGATATAAAGTCTCTGAACAAAAGCCAAAATTAGTTTGCAAAGCATGAGATTGCTAACTAATATTTTGCAAATTAATATTCTGATGCAAGAATTAGTTTTTTCATGATGCAATACATTAACTGTCTTACAAATTCAGGCTCCAGTGGTGACAGCTTTCTTAAACATTCTTTAGCGCTAACATTCAAGACTGAAGATTCAACTTTTCAGTATTCAGGCAACATCAAGGTTACTTGATATAAACTAAATTTTGGAGTGAGATTAGTTGTCATTAAAGCATAGCGAACTTGTATATTCCAAAAGATGCCGCTTGCAGGTACCCAATAAAATTTAAAGTTTGAGTTAGAATCAAGCAGAGCTATGTTGTAAAGAAGACTAAATATAAGTGGCATGCCATGCCAATGAACAATTCTGGATAATGACACAGAAAAGTGAATGCATGCTAGCAACCATGGGAGAAATAGAAACCCACGAAGAAGATTCACCTTCACGTATGTGCGATCCAAACTCATATTTGCAGCATTTCCATCATATGATCCCATTTGTCTGTTGACTTCTTCTTTCACAGTATCAAACTCATAATCAAATTTCTAATAGTTCAGATTCAATTTGCAGGAGAAAACATGAGTGAACAATTTTAGGATACTAATCAGTGTATTAGGGGGGGAGATAACAGAGAAGGAAAATAACCTTTTTCTTATTAATGACATAACTCTCTCCTAGGGCTTTAGATATAGTACTTTCCTTCACAAACTTGTCCATTATTTCTGGACAAACAGGAACGTCCAGCATCACTCAATAGCCAAGAGTCACAGAAAGCTTAGCACAGAAGGATCCTTTGGATGTACCTTCAATCAAGATCAGTGAATCATATAGGTTAGAAACACAGAAAAGAAAGACTTGCATGCTATACAAGTTAATTGCTAAAATATCTTTTTCCATCTCAGGAATGTAATAGACCCATGTAAAGAATCCTTACCACTGAGATGTCAGGGAAATTTGGAATGACATCAGTGAGGTCAATTGTATCAAGGTGGTATGAGCTGATCCAATCCTTTAGTCGTCTAAACTGTTGTTCATCTTCTGTTGGATCCTCAGTATCATCTGCACTAAAAAAGGTCAAGACTAGAATTCCTTCTGAAATTTCTCAACATAGTCCGGCATGATGTTTTCATGCAATTCATATGGCACCTTCATCAATTGCTCTATTATCTTCTTGAAGTTTCTTTTTCCCTGTCACAAAAATGCAGGTAAGTCTGATTTTACTACAAATCAAATAAATGAAAACTACAAAGAGACAGCAATTTACCAATGGGTGCTATGATATATTGATTGTCGTCAGAGTTGCTGATCTGAGGTCATAGGTACAAACACAAGTTTTTGATATGTCAAAACAAGATGATTATATGACAAAGTAGTGTTTACAAGAACCAGAAGCTGGGGAAAATAGTGGAGCAAATGCAATTAACCCATTACCTCACTGTCAGATTCAGCGTATTCATCTTTTTGGAGAGAATCAGCACCCAAGCTCACTCCATCATCTTGATTGTCATTTTTTTCATCTTCACAAGGATCAAGGACGCTCTTAACCTGTTGAGATTAGATTGACAATAAATTAAAGTAACTGAAAATTGATGTAAATATTTGTATATAATGAAATCCCATACCTTAAGAGCTCGTACCAAATTCTTGCCATTAACTCTGCCAACTTCTGTCTTCAAGGGATTTTAAGACCATGGAGTATGAGCTTCCTCTTCTGTGCAGCCTCTGAAAAAGGGGGGCTCATAATCCTTTGGCTGCAATTTCAGGAAGTAAGACTGTAAAATTTCTAAAATGCTTTATGCAACCATGCAAGGTGAAATTTAGCACTCCCTCTTTCCAGGACAATGATTTACAGTTGGCGGTAAAGAAGCTGCTGTTCTTCAGTTAATAGTTTTTCTCTTGAATTGAGTTACCGAATCAGTTATTGGAAAGTGGAAATAAAATGCATACGCAAAAAGCTACTAAAGCAAAGGCCTCCCATGGACCAGTCTACAGAGATCACACCTTGTCGGGCATCTTGTCTAGAGTTCTCATCAGCTGAATAGTGTGCGCATGCTGAGCTCCTGTAGATAATCATTTACATATTGTTTTTACAAAATATAGACAGACACTAGACCCCATGAAATTACATCAATTCAACTACCTAATCTGACTAGGAGTTATCTCTGTTGTGGAGTTATACATGAATGTCCTTCCCTTCTTTGTCCTGCTGCGATTAATGTTCATTGAAACCTCTTGACTGTCAGTATTCGAGTAACAGAATGAAACTGCAAAAAGGTATCTCAATTTTTCAAGTGCGGTTTAAGCAAAACTTAAGCATCAATTATAGCTAGACACTTTTACATTTTGCAGACACCACATGATATTGGTAAAAGATGTTTATATCCTGTTGAAAAATATTTACACAAGCATAATATTCTATGATGATTTTCAGCTTTAATGTAATCAGAATCGTTATACACATCAATAATTTTTCTGGAACAGGATTCCTCAATCATTGGACCATCCACAGCCTCACAGACACAGAACAAGAGTGTTTTCAGATATTTTTTCTGTAAAGCATCATAAACACCTACAAAGAAAGGGAAGCACAGAGAAGAATGGGCTATGGAGGTGGCCAGGGAGAGTGGAAGAGGGAATAATATAAAACTTTTAATTGATATACCTTTCTCCATCCAATCTATGAGTCTATGTGATTCCGCATCCATAGGCATAAGCTTTTTAATCTTCATACCTGGTACAATGTGAAGATTAATTATTTCAACTCAACAACTGTAGATTAAGTAGAACTAAGTAATAATAGTTGGCAACTTACCCAAAGCTGGAACAGACTTGTCGTTGAAACAATTGTCAGGAAAAGGGCACCTGATGTAACTGATGTTGAAAATAGCAATGCGCGGCAGATTCCTTGTCTGCTCATATTGGAAACCAATCTCATAATAACTGAGTACACTCTGTGATGCGCACACCATATGTAAAACAACAAGCAACTAACTGAGAATTCTATTTCAGAACAAACAATTCTGCAGTCATAGATCAGCACTCTTGTACATTTAGAAAACAATGACTGTTGCCATTATTTTAAATCCAGGAAACTGCTAACCAATCTCAAGCATAGGCAAGAGGTTTTGTGAGATCCGCCATTTGAGTAATGCAGTTGACACATTTTTCATGTGCTATCATGAAATAAATTTATGTATTGAGGAAACTGTAAAGGGATCATTGATGGAAATGGTGAATACAGCAGTTTTCCTGATCAGACCTTGGAAGAAATCAATGTGATGAGCACACAGATTGAAAGTCTGGAGGAATCTCTCAATCAATCACTATCATCATCTCAGATATCTTAAATACAATGAAAAGGACAGTTCTGTAAAAGAAGAGATTACCGCCTCACTAAATGCCAGCTGTAAGCCAACCCAGCAAATTAAATACCGCATAACTGTCACTAACTGATTTTAACAAACTAAATAGACAAATTTACAGTCTTGACCTTCTAACACCCTTCTCAAAATGAACGTGTATATTTTTCATGCTCATTTTGGACAACAGGTTAGTAAACTGCAATACACATAGCCCTTTGGCAAGGATGGCTGCCGGTTGCTCCTTAGTGCCAATATGCTTCACTTCAATTATATTGCTTTGCACCTTCTCTCTTACAAAATGTATGTTTAGATCAAAATGCTTAGTCTTCTCATGATGAGTGAGATTTCGACATATTTGGATAGCACTCTTATTATCACAAAACAGCTACACCAGTGCTTGATGATCTATCCCAAAGTCCTTTAATAGATTTAAAATCTATAGTATGTCACAAGCACGAGAGGCTAAAGCTCTGTATTCTGCCTCAGTAGAGCACCGAGCAACCACACTTTGCTTCTTGGACCTCCAACTTATCAGTCCTTTCCCAAGAAAGATGCAATAGCCTGCCACTGATTTTCTTGTATTGGGACAAGACCCCCAATCACTACCAGCATAGCCTTGCAACTCCATACTTGAACTTCTTGGTAGAAATATTCCATTTCCGGGTGCAGACTTTGGATACCTAAGGATCCTATATGCTGCTTGCAGGTGGCTTTTACTGGGCTTGCTTAAAAACTGTGATAAGACTTGGACTGCATAACTGATGAAGGGTCTGGTGAAAGTAATGTATATCAATTTGCCAATCAATTGTCTATAGGAAGTTGCATCTTGTAGGAAGTCCTCATCTATTGACCTCAGCTTGTAATTTGTCTCAATTGATGTCGCTGCAACCTTTGCACCTAAAAGGCCATAGCTTTCTAGCAAAATAAGCACATACTTCCTTTGACACATCACTATGCCTTCCTTTGATTGTGCAATCTCAATACCAAGTAAATATCTTAGTACACCTAAGTCTCTTAATCTGAATTTTGTCCTTACGTACTGCATCACCTTGTCTATTTCTTGCTGATCCTTCATCCCATAACAACATCATCAACATATACAAAAAGAGCTATTCTTTCTCCATTCTCACAGTCTTTGATGAACAATGAGTGGTCAGATTTGGACTGACAAAATCCAAACTCATATAATGCCTCTGTAAATTTTGAGTTCCAGTCCCTTGAGGCTTGTTTCAGACCTTAAATTGCCTTTCTTAGCTTGCAAACCATTACTGCCTCAGTGTCATACTTCTTTCCTGTTAGCTCAAATCCTTGAGGTGTAGTCATATATGCTTCCTCCCATAGGTCCCCATTCAAGAAGGCATTATTGATGTCCAGCTGTTGCAGCCTCAAATTATTGGTTGCTGCCATGGAAAAGAACGATCTTACTGTTGTTTTTTTTCACTACACGGCTGAAAGTGTCTTGGTAATCAAACCCTTCCACCTGGTTATAGCCTTTGGCAACCAAACTAGCTTTACGCCTTTCAATGGTTCCATTTGACTTCCCCTTGGTCTTGTAAACCCATTTGCATCCAATCACATACTTACCTTCTGGAAGCTGGACAATATCCCATATTTTGTTCTGCTTCAAAGCTTCTAATTCATCAAACATAGCTTGCCTCCAGTGAGATTCATGCACAGCCTCTGTGAAACTTTTTGGTTCTTACACCTTATGAAGTGCAGAAAGAAACAGGTATAATGTTGGTTAAGGTGTCTCAGCTTAGATTGTTAGCTATTGGGTAATTTTTGGAGCTTCTTGGGGGTCTTGGATGAGATAGGTTTTGCTGATACATGTGCAGGTAGTGTGGAATATTCCTAGCCCTAGTCAATCTTCTGATGGGAATAAACAAGGATTGATCAGGTTGTTGTGGTGAGGCTGGTTCTTGTCCGGCAGTGTCAGCATCATTCTCATCTCTTATGTTCTTATTATCTGGGTTCTGATCATATGTAATGCCATATTCAGGGATAACAGGTAAAGTGATGTTTGGATTAGGAGAGTTAAGCAACGTATGGTGGTCTTTGTGGAAAGAAAAGGCAAACTCAGAAAATGTCATCTCTAGAGACAAGGAATTCATGTTTGTCCAAGTCATATAGTTTATCGCCTTTTATACCAGGGGCGTATCCCACAAATATGCATTTTCTGGCTCTAGAGTGAAGCTTTTTCCTTCCTTCTTTTAGAGTGGAAGCAAATGCAAGTGAACTAAATACCTTAAGCTGATTATAGTCAGGTGGTTTCTTAAAGAGACACTCATAGGGACTTTTGAACCTCGGTATCTTCAAGGGTAGTCTATTTATAATGTAAGTGGCTGTAAGGATGGCTTCCCCCAAAATTTGTAGGTAAAGACACTTGAAATAAGATAGCTCTCGCAGTGGACAATAAATGTTGATGTTTTCTCTCCACAACAGCATTCTGTTGTGGCGTTTCCACACATGAGAGTTGATAAATGATTCCATTATCACTAAAGAAGGATATAAGGTTCAATTCTGGAGAGCATTGTCAGTCCTAATTGCTCTAATTTTCTGATCAAACTGAGTAAGAATAAGTCTATGAAAGGTAGGGATTATTTCATCAGCCTCACTTTTGGGTTTCATAAGGAAGGTCCAGGTGCATCTAGTGTAATCATCAACAATGGTCAGAAACAATTGATAACCACCAATAGCAAGGGTAGAGTAAGGACCCTAAAAGTCATTATGTATAAGATCAAAGGGTTTGACACTATCTTTATTGTGGAGGGGAAATGGTAACCTTTTTTGCTTAGCCTTGGGACAGATTTCACAGACTTTATCAGGCATGACTTCAACAAGAGGACAAGAGGCCTGAATCCTTTCGGCAGCATGATGGGATGTATATGCAAGTCTAAAGTGCTATACATCAAAGGTTTTATCATTGTATTGAGTGTCCAGGAGTCTTATTACACGCATCTTGTAGGTCTGGACAATGATTACATGAGGATTTTACAGCAGAACAGGTAGTGAGCTCACTATGTAAGCTAATAGACTTCTCTGATTGAGCTGAATGCTTTGTCTCCTGGCGGAGGATGAATAGTCCTTGATGCTCCCTAGCTACTCCAATCCTCATCCATAGTGAGAGGACCTGGATGTATCATAAGTTTGCATCAAATACGAAGCTGCATTTATGTGTTTTGGCTAGTTTACTGACAGATAAGAGATTAAATTTGAAGGAAGGAACCAACAAGACATTGTCTATGACCAGAGTTTTTGATATGGTAACTCTTCCAGTATGGGTTACAATGGCTTTGATATTGTTGGGAAGGTTAACAAACATGTTTGACTGGGCTAAGAGATGTGAACATGCTCATAAAACAGCACCTATGATCAGAAGCCCCAGTGTCAGCTATCCAATGAGATGCAAACAATGATGACATGCCACACTTTGAAGTCTGATTACATGACATAGTGAGTATGGGTTGGTTACCAGTAAAGTTTGAAAGGATTGCTGTTTGGTTGTCAGGTTGTGTGTCTTGGGCTTTCACAAAGTTTGCTTGAGGCTGAGATGTTCCAGCAGTGGACTGACTAAGCTTCTGGCATTCCAGCAGAGACAACAGCCTTTTGATATGATCTAGTGACAGTGCAGCTACCTCAGCATTTCCCTTGACTGATGCCTCATTTTCAGTTTCAGAGGATACCTGATTAGCTATTATGTGTTTGCCCCTTACTTTTGATTTACTAAACTTAAAATTAAGTGGAAATACAAAAAGTCTAAAGCGCTTCTCTTTCACATGTCCCTTTTTCCACAATGTGCTCATATCAGTTCCTGCTTCTTATTCCTCTTATCTGTCACGGAAGCCATTGCAGAGGCCTTAATCCAACTCTGTGTTGATGATCTATTCCCTCTTTGTGACTCCCCCAACAAAATTGAATTGTTGTTTTCGTCTAATGAAGGAAACAGTTTCTGCCTCAATATCTGCAATCAATTCGCAGAGTACACTTCGTTAAGCCCATTCAAGAATATGAAGACCTTGTCTCTCTCCTGTTGGTCCACAAATGTTTGGCAGCACTCTGTGTTGCACTTGCAGCATGAACAATGAGGAGGTGGCCTGTAGTACCTAAGCTCTTCCCAAATTCCCATTAACTCCGTATAGTAACCATCTACACTCCTAGAACCCTGTACCACATTGCTCAGCTCACTCTGCAACCTACAGACCCTGCTATCATCTGAATGTGAGAATTTCCTTTGGAGAACATCCCAAATTGAATTGGCATGTTTCATATAAAACACTGTCGATACCAATTAAGGACTTGTTGACTTCAAAAGCCAAGAAGCAATTAAGTCATTACATCTAGCCCACGATGAATGCAGTGGATCATCCTGTCTTGGCTCCTTTATTGTTCCATCAATGAAGCCAATCTTATTTCAAACTGATAACGCAAGAGAAAAGGATCTGCTCCAGGTTTGATAGTTTGGACATGTAAGCTCTGGATAAGCAATCACAGTGATGTGATGGTCACTCGGATGAAAGAAATAAGGTGAGTCGGTATCATCAGTCCCTAATCCAACTTTCGCAACTGACTCCATTGTTGTCTCTTCTCTGAATGTTGGAAGAACTGAGAAAATTTTTGAGATGGAGAAAAATTAAGTGATTGGATTAAGAGAATGAATCAAAGCCCTAAAGCTCTGATACCATGATAAAACTGTAAAGGGATCATTGATGAAAATGGTGAATGCAGCAGTTTTCCTGATCAGACCTTGGAAGAAATCAATTTGATGAACAAACAGATTGAAAGTGTGGAAGAATCTCTCAATCGATCACTTTCATCATCTCAGATATCTTATATACAATGAAAAGGACGATTCTGTAAAAGAAGAGATAACTGCCTCATTAAATGCCAGCTGCGAGCCAACTCAGCAAATTAACTACCTCATAACCGTGACTAATTGATTTTAACTAACTAACTAAATACATAAATTTACTGTCTTGACCTTCTAACACATATGACAACAAAAAATCAACAAATTGTAATCAACATAAAGAAAAATCAAAAGCTCATTTGACTTAATGAACTGCATATAATGGGAGCAAAAAGCAAGAAAACTCAACATGAACGTAAAAAAACATTAATGCAATCGCATTTCATTCGTTTTATTCAGAAGCAGCAATGCGATTATCTGTAAATTGTCTAATGACAACTGGTAGAATTAATTGGCACTAAACGAAACAAACCTGATCTGCAACAAAATGTAGAAACTCAAACAATAGAAAACAATATGGCTTTCTCCCAAAATGCAGTACAAGCACCAGTGTCAAGACATAGAAGTCCGTTTCGAGTTATACGGTGAGTGATAACAATCGTCAGGATCAACTGAAAAAAAAAAAGGGGGGGACGAACGGATACATTGATTAGAAGTTAAAAAACCACTTAAGGCAACACTATTGCAAAATAAATAATAAACAATGATTCGGTGGTTTACGAGTAGAAGCGAGTCCTGCTCTGTGATCTCCGATTCCTTCACCTTCCGTGCGACCACCTGAAATTGGAAACAGAAAAAAAAAAAAAATGAACGGAAGTTCAGCAATGATCTTACCCAGAGTTAAAAGGATAGAAGGATTTCTCTTATCTCATCATCTTCAAAGAACCAGAGAGAAATGAAAGCAGAATGAACTGGCGGGAGTTGAAAAGCGTCGGGACTGGCGAATATATGCGCTCGTGGTTATAAAGAGTGGAGTTTACCCAGAGTTAACCTGGCTTTTAACTGAAGTTAACGTATCATGCGGGATGCGCACACCAGTGGTAGACTCTGTAATTCTGGAATCATGGAGGCCTACCTTTCTTCGCTTTAGAGAAACGTTATGACAATTGGCAGCTTAAGCTAGTTTGTTTATAAATTTGAACGTATGTTTTTCGCCACAAAAATTATATAAAAATATATTTTAAAAAATATAATAATTAAAATTACATATTTAAGATTGAAAATTACAAAACAAACATAGCATAAATTACGAGTAGTCCGCGGTGAACTATACTTTCGATAGTTTATCCGTTAATGGGCTACAACGCATATGGAATTGTAGATTAGGGTAGGATCATCTACTTTCAGAATTAGGAAGGGTTACTTGTTTTTAGAAGTTTATAAGATTATATAAGGTTGCATGTCTTATAAAATATTTTTAAAATATATAAACTTATGAATTTTATTTTAAAAAATAAATTAAAAAATGTTTAAATATAAATAATAAAATTATCTTATACTATTTTATTAAAATTTATAGTTATAAATGATGGTAAATTTTTAGTGTAATAATAATATAAATAAACTAAATATCATTAATATAATACAATTAAAAATATGTCTTTTAATATATAAAATAAAATAATGTAAAACAAATTTACTTTAAGAAGAGATAAATTACAAACATTTTATTTTTAAAACTAAACTACTTTACCAATTTTGACAAAAACTTTGCCAAACATTTTTTAAAAATTAGTAAAATTGCACTCTATATATGCAATTTTTTTTATAACTTATAGAATTACTGTATTGAAAACAATAAAAATACAGTTGTTTAGTATTGAACATAATAATAATAATAATAATAATAATAAATACATAATGGACAAAATTAAAAAGAGAAAAAAATTGAGAGATAACATGTATAAAGATAAAAAAGTTAAAAAGAAAGAGAGAAACAAAATAATGGAAAAAAGAAAAGAATCCAAAATAAGAATAGTCACGTAATTTCATATTGTATAATAAAAGTTTTTACTTCAAACTATAAAATAGGTATAGTTTAGAAAAAGCAATATTATATTAATAATTTCATTTAACTATGCTTAATCTCTCTAGTAAAAGGTCATAAAGTAAATTTATTTATTAAAAATAATATCATAAATTTATAACATATAACCAAATTAAATCCAAACACTTAATAATATAATATAAATTTATAAACTTCCAAAATGTCTCATAAATGTTTCAAAAAATCCATTTGATAGCTACTTTGTTTCGAAGAAAAGCATCTTTAAAAAGGTCTTCGTACCCATTTCAAAGTGAAACTTCTTTGAAACGAGCAACATCCGTAAAGACAAACATCCAAGCAGAATGTGACATTCATCGAAATCACAAGGGCAAACAACAAATGCACCAGAAATAGGAAAGAGTAAAAGCCAGTCAAGTAAATAAAGATTCTCCACTGAAAAGGTTTCGGGAGTTGGCACCGAATTATTAGCTCCAACAGATGTTGGATTCCTAGACCCTAGAGCTAATCTTGGTCGGTTTATACGGTCAGAGGTGTGTGAGGGAGCTGACAACAGCACTGTTCTCCAATGGCTTGAGATCACACTGCTCCACTGGTGAATCATTACCATCTTCAAATTCTAGCACTCAGCCAAGAGACTGGAAATGCATCAACTACAAGGAACAGACCACCAGCAAACAAATAGCAAATGCTCATCTCTCAAATGGATCTCCTTCTGTGAAATCTACTGGCAAACCGCTGCAGCAATTTTTGCTCGAAGATTGTACTTCTTGGCGATTAGGGGCCTCACATCTTGGACCCCTACTAAACTTTCCAAAAAAGGAAGGAGCAGCAACAATTCTGTATCTGAACGATCATCAAACCAGCTTTCAATGGGTATCCCGTTGTCCACTTGGAAACCAAATGCCTGAAAATTTATCAGATACAGTAATAAGCATAAAATGTAAGTTCACTCGATGCTTTGACATATCAAAGTGAGAAGCAGCACATGGCATTCCATTTCAGAAAGCACAAGGAAATACCTGGTTTATAAATTCTCATCGAGCCATGGAACAAATTAAATTATTTTTTTAAAAAAAAATATCAGTGTTCAAAGCTAAAGTGCACAAATCAACTGAATATAGCATCTTTGCACTCAGAAAAATGACATGAAGAGTTCATATTCATATTCAACAAAATAAATATGCAAATTCTACTAGGTCAACGCATGCAAGCTGTTGGACAATGGAAAAGCAATAAATTGCTTTACATCAACTTCACCTGAGGAGAGTTGTCGACTATAATGACACGAGCCAAATCACGGCCAAGAACTGATAGATCTTTTAGGTAGTTTCCATCAACCAGCACACATGAATCCCGATAAACACGATGGCGAAAAATTTTCCTCTTTGGATCCAGTATATTTAGAAGTTGCTCGGCATAAATGCTTTGACTGGCGGTAAATATAATAATCTCAAAAAGTCTGGATACTTTCTCCAAGAAATCTTTGAGATGAGGACGGCATCTAACATATATTGTGTGCTCGTTGAAGTTAAAATTAACTGAAAATGTGAAATCTGCATCATTGCATGGTTCAAGTGTAGAGTGCACCAAGGTCTCTGCAAAAAAATAAGTTCATTTGATGCAAAAGGAGAACTAAAATATCGGCACGTATAGATGAACGATCTATGGGCAAGGGGGCCACAAGCAACGACTGCATACATTAAATAGCCTACATCCACAGATTCAACAAAGTAAAAATAATAGACAAACAAACAAACACAAACACAAGAAAAGGCTGGTCACGTAATTCAATTCTCTCTCTATAAGGATACCATAAAAGCGCAAACAATCAAACTTGCAAAAAGCATGCATAAGGAATAAAATACTGTTCTTGGACTTTTGAGTTTAGATAACTATGCCAGCTTTATTAGAGAACTATTTACTTTTCAAATCCAGTTTCTTGATTAAGACAGTGGCAAAAATTATCGTCAGGTTAGGGTTCACAGAATTTAATAGTAGAATCAAATAATTTTAGGATCATAAGTAATATTATTTTTCAGACAATCACCACTCCAAATGTATTAAATTAGACCAGCCATAAGTAGAGGTGGCAATGAGTTGAATTGACAGGTTGGGTTGAAACTCGAATATTACACGCAACCCACCAACCCGAACCTGAACCGTCAACCCCTCAACCAAAAAAAGTTTATTTTTCCTTTATAATGATTAAATATTACTAAACATATTTTGTATGCTAGCATTTGATTAATGAAAAGTCACAAATTTTCATAATACTAGATTAAGAAAACAATATTAATTTTACCATTTAATTAATTTTTTTTATATTTAGACAAATATTTATTAAATTATTTAAAATATTTTAGCAGGTTCACGGGTCAACCCCTCAGATAACTTAAAATTGACCAATTTATCTTTTTGAATTGTGGGTTCAACCTAATTTCGACTAGCACCTGCAAAAAGTTAACCCAAACTCATTAATTTCAAGTTAAGTTCAGGTTGGATTTTCAAGTCAAGTCAGAAATTACCACCCCTAACCATAAGTGGAAAGTCTTTAATATCAATTTATGACTCAATAATCTATGATAGACAGTAAGCAATTGCAAACCCTGTGTGTATATCAATGACAATTAACTCATCCATTAAAAATAATAACACTGATGAAAATATAAAACATTTTAAATATGTTTACCATCTAAGTCCAGGACAAGTGTGGTTGATGGACAACTTCTTGTTTGTTTAGGCAATAAAATAGGTCGAAATGTAGGGACCACTGAGGACAACTCTGGTAAATTCTTTATAAAGACGAACGGGTCAAAATCATCATATTCTTCAGCACTTTCATCCTCCTGATAGCCATCAGTTGACATATGATCCTGATTGTTCTCATCAATGCACTCCAGATTGGAATTTTTCATGGAGAGATATATAGCTGAAACTTCAGGTGAGAGAACAGCACCACCTAGAATTTACATGGGAGCAAAATCCACTGAATTACTAATGGAAATAATGTTGCAATTTATGAGAACAAATCTAATGGTATTCACTTTGCTAATATACCAGGGCAATCAATCTGGATGTTCTCTTTCCCACAATCCTGAAGCTGCTGGTTCCCATGCTGAAAGAATTTATAGAAGCCTGCTGCAAAGAGTAGGTAAGCAAATCCATCCAATGGCTTAGATATATGATGCATGTGATCTTAGAGGAAAAATGAACTTGGAGAGAAACACAAACAGAAAACAATATACCTTCGGTAATGTCCCCTCCAACATTTCTTGCCAAGTGAAAGGAAGGAGAAAATATGGTGTCCGCAACACAATTAGTAGCCCCAGTATCATGACCCTAAAATAAATAATCAAAATACACCAGATAATGCAAAACTCACAGCCTAAGTTATTATTTGATAAATCCTCATATTCCACTACAACATTCAAAAAGAAAAACAAATTCCATGAAAAGAGCATACATGTAAATGAGCAATGTAACTAGAGTGCATTGTACAATGAATGTAGTGCATGGAGAGCTCGTCAATACCTTATTATCTATAAAAGCATTACTAAATCCACAATCGGCATGGTAGCCCAAAAATGTATTTGAATCATCAGCGTCCTCCAATCTGAATTTTGTATCCAAATTCGTTCCACAAAGGGACTCCTCAATTGCCTCCGAAGGAGTGCCAACTAAAAATTGCAACAAGGACTCCAAATATATTAATTTATACACACATCCAAACATACTAAGATGCATCAATAGGTGTCTCTAGAAGTTATAGGGCTATGCCAAATGATGTATAGTTAAGAGCAATTGAGGATGGAAAAGTCATGGATTGAACTAACAGAGAAGATGGAAGGAGATATAGATCGGAACAATTACAATACTTAGTTTACAAAATTTCACCTAGAGTCTATTAGTGTTGTAAGATAAAAATAAAAGCAGTATAAGTTTCCAGTAAACTATTTCAGGAACACTGATGAAACAGCACTGTGCTCTTCTATCTATTATTTCTCAGCAAAGGCAAAGCAAAATTTTTAAATATAGTGAAAAATGGAGAAACTAAGCCCCTAGACTAAGCATCAAACGCCTCCATGCGAAGAAGACACTAAGGATCTCACACTAAAAAGCAATAAGGCCAAGTTCAAGGCCATACCATTGGACAAGGTTCAATAACCTACTTACCAACTTTCTTCTTCCTAGCAGAAGACGTAATTAGTTCTGTGACTTTCTTTGACTGAACTTGCACATTTTCAGCCAGTTTCTTTTGCTGTCTTGAAACCCCTGGACTAACAAGATCTTGAGAATTTCTTTCAGTTGCTTTCTTCTTGGTTTGCATTGCTCATTAAAGAAAGATCACCCCACCTCTCACTTAATGATGCTTCCTGTACAATTTAGCAAAATATTTCAAGAAGTTCAAATATGGAGCCCAGTTGAAGCCCATGGCGAATAAATAAATAACAACAAATCTTCTAGGAATCATGGTTCCAAGAAATAAGCACTAGCTATAAATAAATCCTCATTCTACAGATACCGTAACATTGTAGGGAAGCCTATTCTGCAAAGGTCAAACAGCTTATGAAAACGACGTTGGTCCACACAGATCAGCACCATGCCCATTTATTTTCATAAGAGCAGTAACCAGCATTGCTGGAACCCGTATGAACACTCGCCCGTTGAATTACTACAGAATATAATTCATAATTTAACAAAAACCTTTTTTTCAACCTAGGCCAAACAGATAACAAGATCAATTGTTAAATTGCAGTTTCCCAATACTGGTTGCCTAAATGGAGCAACGAAAGTTTTTCTGCATGCTACACAAGCTGTAAGAGCATAATCCGTCAAGAGAGAAAATAAAGGCAGAAGCTGTATATAGTTTATACATTCGTTGATCAATAGAGCTGAGAAACATATAGAAATTCAGAAACACAGTTCAGCAAATTTCTACCAACTGATTTGATTGCAGCTAAACAGAAAACCAACGCACCCAATTACAAACAAATACAACGAAAATATAGAAACAAATTCGTATTCCAGCAAATTCAACATGCAGCTGACACCAAACTTGAGCTAATCTAAAACCCTAAAAACCAACACGAACAACAGAAAACAAAACAGCAAAATGTAGAGAAACTATATTCAAGTTCCAAATAATTTTAATAACTCAGAGTCGGATAAAACACGACAAAGAATTCATACCTGGAGTTCAAACTTCAGAAAATCAAGAGTCAATGGAACTGCTCAGAGCTCCATAGTGAGTTAACTTAGAGGAAATAACGAATTTTTCAAAGCTTATTTCCAACTAACCAGTATAAATTTTTCAAGATGAAATCAAAATTTCCTTTTTCCCTCCAAAGATTGGAAATTTAAGAAAATAGAGGGAAAAGAAAAAGAGATCGATTTTTTTCCCTAATTTCTTTTAATTCTTTGGGACAGAAGGAACGGTTGAAGTGTAATACAATTGTTTTCCGCATCAAACTTATCTCTTTCCTTAATTTACGATTTCGGTCTTTAAATTAACGGGAGCTGACAGTACGGACACTTTGGCGTGCCCGTCGTGTTGTGTACTCGCGTCGACATTTAGTACACGTAAGCTTACTTGGCCATTTCGTAACAAAGGTCTCTACAAATTTGCAAAAAAGGGACAAAAATCTCAATATATTGCATCCACAACCATTAAATGCCCCATAAAAATGTGATTTTGGAATTATATTGCTAGTTAAATATCTAGAAATCTAAATAAATATGTTGCTTTTTTTCCTAAGGTTGGTAAGGTTAGGAAATAAGTAATTTATTGTTTAATAAGAATTTATTTCTCAAAAGTCCATAATTCAACAAAAAAACTATTAAATAGAAGGTAAATTAGATAAACATTAATCAAATGTGCATCAATTAAACTCTCTGTCATAGTTTGATAGGATTTATGAATGTCTTTTCCTTAAATTTAGGCTATATCATATCCATACTTAAAGTATGCATTTCATTACATTAGCATCATAAATGTTATCATATATAAAGATTAGCAACGCGATGACATAGAATAATTTTGAAGTATATCAACTAATTAGCAAATTTTATTTCATTTGGGCTAAAATTCATGCTAATAGAACAGTTTACCTGACAACTCATAAACTGTTTAAAGAATAATTAGCTTATGAACAAAAGAGGTGTTTCTTATATGATTAGCTAAGTAGTTTGAACAATTGGTCAAGACAGTTTTTCTTGTGATGTGTCTCCAGAGATTTCTAGTACTTTTAAGTGTCAACTTTATGAATGTATTTAAAGCTAAGCACAACATTCTTATGCATACATTTCACAAAATCTTTTTTCTCTCTTGCACACACATGAAAGAAACATTTGCTTTGTAAAATTCATTTTTTTCAGTGATTATATTTGTTTAAAATTGAATTGTTGTCAAATATATGTGTATACACCAAAATATAGTAATTATCCTAACATTATTATACTATACAATACACACACACACACAAATATCTGGCTAATGAAATATAGTTTGAAATATGCCTTATTTTTTCTCTTTAAAAACATAAAAATAAACGAATAATAAAAATATATAATTTATCATTTTTATACTGCTCATAAAACTTTTACACTAAAGATACACAAATCATTTTTCTTCAAAGATAAAAACCAAATAAAGCCCTTGAAATAGTCCGAAATTGATTGCTCGAGTTCAGAAATTAAAATGAAAGTGTAATTTTCACAAAGTAAAAGGGCCATTGCTTGAAACTTTCGTCCGTCCACTTTCCACGCGGTCACTTCGATGAATGGTGGACCAAATCTTATTAAATGTTGGAAAATTTATGACGGAAAATTTAAAACGTGAATTATTATATATTATCAACCGTAGGCATGGAAAGCATAGAATTGTCTCCGTACGGTGTTTTGAATTTTAAACTTATGAGAATCCAACGCAAAAAGCGCCGAGGTTGATGGAACATTGGCAAACAGGGAATTACTTGTTTAAATTTTATACATAATATGTTAACTTTTAAAAATTTTACTTTAAAGGTTTAAATTTTCAATATGTTTTTGCTTATGTTCTGTAAAAATAACAAATTTATATTTTATACGTAGGGATACATGTAAGATAAATTTATAGTGGGATTATGTCAATTATTTATATTTTTACTATATTATTAAAAGTTTGGTCTTATATGGTTGACACTAGATAAATTTACAAATATACCCTTCTTCAATTTAACAATAACAAAGTTGTCTTTTTAAAATTTATATTTTTCTTTTTTCTTGTAACTACAATTTTTTTTATAAATATATAACACGTATTAAAATAAACTAATATGTACTAAAACAATTAGTATTTTCTTTAATTTTGTATTTTATAAATCTAATATAATCAGCACTTTGTAAGTTGCAACATTAAGTTGCTTAGTCACGTTTATCAACTTTGTTCTTACATTGTTTTTCTATACATAAAAGTAAGACTTTTTTGGCCTATCTCCCGAACGCTAAGTTATGGAAGACCTTTGCATCTACTAGTGCTTTGATAAGCTTTCCATTTACACGCACCTCAACAGATATAAGCCCTTTAATTGATGCTGTTGGCATCAAATTGACTTTGAGGGTGTGAGAAATTGTAAGCAATTCAACGTTCCTGCTCTTCACCTAGTGGCTTCATGATCCTCTTGAATAGCATGTAGAGATCCTAGTTCTAGCAATTTTCATTATATTCAGTCCCTTACTTATAAAGTATCATATTTTGAGTGAAAAAATTTGCTTCTCATCTGCACACTTTCTACGGCTTAAGAATTACAATGGCCTTTATTGGGAGGCGTCCCTTCGTCATCTTGTTCCTCTCTCCACTCATTAGTTGGGTTGTATTTCTCTTTTCCATTGAAGAAGTTGAAGTCACAATGACACTTGGAGAATAATTCAACATCGTCAGTAGCCTAATTTAGAGGTTGGAAGAGAATATTCCTTTTTGAAATGTTGGGAATTTACAACATGAAAGTAATAAACTCTTCTACATCCTTTTACGTTTCAACTCCCACAACTTTTTTTATGCTTTATAGACATCCATTTCAACTTTCTTTTAAATTCCTTTTATATTCCATCTTTGCATGCCTTTCTTTCCATGTCCGCATGCTTTTATGCCAACACAACATTGCTATATGCCAAGGGATCAAATTTATTTTCAAAATATCGAAATCTTAAGGAAGTAGCTAGCCTATACATAGTTAATACATGACCATTCATAATATTGGTATTGGCAGGAGTTCACATTCTTCTCTATTTAAAATCAATGCACCTCCTCATGCGTGCATTGTAATCCCCCAAATGTTTGCTTATCTCAAATACGAACACATGAGTCGATTTCCTTCCTCAAGTCGCTACACATAGGATTACACTTGAGTCTGACACATCTTCCAAATCAATCGTAATGGGTCCCCCTTTGGACACCAATGTATTGAGTAGATTCTAATACCAAAAGTGTCACTGGGTCTAATCCGTCCTCAAAACACCAGTGTCCAAATGAAGTAGTTTGCCCGTGTATAATTAATACAGAACCTTCCTCAAAGTTGATATTGGTAGAAGTTCATATCATGTCAGTAAGATATAAGAAGCAATATGTACCTATTAAAATAGAATTTCATTTGCTAAATAAAATTCTCAAACTTAATTCATGTCACTCTTTCCATCAAACTCATTAAGCTTAGGGTGGTCCATTCTTTAACTTGTCATACCTATGCTAGTTCCTCATTTATAATTTTGCATATGGTTAGGTATTTTTACACCTCCTCGACGAGGGTTTTCATGGCATCCATCATTTTGATTTCACAGTGTCAAACACCCCATGGGCGCTAAAATCAATGGAATCAACCTCATCTTATACACTATTCTCATTAATATCAATTTATTAGAGAATTTGTTCCTCTAATGTCTCAATGGTATATTCAATCATTTTATGCATTCTCTCCTTCTCTTGAAGGGAAATATTCCACAAATTTAGTTCATTAGACTTGCCCTTATCTCAATTTTTATTTGCTTGCATGGAAATGAGCACCCTACTACATTCATTGGTTACTCTTAACACAACTTTAAGCCCATCCCTACTCTAATGCCACCCATTACGACCTTGTTCTTTAATTAACACTTTGATGTGATCACAGGTACCTAGTGGAAGTAAGCAAATGAATCGAATCCGATGTCAATTTTTAAGAACGTGAACTGTGTATTAAATATCCGACTTAACATGGTATAATTGAAATAGAATTTGTTGAATTGTATAGCTGATGTAATGGAACAACCACAATCGATATGTTATGGTCAATTAAAACACCACGACTCATAAAGGAATTTCAACTAAACTCCAAGAAACAAGAATTATCATTCCAAAAAACTCAAAATAATTCCATGCTCCAAAATCTCTATCTCTCAAATGAATAAAATAAATATTCATATACTAGAAAACATATTAAACCTTGATCTTAAAGCTCATATGGCCTAAATTATAATAAAAGCCCAATAACAAATAAAAATAAAATAGAAAATAAAAAATATAAATTTGACAAATCCCTAATGGCCTCATTCTTCTCGTGTTAAAAGTGAATTATTTTCAATTTAAGCTCATGCCCACTTATATCAAACACTAATCTCATAAGCCTTCTCGATATTCCACATCTAACCTCTTCTAATGCTTTAGGATCAATTACGTGTATGCGACACTTATTCACCATGATTCGAAGTCCAAAATGACGGATTATGGAAATGATAAGTGCTTTCTCCAACACCTTACTCAAATATACACATAAAAAAAAATCTTTAATTGGCAAAAACTCCAAGTCCTGAAAAATACAAATGAGCAAATAAGGCATTGTATAATCAAATAGGTCAATATAAACACAATCCTTTAGAAACTCAACTCTCCATATAACTATTTTCCTCTAGGATTTGCCGAATTTTTTTGTTATCATGCTTTTATTGTATTTTATGTGATGTGGGCTTGAGTATTAGGGTTTGATAAGTTTTACAATATATAAATACTCATTTTATTCATTTGAGAGATTTTGGATAATTGAATTATTTTGATTTCTCTAAAATGAGAATTCTTATTCCTCAGAATTCAATTGGATCCACTCTTAATCCTATAAATCGTCTTCAATCAATTCAATAGGAATGTATCCTATACGAATTGTGATATATTAATCGATTCTAGTATGTCGATTGTAGTCATCTTACCGCACAAAACTGGAACAGACTTGCCATTGATTTGGTCTGGGCGAGAGTGAAAACCATTTGGCGTTTGGATCCATAATTCTATAGTACTTGATCATAATTTATTCATTATGGTAGTTATAAGTAATTAAAATATTTTATTTTAACTTTTATTGCTTAAACTTTTCCAATTCCCATCAATGATTTAATGCACTTACATGAAGACTTTCAACTAATAAATATATTTATGGGGAACTCAACATAATTTAATGCACTAGGACTTGATTTTAAAGGCTCACTTTGAAAATCCAAATGCATTTACATGTATATTACATATATTTAACACATATTATATTAAAAAATTATATATGTTAGTAGGTGTGTATTTATATATATATACACATTGGATCAATTGATTTTTAAAATCAGTTGAACTGATTGAGTTTACTAGTGAAGAATCTCATTTGATTGCCAATCAAATTTTAAAAATATTGTTCTCTAAAATCTTGATTGGATTTGATTTATTTTTTCACGTCACATTACATACAACATGATATTCTTTCATCATGTCTTAAGGTTGGTTAAGTCAATTTCTCTCACTTTTTTGAAGTAAAAATTTGTAATCGTGTGAAAAACTAGCAAAAACTTAGAAGCAAGTAAAGATCACACAGGGTTTGCTAGAAGAAACCAATTTATTACCAACTTAAATGCTTGGTGATTTACAAATGATGACCTTACCTTAATTCATACTATTCACCTTCTCAAATGAATGATGGTGATCAAAACAAATTAACGGGGTATCCTATCCTTCTAGATTATTCAATATTATTCATACTCATGTCTAGAATACCTCTGCATTATTACTACATTATTCCATATAGTTCTTCTAAATATTATAATCACTAATCATATAACACAATGATTTGGTAGCTTCCAAGCTCTTTGAGGGATAAGACAAGGTAATCAATCAGGTACTTGGAGCTCACGGCACGGCACAGGCTCCTCATCTAACATGGCTTTTGAAGTATCATTCATGGATCTCCCTTATCGCATACATGGATGTCCCTTAATGCATACGAGGCTTCTTTCTTTCTCAAACACTCTAGTAAAGGCTTGAGTGGATTTCTTGAGAAATTAATTACCATTTCATTATGTTTGGGCTTTTCATTGAGTCGTGATTTCGTACTTTCTCTTGACATTTGGTTATACAACTTCTATTGATGTATTTACTTGAAATGTCAGACTAGTCATTTATCAAAATGTCGACAAGGATTATTAACTAATGATTAAAAGAGATCATACATCTTCATTCTTCTAGATACAACCAATGAATTTTCTTGCATACTTCATCAATGTCTTTTTATTTAACTTTAAATTGAATAAAGACAAAAGTATTGTCTCATGTCTTTTATTGCTAGCAAATTAATACTTGAAAGTTGTTCCATATGACTTGAGTAGTAGATGATTGAACTTTGTTAAGTAATTTTCTCAATGTATTTAGAAAATTAGACAGTTATCTCTACTTAATTATTAACAATGGAATAATGCTTAATGTTTAAATTTGGTGAGACATTTTGAAAGATCAAATGTATCACTAAATGCGTTTAGATCTCGAAATTTGAGAGGAAAGTTTCAAAACAAAATTTTGTTAAGCATCTTATATTATATAATTGTATATATTTTATATGAAAGTTATTTAACAGAACAGATATCATCATTACATATATATATATTTATATATAAATTTTTTTTTCCTATCATCGTCATTTAATCGTGGAAGACGACTGCTATTTTTCCGAGCCATCTACATTTCCCGCCAAATCCGAAGTCCAGATAACGCCCTCCTTGGTTGATATTCCAATTTTCCCAGAAGCCCAACAAAACCCCGCCAAGGGCCGTGCAAGAAGACGAACAGAACCCTAACGCGATTAACGAGCCGCACAAGGTCGAGACCCCGACTCTCCGAGTAGAGAACACAATGATTCGGGCAACGACCTCCACCAGGCCAATTCTGAAGCTCCATTGCTCATCGCTTCGTCAACCGAGCCTCTCCTCCAATTTCTAGCCGAAAAATAGGCCTACGTCGCGCCGGAAATGAAGAAACGATCTGTAAGGATCCAGCACTTGAGAGTGGCTGCGAAGCGACATTGTTCGAGTGCTGATTTTCTGCTAGATTGTCACCCGATGCCTTCTCAGACGTCCGAACAAAATCATCCAAATGATTAGGCATAACCGTGGCCAGATAAGAAACTCGTTCCGTCTGCCACTCGGTCAATTGATGCATATTTTTCCTAGTTCACGTAGATTCTGTTATTTATCTCTGTTTAGATTTCAGATTTCGTTTGCGGAGGACGTACAATATTTAATAAATAGCTCTGTTATTTATCTAACGCCTTTGAATATATAACATTGAGCGCATTTGGATAATTTCATAGTACAGTGGATTTTAAACCCTTGATTTTGTTGGGCTAATTTTAATTAATTAGCTGTGGTAGACTTGAAACCTACTGAATTTAGTCCTTTGAAATATTTCCACCCAATGATATCCTAAAACTCTTTGTTCTTTGTTCTTGCAAGTCTTATCATTGAAACTAAGCTATTCATTTTGGCACTACACTTTTTATTGCCTGATAGGAAAAAAAATTTAGACGTGCTCCTGAGAGAACGATCACACGATGTAAAATATTCAACAACAATGTAAAGCCAATACTTGTTTTGTTTTACAGATTCTGTGAAGAAGTAGTCCGTGGATTCTGTTCAAAGTAGAAATTGCCCATGTTACTTATTTCACAGCACATTCACACTACTTGCTGATAACGGGCCAGAAAATCCTGCGACAACTGAAATTATGCCTTCCCGACATTCTTATATCCTAGAGTGACAAGGGGCCTGAAAATGATGACGCAACTGAAAGTGTATCTTCTCTAAAAAGATGAGCAAAGCCTTTTTGAGTGTATATACCACGTGCTCCGTTTCCTTCTTTTATGAAAGACGTGCCTTGAGTAGGCGAGGTAATGCTGTTTGATCTTATCTGCTGTAAGCCCTGGGAACGTTTTCTATTCAGATGTTTTGCATTGGTTAAGCCTCCATTTGAACTTTTATCAGAAAGCCGCCGGCTGCTGGTGCCTGGCCTTGATCCAAAGTGGCCTTCATGCTCAATTACTACTTTACTTTGTGCCTTTTTCTGCTCCTGCACAATAGATGAAACCTCATGTATTAAGGTAAGATCTTAGGTTGGAATATCCTATTGGGCGTGCATATATCAAAGATGGCCTCACGAAACAAAGAAAATTATTATTATTTGTAAATGAGAATAGAAAAGATGCTGAAGGTAACTACCCTTTGTCTTTGTTTCTCTTCTTCCTTTTCCTTCTTCAGCATATTATATTCTTCAAGCATTGCTAGCAGAGGAACCTGATGTCAGAAAAAAATTTCCCTTGTAAGAATAAATTGTAATTTCTATGACAATTAAATAAATAACAGTCCAAATTTGGAACAATAAGTCAATTCAGATCAGTATTTCAGATGTCAAAAGTTTGAGGCCTTATGAAGAGTAATTTATCCTACCATGTCAATAGGGTTTAATTGTATATTTCTTTTATTTATTCTTACTCTCAATTGTATGATAATTACCATTTCCTTCAAATATATCTTTAGTTGAATACTTGAATCTCTCTTGTTAAGAGTTAACATCTGAAGATGTCATCAAATTGATTCCAATAATGATTCATCAAAATAGCTATAGCAGGTAGAAGTATACCTCATCATACAAGAAAACCTTCTTTCTTTCATCTTCCCAGTGTTTAGTCTTGGACATGAGCATGTCCACCAAAGCTGCAAAGAAAATGAAAGCCGAGGAAATGCACTTCTTAGTCTTGGATATGAGGAAATCACTAAACATTAATATTAGAATTCTAGCACAATTTTGATGCTGCACTAGATTTTGCTTGAAGATAAATTTATTACTTCAATAAAATTAACCTGGTATCTTGTTGACCATCACCCTG
The DNA here is from genome assembly GCA_019155195.1 of Avicennia marina. Lineage (NCBI taxonomy): Eukaryota > Viridiplantae > Streptophyta > Magnoliopsida > Lamiales > Acanthaceae > Avicennia > Avicennia marina. The sequence goes on from CM032763.1 coordinate 10,469,642, forward strand.
GCACGCTCTGCTCTTCTAAGGTTTTTGTGAGCACCTCTGCTAACTGAATAACGATTTTCATCCTGAAAACAGTAAATTCATTTTAAGATTTTCTTGATGAGAGTACTTTCTGAGCACATTTTATGGACAAGAGAAGAATCTGACCCTGCTGTATTCTTCCAACCAACGCTCTTCATCACGGGCCAATATCCATTTCTCAACCTTCTCCATGATCACCTTTCTGCTAGCAGATTCTTCCTGAGCTCTTGATATCTGTTCATCCATAGTTTTGAGGAGATCGGCATGATCAATCTCCCCTTTTATATGTTGCTATCAGTCTAAAATACTTATACCATAAGCAATGACTACTAAAATTCTCTTCAGAAAATTCAGTCTAACCAGAGTTTATTTGTCCGATTATTTTTTCCATTTCTGATCTGGAAGGTATTTCCATGTGTGATCTGCTGCACATCTCCTCGAGCTCTATTTGCTTTTTGCTGAAAAACTCTTTCATCATGCTTGCTTTCAATTGATCCAGTCTCTTGACTTCTGTCTCAGCCTTGAAACATTTTGGATCAAACTGAATCATTGCAGCACTAAAGCAGTAAGTCTCTTGATGAGTTTCAGGTGGATGTAGAGTGTAGACATACCTGCTGAGCTATGTCAAGTGTAAGGCTTCCGGGAGTGGATATCTCAGATGATGCCAATGATGATCGGTTGGTGACATGGAGAAATGGTTGACGATCTTTATAGGGTGTGTCCATGAGATTCCACAAGTCAGCCAATGATTTACCAAGTTGTTGAAGCTACATTAATCATGTCAGAACTCAGATCAAAATCTGGAGTTAGAAATGAATTTTTTAAAATAAATAATCTCTTTTGTTTCCCATTTTTAGTGCATTTCATGCTCATTGTCTATCCTGTAAAGATCAATAAAAAATTACCTTGTTGAGCCGCATTTGCCTTTCTGATTCAAGGGATTTCACTGTGCTATCAAGCTTTTCCAGAATAACATCACTGATATTTTTTGACAATCCAGACAATTCATTCAAGCTTGGATGTACTTTGGTGATGATCAAGGAAGAATCCATTCCTAAAGTGGCTGACAAGTTTTTGATTGTGCTGATATGCCTTTCCACCTTCTGGAGTCTATCACTCTTTGATTCAAATGATTATGGAAAAAGAAATATCAAAATCAATAGTTTTGTGAAGTTCATTTGTCCCTAAGAAAACAGGCTTATACTACCTTCTCAGTGTGAAGTCTCTGAAGCTCATTTTGGTACTCCTGAAGTTTTTTAAGCGAAAGATCATTCTCATTAACCGAAACAGATGGTGATGAATCACTATACTCTGTTCTGCCCGCTATCTCTGCAGAAATTTTATGAATTTGCATTTGTACCACTCGGAATTGCTTTACTCGATCTTCTTTCCTTAATTGCATCTCTCTGAGTGCTGGGGTTATAGAATTTAGTTGCTCCTTCAGTGTTCCTGTCATTTTCCCTGGCTGTTGTGGATGGAAAGAAAGTACTTAAATTAAGACAACAATGATTTTATTTGCATTATCATGAAAGTGTGGGTTCTGCAGACATTTGTGGAAATATGGTTTCTGCAATATCTGGAATGGGTTGAAGATGCCGTTTCATTATATTTAATAAATTTCTTATACAGTGTATATTCTTATTTCTTAATTGGCTTGGCGAAGTATTTTTACTACCCTAACTTGTTTTCTTGTATTTACTAGCTCGAAGAAGAGAGCCTGCCTTACCCTTCCAGGGAGCGATCTTTCTCCAAGTGACAGAAGAAGATGAGTAAATTGAGCCTCAGATTCTGCAAGTTGCTGATGCAGTCGAGCTCGTGAAATGTTTGCATTGTCAACTTTCCTTCTGTGAACTTCGAGGCACTCCTGTTCAAGTTCCAGCAGAACCTTTTCCCTCTCAAATTGGTCTTCTCCAACTTCATCCCATATAATCTGCTATTATTAACATCAGGAGCTATTAAGGTAAATTGGTTTGTTATACAGTATTGCATTGCTGACTGAAAACTTGCCTGTAATTCTTGTAGCAAATAACCGCATGATGTCTCCAACAATCCCGAACTTCCTGTCCCATTTGCTTTTTGGAAGGATCCCATCAAAAAATCCTTCTCGAAATGGAAGACCAAAAAGGAAAGCTAGACTTGTAAGAAGAGTGTTTTCCTAGAAGCAACTATCATTGTTTTCTGCATTTCTAGGGGAGCTTTAACTTAACTGTAGACATGGAGGGCCTAGAATAAGGTAGGGCCTTTGGGAGTGAATATTTGCTTGAAAGATAAGGTTTCACCAATGGGTGATGGTGAAACTTTGGGTTCAAGGGTTCCGTGTTGCTCATGCTCCTCAAACTTTTTATGCCCTCTACTCTTTCTAAAGGTTCTGACTTGATAAGTTTATTCGTTTGTGTCAAGCAGGTGGACTATGCCCCTATTATTAGAGTTCCAGTTATAATGCTCTCATTTTTTATCACTCTTTTTAACACTTTAACCAGAACTTGATTCCCAAGCAAAGCTTTGAGAAAAGAGCAAACATCCTTAGAAATTGCTCTGGTATGGCAGCTGCAGGCAACTGAAAATGCTAAAGTGTTTTCAGTATCTCTGCTTTTCACTTTAAGTCTCAAGTCATTGTTAATCATTGTAAGATTCCTTTGGCATCACCATCATGAGGAAGATTAGTGATACGTTTTCCACAGAATGACATCTCACCTTGTCTACCTTTGTTTAGTGTTTATATTTGTAACTACAAGTACATTATTTACGCCTTGAGATGCCCATTTGAGTGAGATGAATGAGATCAAGGTTACCCTTTGGTGGGCTTTCTTCATCAATATGCTGTATTAGGTGGCGCGGATGAAAGGAGAAGGATGCCAACTCATGTCAAATGTCTCATGATTGTGAGTTGTGACGACTCCCTTCTCTTTTTTTATGAATAAATAAAACTTGCATTGATTTGGGAAAGTCACAGGAAACAGTCGTCATTTATGGAAGAAAAAGATGACTTGTCAAAATAAGCTGACCAGTTGCTTTTTTTTTCTGCAGATTTAGCTAAGGTATGAGCAGTTCTGTAATTTTATAAAGCTTCCATCTTCCCAAGTCCTCTTTCGTTGATACTTGCAAAACATGCCCCCTATCCGCATTCCGGCTTGTGGAAAAATTATCATTTTATTAATTCTAATAAAATATAAAATTATTATATTTTTGATAGTTCAATAATAAAATAAAGGATTAATTACACAAGTCTATGAGACTTTGCGTAAATACAGGTTATGTTTATATTCCTTTTCCATTAGCGTTTTGAATGGAAATTGAAGAAATCATAAAAAAGTTTAACTAATTTTTCTATTATGTATTTAAATTCTAGTTTTTGGTTAAAGAATTACAAAAAGAGACTTTATTGCTAATAATTGTAGTTGATTGGTTTAAAATCTTAATTTATTACAAAAAAGTATTTTTAAATTTGAAATATTATTAAGGGCATCATTGTCCATAAAAAAGTGGAAAAATTTTAAAATTGAAAATCAATGTAAATTAAAAATAGTTAATTTTTTATGGCATTATTAATTTTCAGTCAAAAATCTAATAGAAAAAGAAAAATGTAAACACATTAAATATAGATGGGAAGTTTTTTAAGATAAACAAGAAAGAGATATAGTTTGTAATTATGGTAACTTACATGAAAGGTTGGTTTAATTCATCATAAAATAAAATTACTTAATTATATATTTTTAGAAGAACAAAGAGAAAAAAAAAAGGTGATAAAAAAATGAGGAAAGAGACTAAACATTTATTAAAAAGAGAGAATCTAAAATAATAGTAATGAAGAGAAAAAAATTAAGAGCATTTTAATTCATTTATATTTAAGGTTAAAGTAATTATTAAATAGTATAATAGATTTATTAAAAGATGCACTTAAGAAACTTATTAAAATGACTAATGTTAGATATTATAAAAGATAGTGATAATACATAGAATAGATAGTATAGATAATTAGTGATTAAAGGTATGTTAGGAAAAATTATATCAAAAGTTTTAATAAAAAACAACTTTTAATTAATATTAATTAAATAATTTATTATACATTATAGGTTAATAATAAGTGTACAAATGAATTTCGAGTCGAGTATTTCTATTTTTTTTTAGCTTGAGTTCAAGGTCGACTAGCTTAATAATTTGAGCTCGAGTTCGAGGTCGAAATAAAAATATAAGTGTTGAGTTCGAGTTTAATTTAATTTATATAAAATTTTAATATTGTTTAATTTAATTATTTTATAATAATAATATATAATAAAAATGATTTTTACAATCATTCGATTAATGGGAAGTAATAAAATATTCAAAAATATATCCATTCAATTAAATTTAACTAAGAGGGTAAATTTAAAATAAATTTTGAAAATGAAACATTATTTTAAAGCAATTGAAATTAAATATTGACAATATCTTTTGAAACATAACTTAAAATTTATAAAATGGTAAATTAATTTTTAAAATTTTTTTTAAGGTTCTCAATTATGTATTTAAAATATTTTAATAGCTAGATAAAAATAAATTTTTAGGATCCTTTGTGAACTTTTCAACAATATTATAATTTTAATCTATCTAAAAATTTTATACAATTTATATGATATTTAATAAATAATACATATTTATTATTTTGATAAGATTTTTGTAAGGTCTTTCTATTGCTTTCATTAACTTGCCAACTTTCGAATAATTAATTTGAGCTCGATTTGAACAAGAGTTTAAACTTAAATAATATCAAATTTAATCAAACTTTAATTACATCGAGTTTATGAATGAGCATGAGTCATCTGACCCTAGTTAGATCCTCGTTAATAGTATAGATAATAAGACATTAATTAACCTCAGACGTCGGCCGCTTTACATGACGGTATAATATCAGCGCAAACGCTATTTGTGTTAGCCACGTCACGTCACCGCAAGAAGGGAACAGCCCAACGGGTCGGATCCTTGCTCCGACACCAAAATATGAATTGTATTCCAGTTTGACAATGATCTAATTCAATCAAATTAAATGAATATTGTTTCATTGGGAATTATCTCTAGTATATTGTGTAAAATAAATCGTTTTATTCCTCAAATTGTATTTAAGAACAATTCAATTTCATGATATAGTTGTTTTTGTTTCTTCATACAAATAATAACCACATCATTACATTAATTAATAAATAATGCATTTTTCAATCATTATTAAATTATAAAAATGAAAATAAATTTTGCGAGATAAATATGCATATTTTATTGAATTTAAATTCAAAACTTCATCTGAATGTAACGAAAATTCGGGGTTTACAATTGTTATTACTATTTTTTTTGTATTATTGTTATTGCTTGAAAATTCGGGGGTTTCCAATACGATTGGGTCCAACGAAATGTAACCCAGCCAGGCCTTGGCATCGGGTGCAGTTTTTCCTTATCATTCTATTTCATTTTTGTTTTAACATTGTGTGCAGTATCTGTAAAGAAATACTACTTTTTCTCACAATAATGGCCTTATTTGTTCAATATAAAGTCCAATTATTTAATTTTCATTGTTGATACTTTTTAAGTGAACTAATTGGATCCGTGACTACTGCATATGAAACAACCTGACTAGCAGAAATAATACATGGAGCATTCTTATTTGATTCTTAATTGGATTTTGAATATTTGAATATTATTACACATTCCTCTCAAAAATACAAAATCGAGACAATTGTTTTTGGTTTTTTCAACCTCTTCTCACTGATCCACAAAGGGAAAGCTTGCATATATAAACGAATGAAATTCTTTTCATGTCTTCTTCAAATCTTGCTAGAGTACATCAAGTCATAATCATACTCCATGCTAGCTAACTCAAATCCTAAACAAGTATTACCAGAGCAATAACCAAGCTAAAAACCAACACCCCATTGTACTTCTTTCCATAGGAGTCGTGAAGAAGTATGTCGTCAAGAACAGGGCCACAGAGCACACCATCTCCATCTTATAGTGGTTTTCCCTCATGATTCATCTGGTTTGAATGTGACAGAGTTGTCTGAAAGTTGATCATGTTCCATTGCTTTGCATTGGGAAATATTAGCCATTTGGTCCTACTCGTACATATAATATGAAATCTCCTGCACAGGAGTCATTGGCATCCCCCATGGCCCATTACCTGCACACTATGGACTACAGAGAAAAATGAGTCGTTCTGATTGAGGTGATTTTGATGGCTTTTAGTTTAGGGAAGAAATGCGTCACGACACACCATCATACCACATAGGCATGTCATTCCTTTTGACGGCCAACAGGCAAGGTTTTATCCGAATCAGTTGCCTCACTTTTGATGTCAAGATTGTCAATGTCCCCAGGTACGGGCCATGGCTCTCCCACAATTCTCTACTGGAATTCCCTCCCAAAGAGAAGAACCTTGATATTTCAGGAAACGGTAGAGGATACGACGTTGTCATGCACACGGGCAATAGTAGGAATGGCTGGAATACACATGCCCAATAGTCTCCGAGTTTGGGGAGTGTGGTGGGGGGCGGGGGGGGATTGGTGATGACTTGTAGGTACAATATTATTACTGACTTTAGAGGAGATGAATCCTGCTTTTTAAGACAAATCTGAATTATGGCCAAAGGAACTCTACAAATCCGCGTGGTACAAATGCAATGTTCAAATGCGAGTTGCAGTGCACGAGATGCAAATGGAATGTTCAAATGCCCCAAAAAAACAAACAATAACTATACTTCCAAATTGATGATTGAGAAGGAAACTGTTGAGAAATTTTCCAGTCAACCTCATGACGTGATTATAATAGAATAGGACCAAAAATTTGGGGAAAGATTTTCTTCACAAATCTCCAGTTTTAGACAGAAGAAAATGGAAGCCTGACAGATGTCCGAGAGAGTAACATGCTTCCCAGCCCCATGGCTTTTGTTGTCAGTGCGGGCCGTGGTTTGATATCACTGTCATGGGCTGACCAGAGGGCCCAGATTTCCTTAAGCACTACTAGTGAATTTCCCATCTTATTTTATTCTGCAATTGGGAATATTGAGGCTATGTTTGTTTCCAACATTAGGACAATTTGAGTGATTTGAGTAAGATGAAAATTATATTTGATTTGTTAGATTTGGATGGATAGGAAAATTATTTTTATATATATGTAATATGTAATAATGATTAAATGATGTAATTTTATGGATAGAAATAGGCGTTGATTTGATTGCGTATAAGTATAATAATTAAAAAATTATTAATTAGTTATAAAAGATAAGAGAGAAAAAAATTGAATTTAAATTTAAATAAAATCTGTATAATAAAATATTTAATTTATAAGATTTTTAAGCGGCAATGAGTAGTGTAAAAAAAAAAAAGAAACAAATATAGCCTGAATTTTCCTAAGTCATGTTTTACTTTGCATGATTTTTTTGAATAAATCCAGAAAGGAAAAGCAAACCGACCCACAAAATGAGAAAAATGAAAATGAAAACAACCTATGCATATTTAAAAAAGCCCAATAATTCCTTCAGGCCCATATCACGTGGACTTCTACATATCTAATGCGTTCTCGGACTGGAGAAATTAGTTTTTGAAGAGAGACTACGAGGTTTTGGGATCTTTTTGGTTAGAACTTTTAAGCTTGTGAAAAGACCACAACCTTGGTGAGAAGGGCGTGCTGCAGAATGTACGATTCATGGTCTTTTAGGTTCTTTAAATTCTGCGAGTACTGTAGTTACTCAGATTAATGCAGTCAATTATGTCTCTTATTTTGCTTCAAGATTCTTCTTCTTGGTAGGTCATTTGTGGCATGCAAGAAGAGCTCGTACAGTTGCAACAAGATTTGAAAAGGGAAATGATCATAATTATGAACTTATTCTTCCCACGTTAGGGAAATAATAATGACATAAAGAAAAAAAATAAAAAAATTAGAGAAGATAAGTAAAAATGAAACGCATAAAGAAGTAACTGTATATTAGTATTATATTTAAATGACTTTGATCATTTTATAAAAGGACTATGCAAATTTATTAACTAAAACGTAGACAATATGCAATCAAATTAACTTCAAACTCTTAATAATATGACATGCATGTATAAACACACATACACACATATGATTTGTCGTGTGAAAAGTAAATTGAATTACTTTCATTACTCACAAATAAACAAAAAAAATTTTGATTACCCCTTTCTAATTTATATCTCTCAATCATTATTATTAAATATTATATAGATTATTATTTGAAAGCTCTATGACATAAATGAAAAAATAACGTGACAAGGCGATTGCAAGGTCAAATAATTTCGACTTTATCCTGTAATGCATGACACCCTCATTCATGGATATTAGACAGCTAATGATTCGTAATTATTGGCGTTGGTCAATTGACCTAAAAGAAAGTACACTGCATATTCATATTTAGTTCACCAATTACCAAACAAGGCTGGACAAATTGACATTTTCATATTTGACTTTTGTTTCATGCAACACCCCAATCTCTATTAAATTTTGTGAGTCATTTAAGTTGACTGGTATATTCGTAGAACCGGTCTATATTCCAACAATTATCACATTCAAATAAGCTATGTTTATTTTGTTGGATGTGATTATAATTCAAAGAATTATTTAAATGATAAAAGAGTTTATATAAATTAATTAATTATTAATAATTATGTTTCATAACAGTCATTATTTTATGTGATTATTTTTATTTTTTTTATTATAATCTTAGTGTGAAAAGAATTCAGTTAATAATATTAGGTTAAAAAATAGTTGTTCGGATAATTTATAACTAATTCTTAACATCTTGATTATTGTATCTTGATTCTCATCTATAATTATTTATTTCACAATTTTAAAATTTTGTACTAAACTTTATATAATCGATGGCTTTAGTTAATTAAAAAGTACATTAGATAAATTTGAATAAAATAATATATTTCACATTATCACTCAAAGTAAACATAATTTTTTTTGTGTTAAATGTTAATTATGTGTTAACATTTTATATTTTTTGCTATATAAAGTAATTTTATAACATTTTCCACCTTGCCTGCTTTTAATATTTTATAATAACATTTTTTATTTCATCTCACCCACACCACTCCCCTCTAAAAACAGCCCATAGATTGCAACGTCCTTTCGATCCTACGTCTAGCGGTATATACTGTGGATCTTTTCACGTGTGTCACAAGTGATGACACTAGTTCAAATTTTTACAAAAAAATCTTTTAAATTAACAAAAATTAAAAATAAAAAGTGCAAAATAAATAAATAAATAATATAGAAATATTTAAAATGTTTAAGATACATAAATTTAAATATCTTCATATTATGTTTTATTTTTTTGATTTCATTAATTAAAATTAATTTTATATCCTTTCAATATATATAAATATATTTGTTTGTTTTTATTCAACCATTGTCATTATATGAAAATACAAAATTATTGGACATTATAATACCTTACCAAATGGTATTTGATTTTATTTTAAAAAATAATACAGAAACCATTGCAATATTTATGATAAATAAATTAAAGTATTTTTGTAATATATTTTAAGTTTCAAATTCATTATTAAAAATTAAATATATATTTTTTTGTGCATATAGTTAATTTATTCATCTGTTATTTTTATCTAAGAGCAAAAAAAGTTAGATTTGAATTATGACATGTTGAAAAGATTCACATCCGATGTATATCACTGTATGTAGGATCGAAGGGACAGAATGCAACTATATCACTTTCTGCCCCATTAAATTTCTTAAAAGGACATGCAAAGCTGCCATCCTCATGCTTCTAGTTATCTTCCCGTTCTCTCCTTTCTCCTTTCACTCCCTCTTTTATTTAGGAACAATTCTGGTAAGCTCAAAAATAGACATCTCGAATGAAAGGAGTTGAGTCCTGTAATGAAACAACCACATATATTTTCTTGGAAAGGAAAAATAAATGTCAACATCCAGTTGGGTACAATTTGCAGTAGCCTGTTCTTGAACGAAGTACAATTAATTGTAGGTAACATACATGCACATGTAGGTATATAACAAAAGATTAAAATGGAGGTGGTGATCATTTGAGACGCTTGCACAAAGTGAGACCATCTCCGATGGAGAGATGAGCCAATTCGATGCGAGGATCTTCGGCAAGAAATAAGTTGAGTTTTAGGATGTGTCCTCTGCATCCCTTCAAGTAGTCCTGCATCTCATCCTCCTCCGATGCCGCCACTGTCCCAGACCATAAGGTGTTGTCGTATGCTATGATTCCTCCAACTTTAACCAGCTGCAGCAGCTGCTCGTGGTAGTTGATGTAGTTTTCCTTGTCAGCATCCACAAAGGCAAAATCAAATGTCCCTTCTTCCCCCTGATTTTCATCAAAGTATCAACGAATAATTAATACTCAAATATATCATGCACGAGAGAGGAAAACATATTTGGTAACTTTCCATCACCTAAAAAGAATGCATTGCTTTAATAATTATATTTGAAATAGTCCACCAAAGTCTTTTGCATGGCTGTTTACTTGTTGCTTTGTGATTTTCATGACTCGTTTGTTAAGGGAAGAGGTGCAGCCAACCAACCACTAATGTCGTGTGTGTGTATAAAATTAGTGTTGAGCAAGTGATAGTGATGAATGGTATTCTTGATTAAAGTATACAACTTTTTATAAGAATTATATGACATATATAATATTGATTAAGGACTTTGAACTTTTTTGTTTCTTAGTTGTAAGTAATAAAATTATCAAATCATTACTACCTTGGCCAGGAACTCCTTCATGACTTTCATGGCATCAGATTGAATGAACTGAATTTTGTGAGCCATATTTGCCTTCTGGATAAATGGCAATCCAGTCTCATATGCTTCCCTATCTGGATCAATGGCTACTATCTGAAAAAGTATTTACAACATAAAATTTTTGTTAGTCATCCTTAATTCTGAAGCTTAATTTACGGGATAAATTTTATTTACTACTTGATTTTGAAATTGTGAAAAAGTGATTTACTTTGCCATCTTGAGGGAGAGCAAGAGCTGTTGACAGAAGCGAGTAACCAGTGAAAACTCCGACTTCTAATGTCTTCTTTGCGTTCATAACTTTCAAGAGCATAGAAAGAAACTGACCCTCATCAGCAGGCACGTTCATTAAGCTCCTGATCAAATACATAGCAACAATTCTAGATCAATTACGAGAAAAAGAAAAGCCTGAGAGAGGTCGGGGAAATTTGGATTAAAAACAGGCCATAGGCAGCTCAAGTTTGGCAAAATTTCCTAAATCTCATACCAATACTGATACTTGTCCACAGTGGCATTCCTGAGTTCTTTGAGCTGTTCATGCTCTCTGGGATAGGCACTTGTTTCCAAGAGGTACTGCATTACAAAGAAGAGCGTCAAAATTATCATATGAAATTAATGATAATGGTCAAGTATAATGGAAAAAAATAAGAGTAATGAAGCAATAAATTCATTCAAGAAAAATATTCCTCACATCTATTTTCAAAGTCAGAGTCAAACTTTAAACTTCATTTAATGACAAAATTAGGTAAACAGTATCCAAGTACGATGCCAAATAAAGTTCTATTTTTAGAATGACACAGACGAGACAAGTTAACTCATAGATAATCAACTTGCACGTCATTCATGAGTTGGAATCACTTCAAAGAGAACTCAACACCACAATCTTTTCCTTCTTCTTCACAAAGTTCATAAGAAATCTCGTCATGTTACGGCTCATTAAGAAATAAACCAAGAAATTTATGCATTTCTATATCTCGACGTAATTCTAATGCCCGTAACCGAACTCAACAGATATACGACGCAGATATATTATTTTCAATCCTCAATTTTCAAAACACCAAATAGTAAGCCATGAGAAGAGAAATCCAACCTTAGCGAGAGCCTCGCTCTGCAGGATGGTGCCGTAGAACTTCTCTTTCATGGTTGAATGAGGGAAGGGGAGGCAGAGAGGGAAGAAGATGAAGATATGTGGTCGAAGGAGCAAAAACGAAGGCGATTGAAGAACAAGTGTTCGATGATATGTTGATATTCCCTTCTGAGTTGGAATGGGGAAGAAGAGGGGCCAATTTATAGATGCCCGTTTGGGCGGCAACGCGGTCAAGCTTCGTTCGGAGAAAATGTCGCGCCCAACTAACATAACCCCCCCAGTTATTTTATTGTTATTTTTTTGGTGGAAGGAATACGACGTCGGTTAGTCGTGTAGGTTTGTCATCTCTTGCAATTTGCAAAAAATAAACTGCACTTAGGGTTGAATATTGTTCCTTTCCTTCCACGGTTTCGGCCCATTATTGGCTCTTACAGAATAATAATTTAAGATACTTATTGTCCGAATAATTTAATACGCGCCAAAATAATTGTGTCAGTCATTGTCTTTTTATTTAAGAGATTGGGAAATTGTTGGGAGATGAAATCTTAAAATTTATTTATTTTTTTCCTTTAAATTTGGGTTTACCGATGGGCCAAATTTTGGGAGTGATAAAAGTAAAGTCAGGAGGACATTAGGATATATACACTTAGAAAAACTTAGGAGATAAAGGGGATTTTCTTTTCATATAATCAATTTCTTCTTATTTTTTTATTTTTTATTTTATGTCTTGGTTACTTAGACTAGTGCCAAGATGAAGTAACGGACTTTGTCTTGTTACATTTCATGCATACGGGTGTGTGTATGTATATTTCAGAAAAGTAGTTTTTATGCACGTACAGAATTCTATACACACACGCACACGTATGAAAAAAGTAATTTATCCCTTTTTTCTTTTTAACTCTTTGGTCAAAATTAATTTATGAGAAACATGAATCATGATTGGCCAATGATTAAATTCTTGTTCACCACAAATATATTTCTACATATGTGTAATAATTTTGTGTGTTCTATTACTGAGTAATCAAATATGAAACTATGAGTAAATAAGATATGAAGAAATACAGAGGGATAACTCCCCAGCACAGCAAAGTCTAAAGATACTCAAGATTTCCATGATCATTTCACTCCTCTTTCTCAATTAATAAACCCTCAAATCAATAGCCCAACTAATAGTCGACATATTAGCTGTTAAGCGGAATACATTAATGTGATTTAAAAAACAAAGAAATGACAGGTTAGTGGGTGGAGGGCAGAATAGGGATAGGGATAGTTGAACCACATTCTGTGAATGGGGAAAAGGATACTATTATTCAAATATTGAAGAAATGGTCAACTTGCGTTTCTATTGGTGGAGAAGTCAAACCTGCTTTTTCTTGTTTTTCTCCAAGTCTTCTCTTCGGACGAATTCAAAAATTAGTTATAAATGCACACGTCTCAGATCGGTGAAAATCAATTTATTTTGTTCCAGTAAATTGATGACTCAGTTAGATCATTTAATTTAAAGTGTGTGTGTTTATAAAAATATAAAAAGTTTTTGATTAAGATAGAAAACACTGATATTTATATGACCAAGTACAATACACACACACATTGTATTTAAGAAATGACTTAGTACATGAGAATATCGGCATATTGATAATTTATTTTTTTTGACTAAGTAGGATTACCAAAATCAGTCAAATTCTTCATAGATACGGCACGTACGCGTGTGTTTACGTGTGTTTAAAATTTAAGCATCAACAATATTCAAATCTATCAGTACCCCTAAAAAGTACATAATATTTTATTAATATCCCCCAAAGTAAATGAAAAAAAGCAACCTTTAACTAAATATTGTTTGATTCGATTTTCATAACGTTGCTATTTCCTAGAAAAACCTGAAATTCAAATATACGACTATACTAGAAATCTGTTAAATTGAAATGGCAAAAGATCATGCCTTTCACAGTTTTACCATGAATTTGAAACGTAAATGATATTATACAATAACTCCATTTTAAATTCGTTTTAAATTGAAACGGTTCTTTTAACTGTCTTAAATTTAGAATGGTATTACAACATATTCCAATTTTAGAACGGCCTTCTAAACCCCATTTCAATTTTAGAACGGTATTTGTTGTCGTTCCAACATTTGGAATTGCTTTTGATTAACTGTTCCACTTTTACAACAGCTAGATATAGTCGTTCTAAATTATGAATTTGGAGTTTGAAATGTCTTTTTTTTACCGTTCCAAACTCTTGATTTAAATTTGGAACAGCTATATCAAGTCGTTCCAAATTTGAAATTTGGAACGACGATAAAAAGCCGTTCCAACTTTGATATTTGGAACGACCTTTTTTATTGTCGTTCCAAATTTATATCAGGAGTTTGGAAAGGCTTTTTGTTGCCGTTCCCAACTCCAAATTTTAAATTTGGAATGTCATTTATTGCTGTTTCAAATCCGTTCTAAATTTAAAATTTGGAATGACGATAAAAAGCCATTTCAACTTTGATATTTGGAAAGGCCTTTTTTATTGTTGTTACCCGTAGAGCTCACTAGATGTCATTTACGCATTTTTCTAACTTTAAAACACCTTGAAACCATTCTCAAATGGTAGTCGAAGCTTTTTTAAAGGTATCTTTACTAATAAACCACTAATTTTTGACATATATGATTAATGCTATTATTTGTGTAGATTTTTAATACTTTAGTGATTTAGTTTATTATGAACATCCCATTAATTTGTGTATGGATATGAAGTAGTGAGTTGGACTATAATTGTGTATTGTATTCTTTTAATTGGATTATGAAGATCTTGTAGAGAAGATTTTTTCCTTTTTTATGTTGTGTATGCTCAAGTTGTTAAGAGATATTAGAGTATGAATGTACAATGCTAAGAGATATTAGGGCACAATGTATTTATTTGTGTTTAAACTTTTAATTTAAACTTTTATTTATATTTAAATTTATAGTGTACAATGTTAAGAGATATTAGGGCATTGATGTAAAACAAAAACCTCCCTGGCCGTCGATGCTTGGTTGAGGAGTTTGTCAATGGTGTGACTGATTTTGTTAAATGGGTAAGACAACAATAAAGTTATATGGATAGTTCTAAAATTAAGTGCCCTTATTGTCGATGCAAGAACAGCAGGTTCTTGAAGCCTGAAAAAGTTAAATTATATTTGCTCAGAAAGGGCTTCATGAAGAATTATTTCAATTGGCCTAGTCATGGTGAAAATGAGTGCTTAAATAACAATGGTCCAGATGAGCCAACTGTCACGGTGAATGAATACAACTTAAGAGAAGATAATTGTCAAAGGATTTCATGGGAGTAGAGAGTGTTGAATGATGCACAAATGCAATATGATGCCTCATATACGTGGGAAGCAAGTGGTAGTAGTTCAAATCAAATATATGATAGTGATGATAGAGTTGATGGCACAGAGCATGTTAAAACAGGTTATGTTCATGGGCTAATAAATAAGTTTTTAGATGTGTTACATGCAGCAAATGAACCATTGTATAAGGGATGTGAAAATTCTTCTCAATTGTCGGTTGTGGCAAGAATGGTGAGTATAAAAGCAGATCATGACATGTCAAAAAGTTATTTTGATTATATATGTAGTTTGCTTGATGAGATCCTACCTCGTGACCATAAAATGCCGGCAGACTATTACAGTACAAAATGACTTATAAGAGATTGGGAACTCCCTGTGCAGAAGATAGATTGTTATCGGGCTGGTTACATGTTATATTGGAAATCTGATAATAACTTTCATAACTATAAATTTTGTAGTGCACTTAGGTACAAGGTCAAGTCTGGTACCCAAAACCATAGAAAAAAGGTATCATTTGCTCGTCTACATTATTTGCCTTTGACTCCCCGTTTGTAGGAACTGTATGCATTAGATGTGATAGCAGACTAGATGATTTGGCATGTAGTATATACAACTGATGATGAAACTATGTGTCACCCCTTAGATGAGACAGCGTGGAAAAGTTTTAATGAGAGGTATCCTAAATTTGCTGCCGAGCCAAGCAATGTAAAGATCTATTTATGTGCAGATAGATTTGTACCGCATGAATCATATGGTAAGATATATTCTTCTTGGCCCGTCATTGTGACACCATATAATATTCTGCTAGTTTTGTGTATGAAGAACCCATACATGTTTCTGTCTTTAGTGATTCCTGGTCCATCAAATCTTAAAAGACTTATTAATGTTTACCTACAATCTTTAGTCGATGAACTACTCATATTGTGGCATGAAGGAGTTTCAACATATGATGCATCACGGCATAGTACCTTCAATATGAAGGTTGTTTTATTGTAGACAATTCATGACTTGTTTGCGTACTCTATGATTTCTAGTTGGAGTTGTGCTGGGTGATGGCCTGTCCTTTGTATATGGAATATACTAAGGCTTCTTATCTTCATCATAGTAGGAAGCAAAGTTATTTTGATTGTCACCGCCGATTTCTTTGCCTTGATCACCCTGTAGGAGGAATAAGAAAAATTTTGGAAAAGGATGTGTACAGTACTGCACCCCACCTCCTATTATGTCAAGTAAATTTATATGAGATCGGGTATGTGGCCTCCCTTGAGTCATTGATGACCCAATATCAACGGTAGCTGGTTATAGTACTGAATATAAATGGACAAAAAGAAGCAAATTATGGGATCTACCTTATTGAAAGGATAATATGTTACGGCACAACCTTGATGTCATGCATATCGAGAAGAATGTATTCGACAACATGTTCAACATAGTTATGAATATTAAAGGAAAGACAAAAGACACCTTGAATGGTTGTAAGGATATGAGTAAGAGCTGTGATCGGCTAGAGATTGCAGTTCCAACAGAAAGTGGTGGGCCTAAGTTCAAGGCAGCATACATACACTCTTAGTCGAGATCAGAAACACATGATATGTAAGTGGTTTATGCAATTAAGGTTTCCAGATGGGTATACTTCGAACATCAGTCGGTGCATTGACATGATGGAACTGAAATTACATGGTATAAAAACTCACGATTCGCATGTGTTTATGGAGCGCCTATTTCCCATTGCATTTAGAGAGTTGTTGTCGGGATTTGTGTGTAATGTATTGACAAAATTGAGTTTGTTTTTCCAACAAATTTACTTACCTGTTCAAAATGTTATTCAACTACAAGAGTTGGAGGATAAGGCCCCAATTTTACTTTGTAACTTTGAGAAATTTTTTCCCTCGTCACTTTTCGATTCAATGGAACACTTGGTTATTCATTTGCCATATAAGGTGAGGATTGGTAGGCCAGTGCAATATAGATAGATGTATCCATTTGAGAGGTTTGATTGCACATCAAATTATGTTCAAATGTACTTGATCTAATTTCTATTTGATGAAGATGAAAGTGATTTTATTGATTTTCTTAACAGATTCCTTCAAACTTTGAAGAAGAAAGTCAAGAACAAAGCACATGTTGAAACTTTAATATGTGAAGCATATGTTGTGGAGGAAATAGCTACATTTGCATCATATTATTTTGAATCAACTGTTCAATCAAAAAGAAATAGATAGGTTCGTAATGACCCACGAGCTATGCCCTGTACAGCTGCATTCTTCTCCATATTCAAATATCCCAGTCGACCATCCCGTTGTAGGCCTCCACATTATCTCACTATTCCTGAGAAACATGCAACAGAAACATATGTTTTATTGAACTGCCCAGAGGTTGAACCAATCTACAGGTACGATAGTGTAGCATAAATATAATTGCATTTGAATGATTTTCCACTAAGCTAACTTATGGCTTTCGTAAGCAGACTACTTGTTTCCTAGTATGATGAGGCTGATCTCCTCATAGACAAGATTGTATTTGAACAATTTCTCCCATGGTTTAAAACATATATAAGCATAATTACACCAATCTTGAGTTTAATCATTATATAGCATATATCATTGTTAGATTTTTTTATGAAACAGATCATGAATCTAAGTAGCAGCATAAGCAATCCGTTAATGAGGAGCTTAGCCTATGGTTCGAAAAATCGAGTCACATGCTATTTGAAATATATGATAAATAGATTTAGGTTCTACACAATTGACCACCCCTAAGACAAATCAACAATGAACTATAGGGTTTGAGTACGATCATCCTGCTACAATGACACGGAGTATGATTTTTTTGAATTATTGGAGGAAATATTGGAGTTTCAATACTGTAACTTGCCAAATATATATGTCACACTATTTAAGTGTCAATGGGTTGATCCCATAACAAGACACAAAATACATCCTAAGTATGGCATAATTGATGTTAACCTATCACGTATCTATAAAATAGATGAACCATTTGTGCTTGTTCAACAAGTTACTTAAGTATATTATGTAGGATACCCGGGTTAGAAAAGGAACAGAGTTAATTGGGTTGCTGCGTGCAAAACCAAGGCTAAAAGCACTGTGGAAGTAAAGTGGAGTGATATCCCTTTTCAACCTGACAATGAATTCATGTATAGTGCATGGTTAACACAGTTAGATGTTCCTCTTTTGCATGACTCTTCAAGTATTGGACTGCATGTAGACTCACACGAGGATATGGAGGCTGATATTTATAGTAATAGGTCAATTGATAGTTTTAGAGATACCTTAACAGACATCTCACCAAGTGGTAGTGAATCTGATGATTTTAGAGAAGGAGGTGATGTGTAATCATTCTTACTAGGAAGTCAAATCTTGTGACTGTTGTATATTTAAACATAATTTTAAATTTAGATATTTGGGGTGTTCATAAGGCTTGTTGCCATAATTTTGTTAAAAATTATAGGTTAAATATCAAAATACATACCAAATATACATATATAGAACAACAAAAGAAAAAAAGTTCATACCAAATATACATAAATGGAACAACGAATATCAAAGTTCCTTATAAATTTAATGTCATTCAACATACATAAATAGAACATAAAACGTTGCACTAATAACCACCCTCATCTCTCGACGGTGTGTGGTCTATAGAAGTAGATGGTCCTATATCTTCAGGGGAATGCGACTACCGGGGTACGGGATATGAGATAGATCTGAATGGACGAGGCCATGCTGGCAGAGGTTCTGTTGCACTGTGAGTAGCCGTCATGTAATGGTAGTCGTAGATGCCCTCGTATTGTGCTGTGGCATAGTCCCAATATTGGTGAGACTATTGGTAATAATGATTTTGACGAGCAGTTAGTGCAGCTAGCTGGGCTTCGAATCGTCTTATGCACTTATCCTGTTGTGTCATATGGTTTCTTTTCTCTCTCATTAGCCCGACCATTGTATCCATATGATCTGATAAATTTATAAGTTATTGCTCTATATCTCAGATACGATGGCATTGTGGGGGAGGCTTTTGAACAATAGGGAACTCCTCATATGCCCCCGCTGGCTCTACTGGAACATCTGGGAGGAGGTCAAAAATAATATCACTCTATATAGAAAGTGTCACCTCTATGGAGTCAATAGCTACTTCAGCATCACTGCATAATTAAGTGATGAGATGGGGGTGCCACATTGCCTCGACATCTTCCCACACTTGAATATGCCATCCTTAATTTTGCTTCCAATATTTAAGTATATACTCTTCATGATGGCATATAACAGTATGGCTTGCTCTTTGGTGATGCTTGTATGATAATTTATATGTCGCACTCGAGCAGCCAAAAAATAGAATCATGTATGGGTCACATCACTTAACTCAGCATTTCGAAATGCACTTCGCACCGAAGACTCAGTCCACTGGATTCTACCTAGACATAACTCCCCAGGTATTTCAGCCAATGGGTTGTGTAAGTTCAATAGCTGATTAAATCTTGCATTATGTTTCCTCTGGGGTGTTCTAAGCATCCAGTTTATGGTGCTTGCATCATAATATATGTCAATGTCTCACACCCAAACTTGATCATTCTGATATTTTCCCATGTTGAAATAAAGCTCCCTGACCACAGGCTTCACTGTGGGATGCTCGGGCTCTTGAGTGAATTGCCACTAGCCCAAAGCATTAATGGTTGGGTGGTATAATTGGTGGTGTCGCTTCGCCCGAACTATCCCTCACTTAGGCACAAAGCTTCAATTTTTAATGACAGAATTATATTTTTCCTTTGACTCCTCCGATATAAAGGTTTTCCTATTATACGAGCTAGATGATGGTGCATCTCGAGTTCTTTTAAATGCCATTACCTTGCAAAAGAATATAATAAATGATAACATCTTCAATTGTAGTATTACAACCTTATCAACGTATTGCCAAATCCTACTACAAGTTAATATTTTACCTACATTACAAATGCCAACATACACATAATGTTTCGTAACAGTCAAACTAACATAACTGTGGTATAAAAATAAATATTCCATCTTTTAGGCAATTCATCGAACACCTTATACGCAAATCAAATTGTAATGACTTTATTATAAAAAAATCATTCCAATTCCAAACATGCATACTCCCAAATCAATTGCACAACAATCCCAATTATTCACATTCGAATATTACTTAGCATAAATGTGAAAATATTGCAAATTATCAACGTTGGCAATTCATCGAACACCTTATATGCAATACAAGTAGTAATGGTTTTATTGTAATCAAATCATTCCAAATCCAAACATTACATACAATAAATGAAATGCACAAGATTCTCAATTATCTACTTACAAATACTACTTAGCATAAATGTCACAATATTGTTAATTATCAACGTTGGCAATTCATCGAACACCTTATATGCAATTCAATTTCTAATGAAATTATTGTAATCAAATCATTCCAAGTCCAAACATATAAATTAACTAACAAATCTAAACATTTTGCACTACAAATCCATCGACAAATTGTATAAACATAACGTACTATTCAATTTCATACTAAACTTCAATTGGGAGATGGGACAAACATATAGTTCAAATAAATTAATGTAACAAAATTACTTATGTACGAGGTGAATGCAAGACTTAGTCGAAGATAACCTTATATTGACGAAGATTGAAGTATTTGGAGAAAAATGAGAGAGTTAGGAGAAGAATGCAAAAATTTGAAGGCTTAAAATAAGTTTTGGAACCACTGTCGCGCTCGTCGTCGCGACGATCGAGCGTGACAGCAGTCTTTTTTTAGCCATCGCGCCCTCTGTTGCAACGACGACTGTCTAATGTCATCGTCATCTTCGCCGACGCAACGATGGTAGACAACGGCGACCTTAGAACTTGTTGGAGTCGTCGTCATCCTCCGTCGTCACGACGATCAGGCGACGACGGGCTAAAAAAATTGGACAATCATCTCCACCGTTGCGACGACAGAGGCAACACCCTTTTTTTTGGGTTTGGAACAGTATTTTTTAACAAAAATATTCCAAAGCCATTTCAAAGTGTTTAATATATCTCCTTCTAAACACTCATTTTCGTTCATTTCAAAAATTTTCGCCTTCAAAAATTATCTTCAACCCCAAACCACAAACATGTGAAAATCTCCAACTCATTTAAACCAAATGTTGCTAATATTTGGTTCATGATAAGCCAATATTTTAGAAATTCACTAAATTTTAAGGTAATATTTCTTCTTATGTTCAAAAAATTATGAGTCTTAAATAGCATTTTCTCAAAGATGTAGATAAGTAAGTACAAGCTTTGATAGTTGAACAAGTGTTGTTATTGTTTATGATGTAAATAATGCTTCATTGTGCTTTAATTTAATAGCAACGGCTTTGCAACATAAATTATGCATGATAAGCGTTTGATGAAATTTCTAAGTGAAATACAATTTATTTTTATGCCAAATAATATATGAGAATAGTAGTATAAAATGTTGTGTTTATATTGAGATACTTTACAATGCATTTCATGAACATGTACGTTGATTGCTTTTTCTCATAGTAATAGATATTTTGTTTGATGTTATATTGTTTTTTTGTTGCAAATAGTATTTCAACCCTTTTTTTGCCGGTCTCTTACATTATGTTTGACTAACATAGTTTAGATGACTATATTTTGTACTTTATAGAAATTCAAAACAAAGGTTGTAATGTAGTAACAAAGTACAATATTTTTTTTCTCAAGTCATAGCTGTTACGTATAATTTGAAACTATTACTTATTCATTTAATTTTTGAAAGATAACACGTGGTGCTTATTCAATGGGCCATGGACAAAATTCACAATCTACTGGTGGAAGGCTCAATACAAGTCGGGGTAACTTCGCTTTATCCAGGCTTATTTTAGAAGACTCTGAAATACAGTCACCCTCACAAACACAATCTCCACTACATAATAATCTTCTTAGCCCTTTTCTTTCTAACGAGCCATTAGCCTCTAGTGTCCAACAAGAACACATTGTTGTGGAAGCAACCTCAAATGTGCAACCATCAGAAGCATCTCATTGGAGGACAGAGGGGCTTATGCACATAACCCTACGAACATTTCAGTATGTATATATGTTTCATTTATACTCATTAATATATGTTATTGGAGATAACATAAAATGATTTTTACAGTGCATGTAAGGAAGTAACATGTTATATAAGCGAGGTTATATTTGGCCATTACAATGGATCTTGAGTTCGATTTAAGGATGTCGAACTTGATACCAACAAGTTCTGATTGCGCCTGGTTAAGGTTCGTGGACAAGTACTAGGGAGCTTTTGTATATTGTATAAATTTAAAAATTATGTATATAACCCGTTACACGTTAGTGTACTTTTTCAAAATACATCAACTTATACAATTAGTCCCCTGTGGGTTCTGTTGTTGATGTGTGTTTAATTAATGAATCCTTTTTGACATACTTGCTTGGATGTATTATATATATTGTTATATGTGTTGCTTGAACAAATTCAATAGTATGATTAATTGATGCCATATACCAGCATGTGGTTTCTACATAGTAATGGTTAAATGTTGCTACGGTGTTTGCATGATCTTTATTGGATGAAGTAGTTAACTGAACCGTAATTGTATGTTGTCAATTATCTGATTCTTATTGTGCGTACATGAAGTGCCCTTGACATGTGATTGTGTATAAAATATTATTTTTCATTATAGGTAGAATTTGCATGGAACTCTACAGATACGACTTCAATTGAGAAGAATTTCAAAAAGAAAGCTTTTAAGCTCTTAAGGAAGCACTTATATCGTGCAAGAGTTTCAGAGATAAAACTCAAATAGGTATTTCAAGAAAATTGGGATGAAATGCAGAATGAGTGGGCACATGAGTTATTTGCTGAAACTTGTGAAAAAAATAAAAACAACCGATTAGCTAATACGGCATTAGCATCTACCATTTATCGAGGCGGTTCAATATCCATTACTACCCATAGTGACCAAATGGTTAGTCAAGTTCATTAAAAAGTCAATGCACGTTATTTCACCATAATATGACATTTCATACAATTTCATTGTTTAAAATCATATATTATGTTTTCGTAGGAGGCAATTTTGAGCAGGTGGTCAAATCTATTAAAGTTGTACTCTAAGGTTTAAAAGACTGTATTTGGGGATTGGATAGATCCTCGTGCACAGACCTAAACGGTAACTTTGTTTTTCTCTTTCACATAGTATGTATTAATATATCTTCTAATTTATTCTCATCATTTATAAAAATAAATTATTATACAGGAAAATATTGCGAAAGCACTAGATGAAGTAAATGTCATGGACCCTGATGATCCAACCACACAAAGGGGATCATCTTACAGTTCATCTAATAGCAATACTGTGGCAACGACTCTTGGTGGCTTTAAGAAAGGCCAACTGTTGGGCATGAGATCAGAGGCTAAGAACTATTGCAATTTCTGTAGAGGATCCACCTCGCAAACCTTCTCATCTGCTCTAGAGTTGTGCAAAATGGAGCAAAAATTACTTCAAATAGAAGAAAAACTGCTTATTGTTGAGGAGAAATGAAAGAGTACGGAGGAAAGGCTTGAGCGAAATGAGACACAATTAAATCAATTATTGAATTGGATTAACGCAAACTATCCTCAAGCTTTCACTCCTAGTAAGCCATCATGGTCCCCAAAATCAAGATGTAGATGATGATGATGAGAGGCTTGAGTAGTGTGCCATGCCACTTTGAGTTTTGAATCTTCCTTCCTGTGTCATGTTATTGTTACAATACATGTGATATTTTTGGATTGGATAGTTGGACCATTTTTTTTGTGGTAATGAGTTAATATAATGGCTGTATACTTTTATATTTTAGTTGACGCAAAAGTAGAGATAAAAAAATATTTTTGACAATTATTTTTTAGGAATTTTTGCCAAAAAAATACAAAATTCAATTTAAATCTACGCTAAAAACAATCCTAATTTATTTCTATACATTTACAAAAAATTCGTTCCAAAGACAGTTCCAAAATAACTGTGTTAAAGCCGTTCCAAATTAAACCGTGCTACAGTTGTTTCAAAGTAGCCGCGCCAAAGCCATTCTAAATAAAATCGTGCCAAAGCCGCTCCAAACTAATTGTGTCTAAGCCGTTCTAACTAAAGTCGTGCTAAAGCTGTGACAAATCAAACCGTACCAAAGTCGTTCCAAATGAAACCATGCCAAAGTCGTTTCAAATAAAACCGTGCCAAAGTCGATTCAAATAAAACCGTGCCAAAGCCGTCTCGTGCCAAAACTGTGCCAAAATTCCGTATCAAAACCGTTCGTTTAAAAGCCGTTCTAAAGTTTTGTTTCAAAGCTGCATCTCGTGTCAAAATCGTGCTAAAGTTTTGTATGAAAACCGTTCGTTTCAAAACCGTTCCAAAGTTTCGTTTCAAAGTCATTCCAAAATCAATCTAATTATTGTAACCTTAGTTTGCATTTGAAACGGTTTATTATAACCGTTCCAAATATTTTCATAATAGAATTATTTTCATGAGAAATATATTTGGAGGGTTGTATCTTGATGAGATGAAATTCATAAAAAATTAATATACAAATACATAAACCATCATAATCTTTTTTTCTTTTTTATTTCCAACATCGCATTTCTTTTTCATTCCACTTACCAACAGAAGTGACAGCAATAGCAGAATCGTTATTTTCTATTGTCTATGAAAGATTTATGAATGATTATAATTAGTCCTTTAAAAAAATATTATATTTTTAATTATGTTTCGGCCAAATGTATCTACAAATCACTTTTTAATGTCTCAAGATTGTGTACCAATGTGGCGTTGTTAGTGCTTTTTTTCTATAAACCAACAAACGAAAGACTTTTCTTTCTATTATCTGCACGATTCAAGTTATAAAAATTATAACTTATCTTCATAACTATTTTATCAAGAAAATTTAAATTTAACTGTTAGAATGAGGTCTTACAATTAATAATGTGTGTGTTTGTGTTTGTGTGCGTGTGTTAATCTATTCGGTATTTAATATATGGCAATAGATCACGTAATTTTTGTTGGATGCTAAGGCTTTCTTTGGTTTGAGGTTTTGATGGGAGATGAAAATTATGAAGATTTTGACAAAGATGAATTTATATTTGATTATAAAATTTTGATGGAATGAAAATCTTGAGTTGTTGAATATGTGTGTGTGTGTTTAAAAGACATGATAATAAATGAATGATATAATAATATATATAGATAATAATTAAATTTTAAAATGTGTATATATAAATATGGTTCAATATAAATAAGAGAAATGACTAAATTTAGAATATTTGTGTCTGTCGTTAAGATAGAGAGTAATTTAAATTTGAAAATTAATTAAAAATTGTACTAGATTATATATTTGAATTGAGTAAATCCTAAGGAATAAAAAAGACATGGCAATGGGAAACAAACATTGCTCCAATTTCAAATGAGTAATAGCAATACAATGAACTCTGGGAAACAGCCTAAAGTTGCGTTTGACAAACAACGTTTCTGATTCGGTAAGAACGCACTCATCATGTTCACCTAAAATTAAATCGGACACACACTCACGTTGTCAAAGGTATTCCTAGCACTTCAACAATTTGTTCACTACACAAACCTATTCTGTTACGAATTTCAATGGGAAATGTACATGATATTCATGATAATTCAATTTTTTGCTCGTGGTCAAGATGAAGTCCATGACACAAATTGATCTTTAAACTTGTTTCTGCAGTCCAACCACTACCCATCCATCTCATAACCAAAACTTGCATTAATACAAAGCATGTCACCCATAAATGACAATAATTTA
Organism: Avicennia marina; assembly: GCA_019155195.1. Classification (NCBI taxonomy): domain Eukaryota; kingdom Viridiplantae; phylum Streptophyta; class Magnoliopsida; order Lamiales; family Acanthaceae; genus Avicennia; species Avicennia marina. The sequence goes on from CM032763.1 coordinate 10,495,660, forward strand.
ACAAAAACGAATCAAAGAAAGGCATGCTTACCAGATGCTGTTAGGTAATATTCCTGTGAGTTTTCTGGCACGCCAAAATTACACAAAAGTCAAGCCACCATGCAAGTGACGTATCATTACAACTCAGAACTTAACAAACAATCACCTACCCAGAAAAGGATTTATCTTAATATTGTAGGGTCTTCTTCGCTTTTCCTTATCCCTTACATGGGCTAATCATTATCCACCAATTTGCCTGTATCCTGTATGCTAACAATCCCCCCAAATCAAATAATTTCCAACCACATTAGGCCAACCAACATTCTTGATTTTACTTTTGCTTTGCCTGTTACTAAGCAACTCTTGTCTTGGATGCCAAGGCTTATCCGAACACCGGTTATATTCTTTTTCTTCGTGCCCCACTCAAAAAGTCCCACTTTGATTTATGTATTAATTGAACTTAGTTTTCTTCATAGAAATCGTGTAAGTTAGGGTTTTCTAACAATAAATGAAGTCAAAAGTTTGGTGAAATTAAATAATTTGAGGGTTAATCAAGCTCCGAGTGTGACGTATGTTGAGATATTTTTTGTATAGATGTGGAACAATACCAGGAAACAAATTCGTTGAACGCAATAATGACCTCAAAGGGGCACTAGGGGACTACCTAAAGAGATGAACTTGTTTTCCTCTGTCTGCATTAACTCCAGCTATTGAATTTTAAAAGTGAGCTCCACGGTTGTTTAATTAAATCACTTTACCTTTTCAACTTCATTGTATAGTAAACAAATATTGCTAGACAAACTTAGAAGAGGGTGCGGCGTTAAATTTATTTTTAGTAGATTATAAGCTCTCATAAGTTTGTAAATTTTATTTTTCAAATTAAAGCGTCAAGATATTTAAATAGAACAACAATATACAACAAATTATAAAATTTTAAAAGTATAATTAATTATAGAATTTTTAATATAATAATGATAAAAATGATATGATATCATTAATATAATATAATTAAAGGTAATTATATTGCTTTACAATGTATTATAAAATGTTTCAGAATAAATTTAGAAGAACTTGCTTTTTATAAAAATTTGTAAATTCTAAACATTTTATTTTTTGACCTATATAAACTCCTTTCTTGAAGATTTTATCGCATGAAGTGGGAGGACTTTGAATTAGAAAACAACTTCCATACATAACACATCAGAGAGGGATCGCCCAATTGAATTGGGGAACATCTATATATGGCACATTTAAGAGAAACATTTATGGTCAAGTGAGTGACTATATTCATGAGCTTATGTCACATCTTAACTGAAAATCTTCAACATTAATTAGGTGTATGGGTCATTGCAAAATACATATAGTCTGCCTTATCATATTCTTTTAATATGAAATAATATGACAATCTATCTTAAGTCTTTCTAAATTGGATCATGCTCTTCTCTATTATAAGTTTGTTTTAAGTGTACGGTTTCACCAAAAAGGTAAAAACATTCCTAATTATATAAACTCGTCAATTTTTTAAATCCATTGAGTGTATCCAGCAACTGGCTCTGATATCATTTGTTGAAAATGAAATCAAGTAATCGAATTAAATTCAATTAATTGAAAAGTCGCTCTCAAAATAAATTTTAAAAAGGTTGGAGTAAAACATAATTATGTGAAATATATAAAATAAGCCCCGTAGCCATATTTACACAAAAATTAATTATTTTAATCTTTGAAGTCATAAAATCAAAGTCGTGCTAGGGCAAGAACCGTTCCCACGTCGTAGCCCGATTTTTGATTTTTACATATAAATTGTCTAACGTCCATCAATACTTACGTACAATTTTCACCTCGCAAGTGTGTGTCGTCCGTGACGTAAAGCATCACTTACTAGCTAGTGAAGATGCACCTCATCGATCATGATAAATTTGGTTTGACCCACAAAAGCAATTAGAATTATTTTTAAATTAGAGTTAGGTGAGAAAATATTTTATTCAGACGAGTGTCTATTTCAACAGTGTCTTGAAAGCCACATAAGGTTTGAAGTTGAAGTCATTGGCCAGTGGGCTGCACGAAATCTCAACCAAATTTTACATATTTTCTTTATAATAAAAAAGCATCCATGGGAAATAGAATCTCAAATAAATATACGCATATGGTTGGGAATTTTCAACTTTAACAGTGAAGTAATATCCGTAAAGAATAGCGCCTTTTGTCCTTTGGTCGATGTAGTTATTGGAGAAAGCGCGTTTTTCAAATGACCAATGGAAAAGTCCATAAGCGTATAGGTGCCCTAGTCCGGTGGCTGAGATTCGTTGATACCAAATCGCAGAGAGTTGGTGAAGCCAGTTGATATTATATTAAGACGTAACAAGTCGAATAATGGTAATCACGAGTTGAGGTAATTATTCCACTTTAATATATATTAAAAGAGCAAACAAATTATTTCTTCTTACGCACCAAGAATAACTGTTACGACTGGAAGAGATGGCATTTGTTTTCATAACGAATAAATGTATGAATTTTGTAGATTCTATATGAAATTTATTAATTTCAGATTTGAGATAGAAATTTTTAATTATTCAATAATATGTAAATGCGACATTAATGGAAGAAATTAACATTATATAAATTCATTAACTATTCATGTTATTAGGATACTGACCCATGATTTTTTAATCATTGGATTTCAATTATTTCATCGGGTAATGCGTTTTTGGTGTTCAAATAATTAAGATTGGCAGGCCAAAATTTTATTATTTTGTGCTCACGTCCAACCAAAATTATGAATTTCAACCTAATAAAATTTGTTTTGTTACTGAGGTTAGATAAGATTATTGGTTGTCAGATATTATTTAACAATGGCATTTCTCTTTTTTTTTTTCTCTAAATAATTACCAGTAGTTTCGAATTCAATTATAGGAGCTAAGGCCCATAATGATTAAATATAATTAAATATATTTTTCGTCCGTTTGGATGTATTTCCTTTTTCTTAATGAAATTTATGTAGTGATGATAATCATTGATATAATGCCTTCTTGGGGTATGGGATAGATAGGTAAGTAACAAAGAAATAATTTTAAAAATTTTGGAGAATTATACGTAATGAGTGGATCTCATATTAAGGGTATTTTTAGTATTGGGCATTTTAAATATGAGTATTTTAGGGTGTTTTGTCTGCAAAAAGAAATTGCAAAACGCATGGTTAATTTATGATTTAAAAATATATGCTGAAACGGGATAAGGTAGAGAAAATCATAGATTTGAATTTCAGGTATTTCTAGGAAATAGCAACGTTATGAAAATCGAATCAAACAATATTTAGTTAAAGGTTGCTTTTTTTCATTTACTTTGGGGGATATTAATAAAATATTATATACTTTTTAGGGGTACTGGTAGATTTGAATATTGTTGGTGCTTAAATTTTAAACACACGCGTACGTGTCGTATCTATGAAGAATTTGACTTATTTTGTTAATCCTACTCAGTCAAAAAATAAATTGTCGATTTGCCGATGTTCTCATGTACCAAGTCATTTCTTAAATACAATGTATGTCTGTGTGTGTCATTGTACTTGGTCAAAGAAATACCAGGTTTGACTTCTGCACAAGCAGAAACGCAAGTTGACCATTTCTTCAATATTTGAATAATAGTATCCTTTTCCCCATTCACAGAATGTGGTTCAACTATCCCTATCCCTATTCTGCTCTCCAGCCACGACTCTCCCCATTCATCATCAACCCCTCTAAGCTGTCATTTCTTTGTTTTTTAAATCACATTCACCAAACTTAATAATGTATTCCGCTTAACAGCTAATTTGTGGACTATTAGTTGGGTTATTCATTTGAGGGTTTATATTAATTGAGAAAGAGGAGTGACATGGTCATGGAAATCTTGAGTATCTTTAGACTTTGCTGTGCTGAGGAGTTAGTGCCTCTGTATTTCTTCATATCTTATTTACTCATAGTTTCATATTTGATTACTCAATAATAGAACACAGAAAATTATTACATATATGTAGAAATATATTTGTGGTGAACAAGAATTTAATCATTGGCCAATCATGATTCATGTTTCTCATAAATTAATTTTGACCAAAGGGTTAAAAAAAAAAGGGATAAATTACTTTTTTTATACGTGTGCGTGCGTGTATAGAATTCTATACGTGCATAAAAACTACTTTTCTGAAATATATATATATATACACACACCCATATGCATGAAAAGTACCAAGACAAAGTCTGTTACTTCATCTTGGTACTAGTCTAAGTAACCAAGACATAAAAATAAAAAAATAAAAAAATAAGAAGAAATTTAATTTGATTCTTACGAGGAGCACAAGAAGGCATATTTGGTTTGTGATTTTTGATGGGCTTCAAATTTAGATTATTGCTCTTTTACGTGTAATTTTAAATATTTAGAATTAAATTATATTTATTAATTATCAAATCAATATTATATATACACACACATATCAACGTCTATATTTATTTATATTGTAAAAATTAATTATTAATTTTACACAAATTCAAATAAATCTAAATTTTCATCAATCAAAATTTTCCAACCAAATCTCGTTTCATTTTTATCTCCCAACAAAATGAACAGCCAAACATAATTGTACCTTTATCCATTTCATAAAGCTAGATTTGTGTTTTGATTAATAAAAATAATAAAATATTATATGAAAATTAAAATCATTATGACTGGAATCTTGTCTAATTTGATTAAATTATGATGGCATGTGTGCTTTGCACCGATAATTAATCAATTACACAAAAGCTTCAAAATTGACTTAAAACAAATTTTATTATTGTTGGGTTTATTCTACTTGTTTAATTCAAGTACAAAAAGATTCTTAACTTTCATGTTCTTGCCAAATTTTGGTGAATGTGATTTAAAAAACAAAGAAATGCCAAATTAAAATCATAAAATTTTGGCCTGCCAATCTTAATTATTTGAACACCAAAAACGCATTACCCGATGAAATAATTGAAATCCAATGATTCAAAAATAATGGGTCAGTATCCTAATAACATGAATAGTTAATGAATTTATATAATGTTAATTTCTTCCATTAATGTCGCATTTACATATTATTGAATAATAAAAAATTTCTATCTCAAATCTGAAATTAATAAATTTCATATAGAATCTACAAAATTCATACATTCATTCGTTATGAAAACAAATGCCATCTCTTCCAGTCGTAAAAATTATTCTTGGCGCGTTAGAAGAAATAATTTGTTTGCTCTTTTAATATATATTAAAGTGGAATAATTACCTCAACTCGTGATTACCATTATTCGACTTGTTACGTCTTAATATAATATCAACTGGCTTCACCAACTCTCTGCGATTTGGTATCAACGAATCTCAGCCACCGGACTAGGGCACCTATACGCTTATGGACTTTTCCATTGGTCATTTGAAAAACGCGCTTTCTCCAATAACTACATCGACCAAAGGACAAAAGGCGCTATTCTTTACGGATATTACTTCACTGTTAAAGTTGAAAATTCCCAACCATATGCGTATATTTATTTGAGATTCTATTTCCCATGGATGCTTTTTTATTATAAAGAAAATATGTAAAATTTGGTTGAGATTTCGTGCAGCCCACTGGCCAATGACTTCAACTTCAAACCTTATGTGGCTTTCAAGACACTGTTGAAATAGACACTCGTCTGAATAAAATATTTTCTCACCTAACTCTAATTTAAAAATAATTCTAATTGCTTTTATGGTTCAAACCAAATTTATCATGATCGATAAGGTGGATCTTCACTAGCTAGTAAGTGATGCTTTACGTCACGGACGACACACACTTACGAGGTGAAAATTGTACGTAAGTATTGATGGACGTTAGACAATTTATGTGTAAAAATCAAAAATCGGGCTACGACGTGGGAACGGTTCTTGCCCTAGCACGACTTTGATTTTATGACTTCAAAGATTAAAATAATTAATTTTTGTGTAAATATGGCTACGGGGCTTATTTTATATATTTCACATAATTATGTTTTACTCCAACCTTTTTAAAATTTATTTTGAGAGCAACTTTTCAATTAATTAAATTTAATTCGATTACTTGATTTCATTTTCAACAAATGATATCAGAGCCAGTTATTGGATACACTCCATGGATTTAAGAAATTGACGAGTCTATATAATTAGGAATGTTTTTACCTTTTTGGTGAAACCGTACGCTTAAAACAAACTTCTAATAGAGAAGAGCATGATCCAATTTAGAAAGACTTAAAGTAGATTGTCATATTATTTCGTATTAAAAGAATATGATAAGGCAGACAATATGTAATTTGCAATGACCCATACACCTAATTAATGTTGAAGATTTTCAGTTAAGATGTGATATAAGTTCATGAATATAGTCACTCACTTGACCATAAATGTTTCTCTTAAATGTGCCATATATAGATGTTCCCCAATTCAATTGGGCGATCCCTCTCTGATGTGTTATGTATGGAAGTTGTTTTCTAATTCAAAGTCCTCCCACTTCATGCCATAAAATCTTTAAGAAAGGAGTTTATATAGGTCAAAAAATAAAATGTTTAGAATTTACAAATTTTTATAAAAAGCAAGTTCTTGTAAATTTATTCTGTAACATTTTATAATACATTGTAAAGCAATATAATTACCTTTAATTATATTATATTAATGATATCATATCATTTTTATCATTATTATATTAAAAATTCAATAATTAATTATACTTTTAAAATTTTATAATTTGTTGTATATTGTTCTATTTAAATATCTTGACGCTTTAATTTGAAAAATAAAATTTACAAACTTATGAGAGCTTATAATCTACTAAAAATAAATTTAACCCCGCACCCTCTTCTAAGTTTGTCTAGCAATATTTGTTTACTATACAATAAAGTTGAAAAAGTAAAGTGATTTAATTAAACAACCGAGGAGCTCACTTTTAAAATTCAATAGCTGGAGTTAATGCACAAAGAGGAAAACAAGTTCATCTCTTTAGGTAGTGCCCTAGTGCCCCTTCGAGGTCATTATTGCGTTCAACGAATTTGTTTCCTGGTATTTTTCCACATCTATACAAAAAATATCTCAACATACGTCACACTCTGAGCTTGATTAACCCTCAAATTATTTAATTTCACCAAACTTTTGACTTCATTTATTGTTAGAAAACCCTAAGTTCAATTAATACATAAATCAAAGTGGGACTTTTTGAGTGGGGCACGAAGAAAAAGAAAATAACCACTTTCCGGTGTTCGGATAAGCCTTGGCACCCAAGACAAGAGTTGCTTAGTAACAGGCAAAGCAAAAGTAAAATCAAGAATGTTGGTTGGCCTAATGTGGTTGGAAATTATTTGATTTTGGGGGATTGTTAGCATACAGGATACAGGCAAATTGGTGGATAATGATTAGCCCATGTAAGGGATAAGGAAAAGCGATGAAGACCCTACAATATTAAGATAAATCCTTTTCTGGGTAGGTGATTGTTTGTTAAGTTCTGAGTTGTAATGATACGTCACTTGCATGGTGGCTTGACTTTTGTGTAATTTTGGCGTGCCAGAAAACTCACAGGAATATTACCTGACAGCATCTGGTAAGCATGCCTTTCTTTGATTCGTTTTTGTTAAATTATTGTCATTTATGGGTGACATGCTTTGTATTAATGCAAGTTGTGGTTATGAGATGGATGGGTAGTGGTTGGACTGCAGAAATAAGTTTAAAGATCAATTTGTGTGATGGACTCCATCTTGACCACGAGCAAAAAATTGAATTATCATGAAATTCGTAACAGAATAGGTTTGTGTAGTGAACAAATTGTTGAAGTGCTAGGAACACCTTTGACAACGTGAGTGCGTGTCCGAATTAATTTTAGGTGAACATGATAAGTGCGTTCTTACCGAATCAGAAACGTTGTTTGTCAAACGCAACTTTAGGCTGTTTCCCAGAGTTCATTGTATTGCTATTACTCATTTGAAATTGGAGCAATGTTTGTTTCCCATTGCCATGTCTTTTTTATTCCTTTAGGATTTATTCAATTCAAATATATAATCCAGTACAATTTTTAATTAATTTTTAAATTTAAATTGACACAAATATTCTAAATTTAGTCGTTTCTCTTATTCATATTGAACCATATTTATATATACATATTTTAAAAATTAATTATTATCTCTATATATTATTATATCATTCTTTTATTATCATGTCTTTTAAGAGCGCGCGCGCGCGCGCACACACACACACATTCAACAAATTAAGATCTTCATTTCATTAAAATTTTACAATCAAATATAAATTCATCCTCGACAAAATCTTCATTATTTTCGTCTCCCATCAAAACCTCAAACCAAACAAAGCCTTAGAATCCAACAAAAATTACGTGAATTATTTTTCTGCATGAAAAATATAGAATATGCTGTGAGATTTCTTCTTTTAGAAGAGGGGTCGATATTGCTTAGCTCATTAAACGTCAGAATTGCCAAAGATAATCAATAATTTACACCGCCGTGCCTCGTACTCCACTTTACTTGTGTGCTTTCAGATTGAAAAAAATGTCACTCAGTTATCTTTCTGAAAGACAATTTTTATTTTATTCCTTGGAATCGGACACAGCTTACAAAGATCTCGAATATCAATTTATCAATCATCTCTATATCTCTCCATCGCATCCCCATAAATGAAAAAGGAAACTATATTTCTCCTGTTTCACTGTTTCATTGCAAAAAGTGAATTCCTCGTCTCTTCGGAATTTTGTTTTCATTGTGTGTTTTTAAATGTATATTTTAAAGGATTGCATAAAAATAAAAGAAAAAAAATTGAAATACAATAATTGAAATGTATGTTTTTATTTTAGAAAAATATAAAAAAAAAACTCGTTCATAGATCAAAAAGCAAACGTATAGCGGTCAAATATTTTTATACATGGGAGAATTTCGAAAAATTAAAAGACGACGTCATTATTTTTCATATTATTTTTTTTCCTTTTTGGGTCTGAACAACACTCCAGATTATATTAATACATATACATGTATACACAGACACACACATAGATATATAAATATATTATATTGTTAAATTAATAAGACTTTTTAGTTGCACAAAATCAAATTACACAACTATTCTTACTTAAAATTCATTTGATTTTTCTGTTCTTTCATTTTTCATTTTTTTAACTCATTCTCTTTACTTGTGCTCTCTCTCAAATTTTTTTTCTGTTTTCAAATTCTTTTAGACTTTCTTTATTTTCTTATTATAAACATTTTATATTATTTTAAATTTAAACAATTTTGAGCATTTAAAATACACACAACACACTGATGTAACATTGAAATACACTGTGAATAAACTGAAATTAAACCATTGCCACAATAATCCGAACATAATTCAAAAACTTACATCAATACTTCGCAAACGGCAGAACATAAAAAAGTGGGAAAATGAAGGCTGAAAGCAACTGCCCATGAAAGGGCACACTTATTGATCAACTTGGACTTGAAAGACAAATTGCATTACAACATTAATTAAATGATGATTATAATTCTATTTTATGCGCCTGCAGAGTGAGAGTCCATCGCCAACGGAAAGCTGAGCCAGCTCAATGCGCGAATCTTGGGCCAAGAAAGTGTTGAGACGCCTCAGAAATACTCGATTTTCCCCTATGCGATACTGCCAGTCCAAGCTCAAATCTTCATCGGCCAATGCCACTGTCCCGGACCATAAGGTGTTGTCGTAGGCTATGATTCCTCCCACCTTAACTAGCTGCAGCAGCTGCTCGTGATAGCGATTGTAGTTTTCCTTGTCAGCATCCACAAATGCAAAATCAAATGTCCCTTCTTCCCCCTGTTTTTCGTCAATCACTGTCATAATTTGTTTCACCAAATCTACATATTATACAGTTATCTGCTTTTCCTTCTTTTATTTTGTAACTTACATGACAAATTTCCAGCTCACCAAACGTTGTGTGCACAATTTTAAATCCAGCTAACGACAAGATGATCTTCGGAAAGTTTTTTAGTGTAATTAGGATGAAAAAAATATGTTAATTAATACTTAAGGTGAAAAAATATACATCTTAATTCAAAATACTCCTATGTGACAAAAATATATATATTTTCCTTACCGATGTTTTTTTTTTTAAAAAATCACAATAATTCAAATGGGTTATGTATGGTAATTTAATTTTTTAAAGAAACCATTTCATATATGTTTTAAACTATGGAGAAAGATGGCGTGCCTGCAACCGACACGCATATAATTAATACACCAAAGTCAAAGGATTGTTGTTGATGTTGTTCGATCTCTTGATCCAACATTGTGAACAAGACTTCCATTAAATTAGTTTCTCTTTGAGAGAAAAAGAAAAATTCAAGTTGGCGAAAGGCTCACATTATCAAGGAACCGGTCCATAGCTGTCCTGGCATCAGAACTAATGAACTGGATTTTATGTGCCACACCAGCCTTCTCCATGTATGGCAATCCAGTCTCATATGCATCTCTGTCGGGATCAATTGCTATTACCTAAATCCATATATATTAGCAGATCCAAGTGTCAATAGTTGTTCGAATCAATAAATAGGGATGGCATGGCACACTTTAAAATTTTTAATTCATATGAAAAATAAAATGATTCCATGTGGAAGAACAAACTTTGCCATCGTCAGGGAGAGCAAGGGCGGTGGCCAGAAGTGAGTAGCCAGTAAAAACTCCAACTTCTATTGTTTTCTTCGCATTCATCACTTTCAAGAGCATCGACAGAAGCTGGCCTTCGTCCGCAGGAACATTCATCACACTCCTGCGTTATTTATAATACGAGGTTTTTTAATAACTCGACTCGAGAGAATATATATATATATATATATATATGTATGGATGTATGTATATACACGCATGTATGTATGTGTGTGTGTGTGTGTGTATTGTGATAGTTACGATTTTGCGTATATAATGTAGTGGACGTACCTGTGCTCGTATTTCTCGACGCTAGCTTCCCTCAATTCTTTAAGTTGTTGGTGCTCTCTTGGATAGGCACTTGTTTCCAAAAGATACTGCAATATTAAGTTATACATGCATGGTTGTTGACGACCATCACAAATCAAGATATCAAAATCAGCCAAAATGTACGTATTTGGTGTTCTCGTGACATACCAAAGGAATGTTCAGCAAAAATAAATTTCTGTATGTTTATTATTATAATATTTACATGTATAAATATATTCCAAGTAATATACTCGTCGAAGGTATCCCACGGTTTTTTGTCTTTAATTAACTAGGAATTGCACCAATTTTTAATTACTGAGATTATTAAAATATTTAAAAACAAAAACTCTTCGCCCCCACCCTCCCAACCCCCCTCCCCGAAAATAATGAAATAGATATAAAAATAGCATTCATACATACATATATATATATATAGAGAGAGAGAGGGAGGGAGAGAGAGTATAGTTGTCCCACAAGTGGAAAAAGAAAAGAAGAAGACTTCTTTTCAAGAGTTTTCAAAAGGATTCATAAAGTACATAAAACCAAAAAACATCATTTAGTTCTGTCACGTAATTTTCCGCATCGAATATCAAACCAGAACCCAGAAGTAAATAATGGGGGAACCTTCTGTTGATTTTTTGTGAAGTCAAAATATTTATGTAATAATGATTCGAGTGCCAAAACTAATAAATCCGCATCTGTAAGAAAAAAAAAAAGAAAAACAAATTACTGCCTGCCGTTAAACATTCAAGCCTAATTTTTCGTCTAATTTCCTCCATTATTTTCGGAAACAGTTCCTCTAGTTTCGTTGATATACAAACATATACATTCCCCAAAGAAATTTTCAAACACCAGCCACCAGCTTACAGCCGCCGCATCCGGCTGCAGCCTCCCCCCGCTCCCCCCTCAGCTCTTGGACCTAAATATGCCCAAACTAAGACGGACAAAGGGGCAGCAAATTCGAATACGAAGACAGAAGTAAAAGAAAATGAACCTGGGTGAGGGCCTCGCTCTGGAGAATGGTGCATGAGTATTTCTCTTTCATCTTTGGAGATGATTGGTTAATCTGAAAGATGGATAAGACTCAAAAGAATATGGAAAGCTTTCCTTCAAGGAATGGACATAAAGCACAAGGAACAACAAGTTTTAAGACTTCAATTCCTCATTGCTTCCCCGGCAGCTTCAGCTTATTTATAGCCCCTTAACCGTGCCAGCTAAATAACTCTTCTCTGTTTCTATCTATTTATTTATTTCACCTTTTTTCCCATGCACTAAGAATACTGCATGGTTAGGTGGTAGAGGTTGGGTGGGTGGTTGTTCCCTTTGACTGTCACCACCCACGAGAAATACAATTTTTTGCGGACCTACATCGGATTATTTATTCTCAATAGGTTAAATAAAGTGCAATGGATTAATTCCATTGCTCATAGCTTTTCCTTGTACGATTAATGAAGTAGCCGGTGGAGGTCATTTTAAGGGTTTGGGTTGGTAAGGCATGCCCACTTGCAAATTGTTTATGCAGCTGTGTGATGACTGTACATTGAATATTTGCACGATTTTTCCGCTTTCAGTTGCTCCTCCTTCACTTTTTTGTTTTGATTTTGCGATGGCAGTATATCTTTTATAATTTAACATATATATATATATGTATATATATAAATTTATATATGCTTAACTATGCTAGTTCTAGTGAGACAGAGTGGCTGAGAGTGGATTAAGAAAAGGAAAACAATGTTGAAACTTTTGGTATGTTTCTTTTTTGATCTCTTTACAGAGTAGTACTTGTTACAAGATTTTATATGCGAAGTATTTGAATAAAATAAGATTATTGAATTTATTGGATGTATTATCAATCTGTAATTGGTATGGTAATTATGGAATGGTCAAACTCAAACATTTGGTGAAATAAATAATGATTTCTCTTCATTGATCTTCAATTAGAAGTTTGTATTCGTAAGATTATAACGTCTTACAATTCTGACATCTTACATGTTCAATTCCTTCAAGATGATGTTTAATAAATTCTTAAATACTACTTAAATGTATACTTATTAGAATTTGGAAATTAATAGTTCATTTGTGAAAGTCTCCCGTGTTTGGGGCATTTCTTTTTTCAAACCTAACTAATAATGTCATAAATTTTGCCCTACTTGCTGATTGCCATGTGATTGATTTTAAAATTAACTCGTAAAATTCCGCCGTTGTAATTAAGTACTGTCTATTTGTGCCATTTGAATTCATTGTCTTGCTGTCCTGTTGGGTGATTATTTAATTACATTTCTAAAGCACTATGTCAATATATTAGTGCCAGAATAAAATTCAATTAAACAAAATACTTTTGCATGTGTTCTGTAACATATAACTTTTCTTTTAGAAATATAATTTTCATGGTACTTCATCGAGGCTAGAAAGTAACACCAAATTATGAGATATACATGCATATATATATATATATTTTTTTTTTATTTTTTTTTTATATTTCGTACAATATTTTATTAGCTTTTTCTTACATATTTTCCGACGTCACTGCAGTAAATATTACCTCCCTCACATTAATCACATCAAATTATACAATTATTTCCTCTTCCTAACCTGGAAGAAGTGATTAATGGAATAATAATGAAATGAAAAGAGATCCGAACCATATAGTATCTTAGTTTAAATTTGAGGTCCCCAAGCATGGCCCTCGATCGGAATCTCTAAATTTTCTGTCTATTTAAGTTATTTATTAGAAACATTAATCATAAAATTATTTATTTATTTATTTTTATTCGCTAATACTTCTTCTCCTTCCCGTTTTCTTTTTAAATATTACGACTTGGAGGAATTGGTAAAAGATCAAGTCGTATCAGTTTAACCATTAGTGCACGCCTGTTGGCCAACTTCATTTTGTTCTTCTAACCATGTTCAAGTACTTTTTTTATTTAAAAAAATGCAATGCTCACCTAATTTACTTCGTCTACGTATGAACTTAAACAATATTCTTTAATTATAGATGAGAAATACTAAAGAGAAAAAAATTTATCAGTACTTGAAGGAAATTAACAATGGTACTACCACTAAATTAATTAAATTCCAGGAGATATTAGCTCAATTTATGTATTTATATTCTATTACAGCAGTAATTGTGTGAACACGCGCACACACACACAAACTCTATGCTTTAATGGTGATGCTTACTCTGTCAAGAAAGAAAATTAATTTTCCTTAATCTTGTTTTTCTTTCTCAGTCGTCGGTGCTAAATTAAATCTAAACAAGTGAACAACTCTAATGACTCAAACTTAAAAGTTCTCTTTGAAGGTGTGTGATAATGCCAACACTCTTGTTCAAAATTCTTTGTTTTTCAGTCACCATAAACCTTGGTATATACGATTAGAAAATTCTCCCAAAGAAATAACTACTTGAAGCCTACACCCAATAGTACAGCTGGTTAGGTATCAGAGCAGAAAATCAATGCAGAAGGTCTACAAGCAAAGAGTTCGGTAGCAATTAATTAACAACAATTGTGTTGTGATTGTGGATTCTGTCCTAACGTGACGAATCTCTGAGTCGTTGCTTCTATAGACATTCATTGAAGGTGAAGATATCTGACCACAGCTATTTCTCTGTTTTTAAATAAGATTGAAAATCTTATCATGTTGTACATGATCTATCCATTTCAATGATGAAAGGGCTATAATAATAATTTACTACTTTGAGTTTGATTGTGGAGAATTCAACTTCTGGGCATTTATCTTCTGTCACGTCTTGTACTTGTTTCTCATTTTAATATTTGAAGATTGATTTCAAATAGTGTTGAAGATCAATGTCATAATATACTACAATGATATAACTGGGTTCGATTGATTCCAAGGGAAAAAATGATTTGAAAATGATAATTATTGTTTGCCCGTATTTAAGTACATTATAGGTGTATAGCTTTTTTGAGTTAATTATAAAAAAAAATTTCTTCTAGTTAGTGTAGTTAATTACTATACAACTCTTCATTTCAAAATTGCAAAAGCCTCTCCTATGAGTCTTTAATATTTACATTTTTTTCAACTCTAAATATATATTTTCAATTTGGGTTTTAATTATATATTTTAATGTATAAATAAATTTCAGTTAAAAATACACAATTTGAACAATACTTTAATGTATAGTTAGTAATAATTGTATTTATTATATGCATTAGACTAACATATAAAAAAAAAATTAGATATAAAATATAACAGAATTTGAAAAACTATTTTGTTTGAACATAATGTAATATTTAAAAATTTGATGAAGTATTAATGTTTAATTTTTCATACACACACACCCAAAAATAAATATTTTATACCAGATCTTAGGAAAGATGTATTTGTAATTTTGAAAGGAAGAGAAGTGCAATGATGATTATATTAATTCTCCTGAAAGGACGATGTGATTATTATTGTTGTTGTGTGGTCATTGTTATCATATTCTTGTTAAGAACTTTATTTAGTCTTTTAGTATTTTTTCGAAAATACCATTCATATTTAATTATATATACTACATATACTCTGTATTATGATTTTATCTCCTATACTAATCAAGATTGGTCATTTTTAATTTCTCTAAAATACCTTTCTTAATAAATCTATATACACTATTTAATACCTCCTTTTGGTCTAAAATACAAATGTACTGAAAATTTATAATTTTCCTTCTTCGTTGCTATTATTTTGAATTCTTTCTTTCTTTTTAATTAGGATTTAGTTTTTTCCTTACTTTCTATTACCTCTATTTTTGTAATATTTCTAAAAAACATATAATTAAGCAGTTTTACTTAATTATTAAACTAATAAAAATAAAATAACTTTATATTTTATTATGATTAATGAAATTGTATAGTTTTTATTAAGCATGTACGTGCATAAAGTATGCAAGTTTTGACAGTAATTGTGGTTGTTATTACACGACAAGTACACCCACTCCAATATACAGGTTGTGTTACACAATTTTCATCAGTTTCATCCCATTAAAATTCATACCACTCAAAAATACTATTTAACAAAAATTTCATTTAAATTTGAATTCAATTTTTCAATCTCTAACACACACATGTGTGGTCAATCATTACAATTAAACAAATACTAAAATGAATATATGCACATGAACTCACATTTATTCACACACACACACACACACATTTGCACCTTTAAAATTAACTATTATCTCTAATAGTAATAATGGATGAACTTGCTCCGATCCGTGCTCAATTAAATTTCATTAATCTTCGTATCATAGAAATATAATTAATCCAAGTTGACAAAAAAAATGGAAAAGAAAAGAAAAAATTCGAACATATCTGCAAGATTCTGTGATCCCAGTAATTAATATCCTTCAACAATAGAAACGAAATTCACGCTGACAGGTTTCGTAACCTGGTGCATTGTTTTGGAATCTTTAAATCATAATTACAGATTCAGTTGAAGACATGTACAGTACATTAATTTCTTTAGCGGATCACCCATCATCTGATTTGAATTATATCCCACTTCTCAGGTCATGACAATTAAAACAAATTATCACGTATGTATACTTAGTTTTGGCATTAACTTAATTAGCTGCATTAATAATGTTCAAAGCGTGTTCCAACAAATCAACCCGCCTTGGAGGGCTAACGTTTTCTTCAGGTAGCAACTCCCAGAAGACCCTACGGCTCTCCACCCTTCCAATTTCTGGGAAACGGCTGAGGTTAAGAGGCAGCGCAAGGGATGGAATTCTGGTGCTATACGGTGTGATTATGGTGGGGATTATAGAGATAAATGATGGGAGAAGTGAGGGTTTAACAAGACGAAACCCATCCCCTCGTTCGACTGCTGCTAACAAGAAGGAAAACCCACATTTTTTTTTTGTCACCTGGCCATGTTGCTATCCTTGTGGAAGAGAAGACAAGAGTGTTGTTGCTGTTGTTGTCTTGGCACAGGAAGGGAGATAGAGTGGGGGGAGACAAAGCAGAAACGAGGGAGAGATTGCGGAATTGCGGCTGCAAATTTAAGACCGAGAGTGGCAAACTTTCTTGCAATCCACTTGTAGGAAGGCCTCAATTCCAATTACACTTATGATTTATTACAAGTACCGATTTTCAGTCGTGATATCATGACTCGTACATTCAAGGATGAGAATTCAAGCATGAAAGAATGTAGAGATGCATGTTTATATGATTCCATGGACAGTGGAGAAAGTAGGGTATTGCTTTGTTGGGACATATCATTGCAAGAAATCTGGCTAATTGAAACGGCTTTTTGGCACAATTTCTCTGTAAAAGTCGTTCAAAATTTGATTTGGGATAATTTTGAAATGGTATTTTTTCCGTTCCAAAACGGCACGTTCCAAATTTTTTGGCACGACTGCCGAAACCCGTTCCAGAAATTTGGAACGGCTAATAAATGCCGTTCCAAATTTGGCACGGTTACAATAACCCGTTCCAAATACGTACCTAAGCCACAGTATTTGGATCTGCAATGGATCGGATTTGGTACGGAAATTTGGAATGGTTTTTTATTGGAACGGTTTGGAGACGGTTTTGGTATGGATTTTTGGAACGGATTTAGCACGATTCGTTTTGAAACTGCTTTGACACGATTATTTTTGAAACAGCTTTGGCACAGTTCGTTTTGGAACCGCTTTAGCACGGTTTCATTTGGCACGACTTTGAAACGGTTTTATTCAGCACAACTTTGGCACGGCTTTGGGACGGTGTTAGTTGTAACAACTTACTCACAACTAGTTTGGAGTGGCTTTGGCACGATCCTTTTGGAACAACTTCGACACAAGTATTTTGGAACGTCTTTGTCACAGCTATTTTGGAACAGCTTTGGAACGCATTTTTTTCCAATGTATAAGCATTTAAAAGGATCTTGTTGGACGCGAATTCAAATTGTATTTTGTATTTTTTGGCAAAAATTCTTATACAATAATTGTTAAAAATATTTTTTCATCTCTACTTTAGCGTCAACGAAACTATAAAAGCATACAACCATTATATTACCCCATTACTAGAAAATAAAATTCAAATTATTCAATCCAAAAATATCAGATGTATTGTAACAATAACATTACATACGGAGGAAGATTCAAAACTTTAAGTGAGATGACACACTAGTCAAGCCTCTCGTCGTCGTCATCATTTACATCTTGATTCAGGGACCGGAATGGCTTACCGGAAGTGAAAGCTTGAGGGTAGTTTGTGTTTACTCAATTCAATAATTGATTTAATCGTGTTTCATTTCGCTCAAGCCTCTCCTTCGCACTCTTCCATTTCTCCTCAGCCAGAAGCAGTTTCTCTTCAGTTTGAAGTAGTTTTTGCTCCACGATGCGTAACTCAGGAGCAGGTGAGGAGGTTTGCAAGGTGGATCTCCTACAAAAATTGCGAAAGTTCTTACCCTCTGATCCCATGCCCGGCAGTCGGCCTTTCTTAAAGCCACCAAGAGCTATTGCGACAGCATTGCTATTAGATGAACTGTAAGTTGATCCACCTGGAGTGGTTGGATCATCGGAATTCATGGCATTTACTTCTTCTAGTGCATTCGTGATATTCTCCTGTATATTAATTTATTTTTATAAATGATGAGAATAAATTAGGAGATAATTAATGTATATTGTGTAGAAGAGACGGGCAAAGTTACCTCTTAGATCTGTGCACGAGGTCCTGCCCAATCCCCAGATACAGTCTTCCAAACCTTAGAGTACAACTCTAATAGATTTGGTGGCTTACCCAAAGTTGTCTCCTACGAGAACATAATATATGATTTTAAATAATGAAATAATATAAAATTTCATATGACGGGAAAATAACGTGCGTTGACTTTTTGAATAAAACTCAACTAACCATTTGGTGATTGTGAGCAGTAATGGATATCGAACCATCTCGGTAAATAGTGGATGCTGATGCCGTATCAGCTAGTCGATTGTTTTTATTTTTTTCATGCGTTTCAACAAATGACTCCTGTGCCCACTCATTCTTCATTTGTACCCAATTCTCTTGGGATACCCATGGTGGCTTTATATCTGAAACCCTTGCGCGGTGTAAGTGCTTCCTTAGGAGTTCATAAGCTTTCTTCTTAAAGTTCTTCTCAATTGCAGTCGTGTCTGCAGAGTTCCATGCAATTTCTACCTGTAATGAATTTTATTTTTTTTACACAATCACATGTCAATGGTACATCATGTACGCATATAACAACTAATGTGCAAACACCACAGCAATATTTAATGTTTACTATGTAGAAACCGCATGCTGATATATGGCAAACTTGTGCTCGAACTCTTTTTAACACTAGTTTTGTCCACCACCATGCATAAACTCGCTGGTTTTCTTGGTCTCTATATTTTCATTTAAATCAATACTGAGATGCATGAGGGGATTACAAAGAAATTTCTTATAATTAATTAGCGAGAAATAAAGTAGAAGAACAAACATACATGGTATCCGATGAGTTCAAAAGGCCAGCAGGAGAAAGAAACCACATGTGCAGACACAAACACAGTCCGACATATATTAAATCATTCATACTATTGAATTTGTTCAAATAATACATATGACATCTATGATACATCCATACATCTATATTACAAAGTATACATTAATTAAACAGCTCGCCGACAATAGAACACCGCAGGGGACCAAACATATATGTTCATTTATTTTGAAAAAGTACACCAACATGTAACACATTATGTGCATAATTTTTAAATTTATGCATTATACAAAAGCGTCGTAGTACTTGTCCACTAACCTTAAACAAGCGAAACCAGAACTTTTTGATGTCAAGCTCAACATCCTTGAATCGAACCCAGGCACCATTATAGTGGTCAAATATAACATCTCTTATACAGTCAGTTACTTCTTTATATGCACTGTGAAAACAATCTATGTTATGACAAAACTTCAATAACATACATTGATGAGTAAAAAATGAAATATGTATACATACTGGAAGGTTCGCGGGGTTATGTGTACAGGCCCTCCAGTCTTCCAATAAGATGTTTCCGATGGTTGTACACTTGAAGCTACTTCGACAATTGAGTTCTCATATATGCTTGATGAAACTTAGGACTAATCATTGGAGATGCTCGAATACTTCACATGAAAAGGGCCTTGAATATGTATAGATTAGGAGTCAAAGGTGTAAAATGGAGAAAAAATTGGGTTTTAGATTGATCTGGCCGAGGAATTCCAGTCCTCGCGCTGCATTCTGCGATCACAAAGTGTGCCATCGCGACCGCGACACACCTGCTCACTACTGCGGGCACTCCAATGCCTGTGAATTCCAACCTTGTGATAGCGAGCCATAGAACCGCGATCGCGTGGCCATTTAGCGCGAACGCGGTCGAAGACTGCACGAACCACAATAAGCCCCGCGAATATGCTAGCTGCCACTACGGTCTTCCTCGCGGTTGTGTGAGTCTTTGGCGGGATTGTGAACACTGGGCGCCGAAAAAATAAAAAGATGTGAACAGGTTACAAGATTAAGTGTATTTTTCTACCATTGAATATTTGGACCCCAAATAAATGATATTAGGCATTTGGGAATTCTGAACATCATTGGTACCAGTTAGAAGAATTTTGGTTGAGGAATAATGCAGCAATTTTATTAGAAAATGATATTAGGACACGGAACGTAGCCTACACTCTGGAATGCATAAGTTGTAAATTTTTATCAAATTGAGATTTACCTTAACTGAATAGGGACCCAAGTATGAAGCACTAAATCAAGCTAATTAATCCTAGTAAGTGATTTACTTGAATTATTTTAATAAACGCATGCCAAAATTTTAACTTTCATGTTACGGCAATTTTTATGAAAATAACTCTTTGTATTTACATACAGTATCTGTCCCAATATTGGAAATTTATTTATTGCTTTCACTACAAAGTTTTGAGTATGGATAAGTACTCCGACATGCTTTTATAATTGTAATTTTTGTCACGAAGTGGTTTTCCTGAAATGCCTTCACGAATATTGTGAGGTTTCGATTGCAAATTATTATGAAATTTTGTATGTATCCCTCAAAATTTTATCACGTTTATACAAAAATTTCATGTATGTCCACTGCAAGATATGTACTAAGAATGATATCGTTAAGTGTGTTTCAGGATTCTTACAAGTTTTATGATATATGTAGGGTTTAAAAGCTCTGGTTTAGTTATTCTAATGTACTTGGCTTTTGTTATCTTCGAGATGATTATTTTAGGAGTATTGTTATGTTATGTACCTCAGTTGGGGGGTGTGACACATATTCCCCCTCAACCTAAGAAGGAAATATATTATTATTCTTAAAGATAAGCACTAGAACACCCTTACATATTGTTAATACACACACACACACATAAAGTTGAACTCATCGTATGCCGTGAAGCTACTTCACAAGCGTTGTGGTTAAAGAACTTTATATTGGATCTAAAAATTGTTGGTTCTATTAGTAGAACATTTAAGATGTTTTGTGATAACTCAATTGCTGTGTTCTCTCTAAAGTAGAATCAGAGTGGGAGTCGCACCTGACATAGCGACATAGGGAATTTGAAACTCAAAGATCATGTCAATAAAGAGGAAATATTTATAAAGCATGTTAGTACTGAGTTATTGATTGCTGATCCCATACCTAAAGGACTGTTGGTTAAAGTCATTTAGAATCCTTTCATGGGAGGGACAGATGACGATGATTTTTTTCTATATTGAAGAGGGCCATACCCTAGCTAATAAATGCACAAGTCGTGATATTATATTAATACACGTATTCTGCGGAGGTGATAGGTTTGGAAAACTCCTTTTTTTTATTTATTTATTTTTCTATTTTTTGTCTTGGGAGTGTATACACTGCACAATTGACAATAACCATTGTCGAAACAACAATAACGAGAGGTAATTCTTGAGTTACTTGTTCTATTTATTCTTGCAATAAATTCTTCGTGGGAAATTTAACAGTAAAACTGGATAAACTCAACTCCATACTTACATTTCATTTATATTCGAATCACGGAGCATATAATTAATCCAAAAAAAATGAGCACATTCACTTCAAAACCTATCTAAATATTTATGAGACACTATGCTCCCTGTTTTTGATCTTCAAAAGAGATGAAATTCATCTTGGCAGATTTTTCAATTAGTTGCATTGAAATCTTTAATTCACTAGCAATTTTGACACACTCTTTGTTCATGCTTAAATTCATAAAATATAAAATTAAAAGTGATTATTTAATTTAATTGTACAATATATTAGTTTATTTAAATATTCATTTTATAATTGTGCATAAAAATATTACAATTAGAAAAAATAAAAATAACCAAAAAATAATTTTGTCATTATCAAGCTGCAAATGTAAATTTATTTAGTATAATCAAATTACTTACAAACTCTTACAATATAGCATAAACAGTATAGATATTTATTCTATACCTATACATAGAAAAATTACAATTAGAAACAGAAATAAAAAGAAAAAAATAAAAATAACTAAAAAAGATAGTTTTATTATTATTAAATTGATGAAGGTGTTCTTGTAAATTCATCTAGTACAATTAACTTGGCCAAACTTTTAATAATACAGTAAAGTTACAAATACAATGAACAACAGTTGTAGTCCATGTTAAGTCATTGCCGGATCACGTGATTTGATTTGAATTATGTCCCACTTTTCCATTCGTGATTAAACTAATTGATTCACACGTGGATATTTACTTTTGGATGCACTTGATTCATAATCTTCGATGTGTGTTCCAACAAATCAACCCATTTGATAATTCTCTACCCATGAAGATTGAAGAAAATACACATTTTGCATATACATAGATACACACACACACATGCACACTCGTATGTATGTATGAATGTATGTATACAGACAAACTTCAACAAACATTTAACGTGGGTTGTCGGTGACCTATGCACAGTGATCGATCACCAACCATTGAAAATCAAACTTCAAAGATCTGAATGTCGGACTCAACTACGCACAGTAACATATATCTTTTAGGTTAGGTTTGTAACTTAATTTTAAATTCAAAATCATCGTATCAAACTTCACTGCTAAATATACAATTTACCCAAATTTCGATTTAAATTTTCTTAAGTCGTTGACTTCTTTTTCACAATCATTATATATATGTGTGTGTGTGTGTGTGTAGGATAAAATGGTGAATTAAAGTGGCGTAAATCGTAATTGACTGGAGTAGCTAATAAATAAAGATCCACGTCATAAAAGAATCTGAATATTTATCTATTCTTTAATAAAATTTGACACAGGATAGTGATCATAATAAACTACTGGCATGGACCGTGTAATTAATTCAATATTTTCAGACGAACTTTTTTTCTTTAATTGAATGGTGATCTTTGATGAACTACTTTAGGTAGAGTTTGGTAATTATATATTCCTTTTGAAATAATGATACAACAAGATAATAATTCATAATTTATTAACAAATTATTTGAAAGAGAAACTATGAATTCCTAAGGTACCTTCGTGATTTGGTTGCCACTCGCAGACTACCACCTGCCCCTTAATTCCAAATTAAATAACAAATATTAATAATTATTATAATAGCCATTTGTATAATGTATGTAATATTATTATTAAAAATACCCGAGGGGACACTTTGCTTTCGAGGTTATAGAGCTTCTTCGGTGTCTAGCATGTACGTTAATTTGTCAATATGCTAATAAACAAAGCCCAAAACTTGTAAAAAAAAATTCTAATTGCCTGGCAGAGGTACTATAGAGAATCTAAATTCAATAGTTTATTTGAATTTATTAGATAGCTTGAATTTATGCTTCGAGTTTATTTTGATTAGTCTAACATGATTAATTAATTGAGCTTAAATGATTAGTCGAGCATGAATTAATCACATAACCAACATAATTTTGCTACGTATCTTTCCCTACCTTAATTTTTAGACAATTCAGTCAAAAATTTAGTTAAGCATCAGAATTTATTGAATGACTAATACAAGTTACATGATGAATATGTGAGTAAGATTAATTATAAATGATTTAATTTTTTATAATAACAAATAAAATTATTCAAAATCAAAAGTGCAAAAATTATTTAGAATAATAGAATAAGCAAAGAGCAAGAGGCTTTGAAAAGAAAATATCAAAAGAAAATACAAATAAAAAAATAATAAATTAAAGGAAAAATGAGAAAGAAAAAGGAATTTAAAGTAAGGGTTGTTGTGTAATTTCAAATTGTACAACAAAAGGTACTTTTTCTATAATAATATAGTATAGATAAATATACTATCAAAAAGAACTAATAGTATATTAATAATTTGTGTTACGTCATTCTAATTAAAGCTAATAATGTAAATTGATTAATTAAGAGTATCATTGTAAATTTACAAGTGTAACCAAACAATCCGACACTTTTAATAAAAAGTAATAGTGGTACACGATGCATGTGCAAAATTTTATACAAAAGAATCTATTTAATTCACTGTAAAAATTATAATAAAATAATATTAATTCAAAATTAAGAGCACATGAATTTTTTTAAAAAAAAAAACAATGACAGAAAGAATGAATTGAGAGCTTTAAAAATATAAGAAAAAATAGAATTATGTTAAAAGAAAACAAACAAAGAAAGAAAGATGAATAATATTTAAATAAAGGTATTATAGTAATTTAACGTTATACCATCAATATAATATATCTTGTCTTAACATATAGTATAGAATATAAAATAGATAAAAATTAAAAAATTAGAATAAACTAATACTAAGAAGTGAATAATACAAATGAAATTTGAAAAAAATAGAAAAAAAAATATGTGGAGAATTAAGGTTAGCTAAGCAATTTTATATCGTGAGATCAAATATTCTTACTAACTTAATATATTGTAAGTATAGATATGTAGAATTGTATACATAAATAAAAGGTTTACATTTAATATTTTATAAACAATAAATCCTAACCAAAGAAACTCATTGTTAGATGATCATTACACGAGTAATGCTGTCTAACTCATTACCCTTCTAATTAGCTCAATTGCGTACAAAGACATTAATATTATAGAAATTGATTAGAAATCTAGCATGTTCATACCGTTTCCACATAATTAAACAGTGATTTCGAGCTTGATAGTATCATTCGTTCTGGACAGATATAAATTAGGAATCATTTTACGAATCTTTTGACTAATTGTGGGGTTCGAAAAGCAGTGTTGAACTGGAAATGTTAATTTTATTTTCTTTGGAAGTATGAGATTCGTGGAAATTAATCTTATGTAGCTGGCCAAGCTTGACCAGTTTTTTTTTTGTCAATTATTAATTGGCCCGGACCATGTGAGAGGTTGTGGATTTTAATCATTTATTAATACCAAAGAAATCAGTGGATATTTAATTTGAGCAATTAAAATATTAAACGCACAATTCACAGATGCCGAGTTGCTGTTCCATGAAGAATTATTAAAGAAAAACTATTTTGATTCTTATTCTTCTTTCAAGAATTTCATCAATTCTATTTTTATATTATTTGTTTTTCAAATTATAAAAAATAATTAATTTTAACAGTATGTTTGGTTTGAAGAATTTACAGTGGAGAGAAAAATGATAGAGAAAGGAAAATAAAATGTAGGAAATTTAAAAAGAATTTAGAGTACATTCATTATTGATCACTACTTGATTATATGAAAAATGAAGAGAATTTAAAAAGATAAGGGATATTAAAAGTTTCCAATTTATATATGCATCCCTAAAATTTTCCCGGAAGTTGTGGTTATTTTGCATATTCAGTAGTGAAATGTTCGTAGTATATATTTCTTGGCTACTAAAAACAAAAATTTGAGAGTTTCTTTTTTTTTTTTTTTTTTTTCCAAAATATTAAGAACCATTTGTCTATCTACTTTAAGTAGGTTACGTCGATAAATCATGGATTGAAATATTTAAAATTAAAGAAAGTACTATCATATAACTAGCTTTTTCCTCGTAATTCTTAGCACATTCAAATCAAATGATCCGAAATAACTAACGATGAAAAAAAATGCTATTTTGAAAGGTAATTACATAAGAGTGTGTAATATTTCATTCTTTTCAATTTTTACCTGTATTTGCATCAACTCAAATTGAATGTACGATACTGTGATGAAAATGCTTTAAAATCAAATTTTTGAAAAAAAGGAGGACTAAGGGAGTAGGAAGTTCTCAGATTATCAAAGATATGTTAACTTCTAATTAATTATGAACTAGAATTTAGGCTATGTTTGAGAAGGGGTAGTGTTGGGAAATGATTTTTGTGGGAGTTTGTTGGAATGAGTAAAATATGTTTGGAATGATGATTTTTATATGATGAATAATATGATTTATTTGAATTTATATATTTAAATATATATATATATATATATATATATATAATAATGATTGAATGATTATTTTAAAACTTACATATGAATTTATATTAAACAATAATGAGATGATGTAAAAACCAATAATTCTTAGGAATAACACCATTCTATATTACTTTTTCCACCCAAAAGAAAACATACTTTAAAATATGGTCTCAAATCCAAACTTCAAGAAGACAAGTCAAATTGAGATTTATAGCTTAATCAAAGAATATGTGAAATAATATTACCAAATTTTCAATTGTAAGAAGTCCAGTCTGAAAGAGTAAATTATAATGTAGTGACCTCCAAACTGCATAAAAATGTGTAAAAATTCTTCTCCATTTAAGTGCAAATGAGTGTCCCCTTTTTAATTAACAAAATCATGAAACTCTATTATTCCAATACTTTAGTTGTAACTAGAAAGAAATTAACTTGCAATGGATGGGTAGAAAATCTGTTCATAAAACCATATTTCTTGTCTGAAATCCTAACACAATGCACAATTACTTAAAGAGAAGCACAAACTCATATGGAAATCTAAATACTCTTTTGGAGTGAAGAAAAGTTGAATACTTTATCCAACCAAAAAATAATAGAGATTCAAAAAGCAAGAATCAAAATCTAAAATAGTTTCCAAACTTAAATCCCTTCCACGCTGCAAGTTCTTCTGTGTTCAGCATTTGATTGGATTAAGTGAGTTGTCGGTAGTTAGTATAAAAAAAAGAAAGTGGACAAAATGGTGCTGAAGATTGATAAAATTGATTAGAGAAGTTATGTATTAGATTAATCCATTCATTAATATTAAGGGTATTTTTAGAAATTCACTTAAAAAATCATGACAATTACTTTAGGGGATTCACACCTTATTCATAGTAAAGATAAATAGATACACATTCAATGAAAGTTCATAGCAAAGCGTGAAAATAAACTTTGTTCAACTAAAAAAAGGCTGTAATAATAAAAGGGATCCCTGAGCTTTAAAAATCAATAAAGTTTGATCGTACATGTACAATTTGTACTAGTAATTTTGGCACACTCTATGTCTCTACTTAAATTGATATAATATAAAACATAAATATAATTACTCAATTTATTTTATTTATAGTTTAGATTAGTTTATTTAAATATTTATTTTATACTTATATTCAAAATATTATAATTTTAAAAAAAGAATAAAAAGAACAAATTATAATAATAACAATAGTAGTTGTAATAATAATAATAATAATAATAAACAATTTTGTTATTATTAAGTTGAATAAGGATATATTTGTAAGCTTATTTAGTGTATCTATGTTAAAACTAAATTCTTAATAGCATAAATAAACATAATGTAAATTAAGTTGAAGAGGAATATATATGTAATTTTACTTGGTACAACTAAAAGCAGCCCAAAACTTTAATAATATAGTGTAGATAAATATAAATATAATGCAAATTAAGTTAAACAAGGGTATATATATAATTTTATTTGTTGCAACAAAAAGAGGCACAAAACTTTAATAATATAGTATAGATAAATAAACATAATGTAAATTAAGTTGAGATGAGTATATATGTAATTTTATTTGGTGCAGCTAAAAGATATCTAAAACTTTAATAATATAGTATAGATAAGTTGAAGAAATGTGTGTGTGTGTGTGTGTGTGTATACATATATATAATTTTATTTGTTGCAACAAAAAGAGGCACAAAACTTTAATAACATACTATAGATAAATAAACATAATGTAAATAAGTTGAGATGAGTATATATGTAATTTTATTTGGTGCAGCTAAAAGATGTCTACAACTTTAATAATATAGTATAGATAAGTTGAAGAAATGTGTGTGTGTGTAATTTTACTTGGTGCAATCAAAAGAAGTCCAAAATTTTAATAATATAGTATAGGTTTCCACCTTGTCTTTCTCGTCTCCAAAATCCATAAATTTTCTCTTAATAGATTTTTTACCATGACTAAAGTAGTTTTAACTCCTAATTATAGTGATTAAGAAGTTTCCAAATTATGAAAGGCACGACAATTTTAGTGATCTAAGGCGAATGGATTAGTGAAATTTATATTTTATTAAAAAGATAATTCTATTGAAAAACCATTCTTTATACCCATTATACTTGTATATTTTTCATTTTTTCTTTCAGAGGAAATTTTTTAAATCCTATTTCATTACCCAAAAAAACAACTCGAGAACTAAGTGAAACAAAAATGAGAATAACTACACATTCTCCTATAATCCAATGTATGTTCACCGTCTGCAAACATTCAAGGGAAAAAAAATTAAAGAATAGCATATATGCACCATTTTCACATTGAATAACTCACTTTTTCACGACAGTTGCATGTTTTGAAATTAATACCTTCTTCAAATGCTGAGTTTGTTGAGTAAAATTTGATTTGGAATGTGTTAAGTGATAGATCTAGTAATATCTTGATAGATTATGAATGTAGGAGTAAAATATTCAAATCACAACCCAGTAACGAAGGACCAAAGTGGTAGTGAACTGGGGTTGTACAGAACAATTTCATTTGCTCATTGCCTACCAAGTAACAAATAACTGGATTGAAGCGAAAATATACCTATGGAATTTCTAAATGTGGGGTGTGTAATTCTTTAGTATGAGCATAACTAGACGTTTGGCCTCTATAAAATTAGTTACTTTTATTTTGACAATTATTTGGTAGTAATAATAGGCACCTGAGACCAAGATGTAGTGTTTCTAAGATGTAAATAAAGCGACCAAAATGCTAATGCTGCACCTCTTCTCTCAACACGTTCATCTAATCAATAAGTATATGCGGGTTAAACACTAACCACTGCTACTATTTTCTGAAAAAAGGATAATAATAACGGTAGTAGTAGTAGTTTTAATAATAATAATATACAAATAATAATAGTAATACAACAACAAGAAGAATAACAACGATGA
Organism: Avicennia marina; assembly: GCA_019155195.1. Taxonomy (NCBI): domain Eukaryota; kingdom Viridiplantae; phylum Streptophyta; class Magnoliopsida; order Lamiales; family Acanthaceae; genus Avicennia; species Avicennia marina. Next base: position 10,524,862 of record CM032763.1, read on the forward strand.
TAAAGTTAATAATAAAAGGGATTTCCGACAGCCAGTCCCTAGAACATCAGGATCTCTCCTTCCTCAAGTATCATAGCAAGTGTCATTCCATGACAAACATGTGAGATTAACCAGAAAATATGTACACTCTGCAGCTAAAAAATTCATGTCATACCTTCTGCCCTCCAGAAAATGGATTTCTCCAACAGCTTTTAGGAGCAGCAGGAGTATAGATAATGATCAAGTTAAGTTTAAACTGTGAAATTGAATATCATCTTTTTGACTGTGTATGCATTTCTATTCAAATCATGCTTGTGACTATATGTTATACCTTGCTACATTCAGTCAGGGGGGGGATTTCAAAGAATAAATACAAATCTGCAGAAAAATAACGAAAACTGGCTTCAGAAGATCATCTCCACCAATCTGGTATTTTCAGCCTCCTGCTCCGATGAATGGCAAGCTTAACTGCAGGAACCTTATGCTTTACCTGTCTCCAAATCATATTAACTGCATCTTCATTCTTTGGAGGATATTGAAATTCAAAGTGATGAGAAATGATTTTAAGCTGCGACCACATTTTCATCCATTTTTCTTTTGAAACCTCCCTGAGCTGGCTGACCAGGTAGCCTGGTTTCAGTGCCTCATTAACTGAGAAGAAAAGAGCGAACTTCTTGTAGTCTAGTTCACTTTCGAAAGGTAGCTCAATTTGGTCACTCACAATAACAGGAACACAGTGGCTGACAATAGCATCAAATAGACGGCAAGATGATGGAGTATCACCCGCAGGATGGAGACAGAACTTTGAGGAACGCATTTGTTCAGCAGACTAGTATAAACAAGTGAAAGATGAAGTGTGAGATGGAAAAATTAGTTCAGCATAACTGCCAAGGTTTAAAGTTATAAGGGAGCCAAAAGAACTCCATAGAATGTCAAACATTCCTCGATATTATTTTTCCAAATGTCACAAGATTTCAAGCTAAACAGTCACCAGAAAAATTCTTCGCTAAGGAACAAAGAAAAGTGGGCAAATGTTGAAAGCATCCGAGGAAGCAAGGTGAGGAGAAGATATAGCTCAGATCATGAATAAAATTGTAAACTAGAAAATTGCATATAGATTTGAAAGTGGTTTTGTCCAGACTGAAGAGCCAACAAAAACTAACAATCAACATTGAATAACAAATTTACCTTCACACTAATAATACAGTCATCTTGTTGCTAAGGACTTTTATAACAAAGATAATTGCTAAAACACTTACAGCCCTGAAACTTTCTTCTGATGCATGGCCCTCCTCATATATGACACCTTTTGTTCCATTTAACATCTTATATAGTTGAGCACGAATTCTTCCCTCCTGCCACATTAGCATGTGAGAAACATGCTGTGTTTAGCTAAAATAAGCATAAAGACATGATAAAGTTCTGCTTGATTGACATACATCTTTCCTGATAGTCCTCCCACGGAAGAAGAGAAGCGTTTCACGAGACTCGTATGGATCCTTACTGTCTTCACTTATATATGATTTTATCATGTGCACATAGGGAGCAACAACATCTTTCGCCAGTCTAGAGATGTTCATTATGCGGCCAAAATCAGCAACAATGAATATGGAAGCATTAACCTCGTCACGATAATGTCTGAAAGCATTTGGATGATGCAGGGGAATTACATGATCTTGTCCACCAGATCTTTTCCAGTGATCTGATGCTTTTAGTATATTTACCACCTCAAGCTACAGTTAGAGGCAATGATTATCAGTCCACAAATGAAAAGAAAATGACTGCACTTTAAAACCATGGACAAATAAATTAGTCATAACTCAGATGTTATCCTTGGTAATCAAATCAACGAAGATAGAAGAGGGGCTGATGCAACAAGTCAGGAATGACATATAGCGTGTGCTTTCCACTTAGAGTGGAGCTATCTGAGTATCCATAAGCTATGATCCCAATCCCTTTTTTATTATTTATGTCTAGATGAAGAAGCCACAGCAAGATAACAAAATTTGTGTACGCACTGCACCATAGAGTCATCATACTTGGTGAGAAACCAGAAAGTTCTTCAGGTAGGAAAATTGCAAATATAGGAGAAATACTCCCACAGCAACAATGTTAAACATCTCCGCAACAACAGACACTAGTATGGTACATTGCTTAGACAGCTGGCACATATTCAAAATACTTTAAAGAATGGTCAAATGAAGTAAAATATGAAAAATAAAATAAAAGAATGAAATTTCATCTTCTCACTTATAATCATCATAAAAAATGGCTTTATCACTCTCCTTTACTCTCATCATTTGAACTATAAATGTGCTATTCTTATTTTATATATGGCCCATGACAAGTATGATTAAGAGTAGCCATGAGATGCTCAAAGTCATAACCTAATAAATGTTTAAACATAAAGATATGCAGTGAATAAGTGATACCAATTCATTGCGTGCTCATTTTCTTTTTCAATGTCCTCCTTGAGCTGTGGCATGTGCTTAACACATCAATCCTAGAAAAAAGAACCTTTTACATGGGAGATTTAAGAATTGAAAAGTTGATCAACCGGTTGCAGAGGATCCACAATTGCAAATCACACGACAAATAAAGTGATCAGAACAAATCAGGTTCTAGCAAAGCTCCTTTAAAATAATGTAGAATGCAGATATCATGCATTACCTATGAAATAAACTGTATAACGTGCCCCTCATCAACATGATTAATTCAAGAGCAATTTAAGAAATGGTGTGATGTCAATCCAATCGGAGCCTGCAGACTTACATAAAGGTGAAAAACAGAAAAGACAATCAACTCTAGAAATCATTGCTGTAAGCTAATCAAGTAAGCTTATCATTAACAAATAAAATGTACATTTCTGTCATTCCGGGCTTTGAGAATATTCAGAGACACTGACAAAAGGAACACGTAGCATGTCCCTCGTCTATATGATTGATCAACCAAAATGTTAAACAATGCTGCTACACCGCTAATCTCAATTCCAGCCACTAGCCAAAGGGAAAAATACAGATAATCTAGTGAAGTCTTCGTGAATAAGTTAATAAACCAAACTTGATCGCCAAATCATTCATACAGAAACGAAAACGCACCTGCAACTTCTCATCAACGGTATTCAACTCCGCCATATGCCGAACATGGACATTGAAACTAAGCGACGAAAAGAAGGGCACGAAGAACACGTCAGCCGAATCCGGATCCCAAACCCGAACAGCCTCCGGGGTCAACCCAGATCCACCATTCCCCTCGTACAAAAGCGAAGCCGTCATCCAGTACTCCACACTGTGCTGCTTCCGGAGCCCATCGTTCCACCTCCAGGGCGGGATATTCTCCGCAGTCACCGTAGCATCATCGGGAAAGTTGGGGTCCATCAACCCGACGTTGAAACGAGGAGGCAAATCGTACATGTAGACGCGGAGCGGCGAGGATCCGGGCCGGCAAGGGGCAGCATTGTTGAGCTGGGGGATAAAGGAGAAGAATTGGGCCCGGTAGTCGAGGGTTCCGGCGAGGAGCAACGAGACGAAAAGCAAAGGAATGCATAGTGACAAGCAAACGAGCCTCCAGTTTACCGATTTTCGCATTTATTTGTTTTGGGATCAAGATTTTTCAGAGGAGCGGAAATTCCGGCAAACGAAAGGAGAAGATTAACGAGGAGGAAAAGGTATCCGAGAATTGAGGGTGATTCTTTGAGTGTCCTGGGAGAGAATTCGGAATTGGAATTGGATTACGCAAACTGTGGTTGTGGGGTTGGACTTGGTGTATGAACTGGAATAGGGTAAAATACTGCCATCGATGAAGCTGCCTACTGCTGTTAAAAAGAAGAGAGATGACTTTTTTCACCAAGCTTGAAAGGAAGTTTTTTAAGTGGCAGTGAGTGCTCTTCCTGGTTTTAGGTAATTCAAACTCTAATGTCAATGCCATTCATTAAAACTATTATTGGGATCTGAATTTTCCTTTTTCATTTTCGAGCAAGGGAATTGAATTTAAAATTTGAATATTTGTTGAGAGAGTGCCTTCGCATGTGTACGGTCTTGATTAAAAATAAATAAATAAATAATTTGAAACAATGCGGGCAAGTCATCACTGGATCTGTGAAAATAGATGTAATAAATTAAACCCGATTTTCGTAGCGACGCTGGAGGAATACGGCGTTATGATGGGGAACCACTTCTAACGCCACATCCTGCAATCATGCCTTAATCCTGTGGGTGGTCGCGTGGGTAGCCTGGGCCGAGCAACTGTGGGCTGGATGCCTAAGTTGGGCCAGATCATCGGCCCAGAAGGGGGCTTCGGTTGCAACAAAATAATGATTACTGCTGAACATTATGCAAAGTTAATTTTGAGTTGTATGATTAGTTGTAATACAGTAAAATTCAAAATATTTAATAATGTAAAGCGTATTAAAAACTAAAATCCAGAGAAAAATATTTTTAAAATTTTTTGATAATAAATTATAGTATCATACGAGCTGAAGTATAACAAAAATAAATTATTCAGTACTAAAAAAATATTCAATTTTCACAAAGAATAAAAGTGGTATGAAAAGAAAAAAAAAATGGAGAGAAGTTGGAGAAACAACAAATGAGATACGAACAATAAATAAGAGACAAGTGAAGAAAATATTAAAAGAAACAAATATATAATAAAACAGGAGAAATGAGTAATTTTTGTAATTTAATATTTTGAATACTATGGCAGTATTCTATGGGTCAAATGCGTAATGTGTAATACTAGGAATATAGCACACTTGATGTGTGTGCTAAACAATAAAAAATGAAATCAAAAATTAAGAAATTAAACTGCCTCTCCATATATATATATATATATATAACTATCCATGAAGCAAAGTCTTTGGTGGTGCAAAAAATATATTTGAATGTATATGTATATCTATGAAACAAACTCATTGTATTTTGATTATTTGGGTTTTCATTCATTCACTTATTTATTTTATTTAGATGGTATATTGGTTGGTCTTTTGTACGTTTTTTTAATTCCTCATTGGTTGGGAAATCATTTTTAAACCAGACAAAATGATATTGAAACAAAATTTCTGAACTAATTTGCATAGGAAATCCTCAAACAAAAAAAAAAATTAAAAATTTGACCGACCTCCTAACAAAAAATAATATTAGATCAAAACATGTGTGAAATTACTCAAATAGAGCCAGGCTTATAATATATTACAAGATGGAACGATAGTTTATAATATGTTTTGAAATGTTCAGTTAATTTTTTAAGAAAACTATTTATAGGTCACAAACTAAAAAGTTAATTATCTTGTGAGTTTACTTAGAACTAAAGGAGACTCTACTATTTTGATAAGATGATTTTAATAAATTAATTTATTTTGGTCATATTAATTATCAATATTTTATAAATTTTTTTATCTTATTTTCAAACATTTATTTTTAAAATAAAATTTTAACATCTTATAGTTTTTAAAAAAAGCATTAAGGTGCTTATGGTAGCATTTGGACAGTCTTTAACTTGTAAAATTGTCAATTCTACACATGTGCCAATTTATTTTAAAATTATTATATTTTAAACAATAGAATTTGACAAAAGGGAATACTTGAGAGAGATCTTATTAAAATAAGAAGTAAAAGCATGAACGAAGAAAGAAAAGGATAAGAGATAAAAGAAATTAGAATAAATATAATTATGTGATTTCGCTTTATGCAACAAATAATCTTTACTTTAATTGTAACATAGTATAGAAATAATATAAAAAAGTAATGATATATTACTAATTATACATGATTACACTTAATATTTTTAATTAAAAGGAATTGTGTAAATTTATTAATTAATTATAATAATTTTATAAATTTATACCACGGCGATATGGTTGGCCCAGTAGCCAGAACTTGACAGTGAGCCCAATGACTAGCCCAGCCCATTACTTTCATCCACCCGCGCTAGGGTTTCGTTGTATGCCAGATTTATCCAGCTTAAACTCGTTTCAGCATTTTTCCGCTGAACAGAGAAAAACCCTAGGGCGTAGGAATTCTCTCAAGTGGACGGCACAATGGTATTTTCGTCCGCTCTTGCATGCTAATACGCCTAATCCGTTTAATGTGTATGAATTAATTATTTTCTGATTTATGGTTTAATTTCTTTCGATTTTTTTTATCAGGTTAAGTATTCCAAAGAGCCCGACAATCCCACCAAATGTAATCTGCTATTCTTTGTTTAGTCGTTCTTCTTATTTGATTTAAATAATTCTTTGGGGAAGTGTTTTGCTCATAGCCGTCGAATGCGTCATGTATTTTTCGCAGCTTGCAAGGCCAGGGGATCCGACCTTAGAGTTCATTTCAAGGTAAGTGAAAGTTTTTAGTCTCCCACAGTTTCCTGCTAGTATTATAGCTCAATAATTGATTTGTCTGTATGATCCTTAGTTTTTAATCGTGGGTTATGATTTGCTTGGTTTACGTGTACTGTAGATTTTTAATATTAATAAAGTGCTTCGTTTCGGCAGTTCCATTTCATTCCATATAGGTTGTGGCTTAGTTTGGCGTTTTCTGATATTTCAGCTTTATATGGGGGGTTATGTGGCTGTGACCTGATAAAAAAAGCAGTGATCTGTTGCCATATGTGGACAGGTCTCTCGAACTTCAGGGATAAAAATTTCTGCAATGTTATTGGGTGAACCTCTTGAATTGTTTTGATGATTGATGGTTCAGTAAACAATGCTACAGTATTTATTATTTAGGTGATGAAACCATTTGTTCTATGCAAGACCATGAAAAGTAGAGTTTATGATTTAGTTGGTAGGTTTTTTAGTCAGTGGTTCAAGTCTGTTTTTTCTTGTGGTGGCATTTGAAAATTTTCAAATGCAATTCAATTGCAATTCTAATTTGGTATTTGGATTGAAGTTGTTAAAAGAGTTGTAACTTGTTCTTTATTGTGAACTGCGTGCTAGCCTTGTAACCAAATTGTACTTTTATTATTTGACAATTTTGGGGCCTAATTTAGATATGGTTTTATGAATCAGTTACGATTTTTGCTTCTCCTATTGGCTATAACATTTCTTGAGGCTTGAAATTTTTTTATCCTAATTTCTCCTTATTTTTCATTTTATGAGATTCTGTCAGGTGCATGATCAAGTGTTTGAGTTTCATATAATATACCTTTGGCACATTAAGAGATGGTGGTTGAAATAAGCTGCATTTGCATGGACTACATGATTTTTCTGACCAATGGATGACTATGGTTGTGCTGAGCATTGGGGTTGGCTTTAAAAACTAGAACATGATATGGCTTTGTGCCTATGTAGTGTTTTATGTTCAAATAATTACTGTCCTTTTGGTGTTACCACAACGTATTCTAGAATTCATAATAAGTTGTTTCCTTTCAATTTTCTTATAGAACACTAGGGAGACGGCCCATGCTATCAGGAAGCTTCCACTGGCCAAGGCCAAGAGGTACTTGGAGGATGTACTTGCCCACAAGCAGGCCATACCTTTCACTCGCTTTTGTGGAGGTGTAGGACGAACTGCTCAGGCGAAGAACAGACATTCAAATGGACAGGGTCGTTGGCCTGTGAAGTCTGCTAAGTTCATTTTGGATTTACTTAAGAATGCTGAAAGTAATGCAGAGGTAAAACTACCTGTATCTTCTAATCCTATATGAAATTCTTCTTATGTGTTCCAATTTAGTTGTTGATGGCTTCTCGTGGCAGGTGAAAGGCTTGGATGTAGATGCTCTCTACATTTCTCACATTCAAGTTAACCAGGCCCAAAAGCAAAGGCGCCGCACATACCGTGCTCATGGAAGAATAAACCGTATGTGAATGCCTTGTTTCATTTTATCATTGATTTATGTTAAATCTGGATAACGTCCTTTGCTTAACGCATTTGCCTTGACAGCATATATGTCATCACCGTGCCACATTGAGTTGTGTCTATCTGAAAAGGAAGAGCCAGTCAAAAAGGAGGTATCCATGAATTACTTGTTTTTTTCCCCTTTGATTTGTCGAATGGCTGTTGGATGAGCTTTTACGTAATATGTCGTCCATGTTACTTCAACTATTTTCTTATCCATGACTGATACCACTGTTGATTTTTGTTGGCAGCCTGAATCACAATTGGCAACAAGCAAACCCAGGAAGGCTTGAGCCTGTAATGAGTTGCTGTGGATGATAAAGTTGTTTAACAAGTTTTGATTGAAAAAACTGTACTCCATGCATGCTTTCCTTTTGAAGATGAGTTTTGTTATCTGTCCTTTTGATTGAGAGGATTATTGGATCCATGAGACATAGTTGCATGCTTATGTGACGTTTTCATGATCCAACGTTACCATGAGTTATAACTTGATACATTGATTTTTGATCCTACTTAATTATGTTATTGCATTTTCGTTTGTTGAGGATGACCGTATTATGCGGTTGTATAAATACGGATGCTCTGCACTGGGTACATGATTGCACTATTTAATGCAACAGACAACTTCAGAGTTTACCTGTGCCTATCTCGAGGACGACGTGTGGTGGTTGAACTTAAGCCACAGTTTCGAGGTAACAAGTGTTTTAATGAAATGTAGACTGTCCTGAATATAATTGATTCAGGAATTCGTTACGTGGATGTAAATATTGTAGGGATTTCGTAGTGAAATCAACGTAATTTAGCAATGGGAAGTTTTTCTTTACAATAATTTAGGGACAACATTACCCATTATGATTGGTTGATTTTGTCAAGAAATAAAGAGTAAAATTTTTATGGAGACAAAATTCTCTGAAGGCAATGATGGCCTTGATAAGAAAAGGGGAAAGTGATGTGATGCAATCTGGTTGGAAGAGTGGGATGTGGTGTGCGGGGTGTTGTTGCAAGAGATGGACCCAGTCAATGTATCACATAAAAATTGAAATTCTTGATTTCTACTTCGAACCCAGATACCCTCGGTTTTTAACTGCGAAGATGGCAATGAAATTGGCATGCATGGAAGGATGGAAGGTGATTTCAAAAGTGAACAATATTCAGATGATCAAAAAGCTTAGGAGTGTAGCTCGGACGACTGGTTGGTTGTTTGCATTCAATTTTTTATGTATACACTGTTTGCATTCATTTTTTTATGTATACACAAATATTCAAGGATCCTAACTTCTTAAATTTTTTTTTATATTCATAATTTATTAATAATTTTTTAATCATTAAGTTTATTTATAATCAAAATATTATCTATATATATCATATATATCTATATTTATTTTTATTTATACTCTAAACTATAATTATTAAATTTATAAATTATCACATCAATTTTTATTATATATTTTATACATATACTCAAAAAAACATATTATTTATACTATCAAAATTCTCATTCTAAACATATTATTTATTTCAAAACAATTCTTATGAAATATCATATCGAACAAAAATCCTTTTCCCAAACATAGCCCAATGTTTAATTATTTCGTTTGTTTATAATCAAATCAAAAATATGTACGAATACATATATACAAATTTACTCATTAAGCATTTATTTTTATTTTTATATATTATTATACTATCTAATCATGATTTTATATTTCATAAATTTTTTACATAAATAAAAAATTTCATCTCCATTTAGATTTTGCTTTTTATCATGCAACAAAATAACCAACAAAACGCATCGTTTTATTTTTACTCCTTTTGTTTCACAAATGTCTCTTTATATTTTGTCTAATCACACACTTTCCTTGTGATTGCTTCTTGTGTTCCGTAATTTTTTATTTTTTATCTCATTTGCCCTCTATATTTATCTATACTATAATTGAGGTTAAAGATCCAAGTTTAGTCGTGTAATACACAATTATTAAAATACTCTTATTTTTTATATGTTTTCTTCACCGCTTGTTGTAATTTTCATTTATTTCGATTTCCTTTAATTTTTACTTGTAATGTTTTATTCTTGCAATCTCCTCCTCCCTTTTAATTTATTATGTCTAATGTATTTATTTACAATTTCTTTCATTTTATCTTATTTCGTGAAAAATATAATATTTATATCTAAAAAAATTATCAATATATTTATATAGTTATACCAATGCATCAGTAGTATATATTATGAGTTTGGGCATATTTTTTGTTACCAATTACTCAACTAATATAATGCCTATACTTCTTTATATATATATATATATATATATATTAGATATTCTTACCCAAAATTTCATTTTTTTTGGTAATCTTTGCCATTGCTTATTTGTTTATTTTATTATTTTTCTCATTTTTTATTTATTCTATTCATTTATGTTTTCTTTTCTTTTTTTATTCTGATTGCATGAATGATATAAAATTTATGCTTAAAAATATTATTGCTTATTTATCTATATAATATGACTACATTTCAAAATTCAAGAGTGTAATTTGTTACTAAGAGTGTTAATAGACCAAACCATTCAACTTGAATTTAATTAGAGTTAAAAATATTTTGAATATAATTGAATTCGAACTTGAATTTAAATTTTTTTGAGCTCGAACTTACCTTGATTAAAACTTCAACAATTTAAATCAATTTGAATTTGAATAAATGTTGAGAATTGCTTCCCGAAGCCAATACAATAATTCCCTTGCTGCTAACATTGAATTATAGCTAGAAAGCCTGCAAGGTTATGAACCTACATGAAATTTCTGGCTCTGTTAGATCATGCACTGCTGCAAAGGTACTTAAGTGTTTTAAATTATGTGTTATGATATTTCAATACAACTTATCTCTTGAATGCTTTAAATTATGACATATATCATAATATTTCAAAATAACCACTCTGTAATATTTATACTCAATCGTAGTGCAAGTTCGAGTCACAAATATTCCCGAAAATATATATTCAGTAAATTTTGACGTGGGTTATTAAGTGGCCCATGCCGATAAGACTATATATGTTTATTAATCAAGTCATTTAAATACTAACAATTCTACACATTTTATTACAGGTGTAATCTAAAAATTATTTATAAATAAAACTAAATTTTTTGTTGATTAGCATAATATAATTTTATTGATTGATTAAAATTTTACATCAAATTTTCAAAAAATAGTAATTAGAAACATCTATGAAATATTTTTAATATAAAATAAAATAATTTGGAATTTAAAATTTTTAAAAAAACTTAAAAAGAAAAGAGAGATGATAAAAGCTAAAAGAAAATTAGGGAACATATGAAAAAAAAAAGTAAAAACATTGAAAGATAGACGAAAAATAAAAAAAATGTTACAAATATATTAAAAGAAGAATAAATTTAAAAATAATATAAAGTTAAAATAAGGAACAATGGAATCAAAAGATTGTAAATATGACAAATTAAAGTTGACGGAGGAAAGTCTTAAAAGGAAAATAAAATAAATGAAAGTTTTGAAAGAAAAATGAACTATATATTATCCTAATTAAGTTTTAAAAAAAATTAAAAATTACATCTTAAAATTTATTTTGTAGTTTTTATTTAAAAAAATAAATTTTCAATAATTATATTTTGCTTTGAATTTAATTTAGTTTCTTTTGCGCTTTTGTAAATTATTTTTATTATTGTTGAATTATTAAATTTTCAATGTTACATTTCACATATTAATAAATCGGCTTGAATTTATTTTTATAAAATTATTTTAATATTATTATATGTGTATATGTAATTTTAAATAATCAATTTCTAGAAATTGATTGAATTAACCGGATCAGTTAATTTTTTAATTCAATTACCAGTCCAGTTTTAAAGGCATCGAACTCGACTGGGTCCTAAACAGGCCTCCCAGAGGAAGAAACTTTAATCTAGTGGATTATCATTTCTAGGCATGGATTTTGGTCTGGGCTTGTACCTGGACCTTGGTCTAACCCTGTAATTATACTTGATTACACTTAATATCTTAATTAGAATAAATATAATTATGTGATTTCGCTTTATGTAACAAATAATTCTTACTTTAATTGTAACATAGTATAGAAATAATATAAAAAAGTAATGATATATTATTAATTATACATGATTACACTAATATCTTTAATTAAAAGTAATTGTGTAAATTTATTAATTAATTGTAATAATTTTATAAATTTATACCACGTCGATATAGCTGGCCCAGTAGCCAGAACTTGACAGTGAGCCCAATGACTAGCCCAGCCCATTGCTTTCATCCACCCGCGCTAGGGTTTCGTTGTATGCCAGATTTATCCAGCTTAAAGTCGTTTCAGCATTTCTCCGCTGAAAGCTGAAAAGAGAAAAACCCTAGGGCGTAGGAATTCTCTCAAGTGGGCGGCAATAGCAGCGACAATTGTATTTACGTCCGCTCTTTCATGCTAATACGCCTAATCCGTTTAATGTGTATGAATTAATTATTTTCTGATTTATGGTTTAATTTCTTTTGATTGTTTTTATCAGGTTAAGTACTCCAAAGGGCCCGACATTCCCACCAAATGTAATCTGCTATTCTTTGTTTAGTCGTTCTTCTTATTTGATTTAATTAATTCTTTTGGGAAGTGTTTTGCTCATAGCCGTCGAATTCGTTATGTATTTTTCGCAGCTTGCAAGGCCAGGGGATCCGACCTTAGAGTCCATTTCAAGGTAAGTAAAAGTTTTTAGTCTCCCACAGTTTCCTGCTAGTATTATAGATCAATAATTGATTTGTCTGTATGATCCTTAGTTTTTAATTGTGGGTTATGATTTGCTTGGTTTGCGTGTGCTGTAGATTTTTAATATTAATAAAGTGCTTCGCGTCGGCAGTTCCATTTCATTTCATATAGGTTGCGGCTTAGTTTGGCGTTTTCTGATATTTCAGCTTTATATGGGGGGTTATGTGGCTGTGACCTGATAAAAAAAGCAGTGATCTGTTGCCATATGTGGACAGGTCTCTCGTAAACTTCAGGGATAAAAATTTGTGCAATGTTATTGGGTGAACCTCTTGAATTGTTTTGATGATTGATGGTTCAGTAAACAATGCTACAGTATTTATTATTTAGGTGATGAAACCATGTGTTCTATGCAAGACCATGAAAAGTAGATTTTATGATTTAGTTGGTAGTTTTTTTTAGTTAGTGGTTCAAGTCTGTTTTTTCTTGTGGTGGCATTTGAAAATTTTCAATTGCAATTCTAATTTGGTATTTGGATTGAAGAAGTTAAAAGAGTTGTAGCTTGTTCTTTATTGTGAACTGCGTGCCAGCCTTGTAACCAAATTGTACTTTTATTATTTGACAATTTTGGGGTTTAATTTAGATATGGTTTTATGAATCAGTTACGATTTTTGCTTCTCCTATTGGCTATAACCTTTCTTGAGGCTTGAAATTTTTTTATCCTAATTTCTCCTTATTTTTCATTTTATGAGATTCTGTCAAGTCCATGATCAAGTGTTTGATTTTTATATAATATGCCTTTGGCACATTAACAGATGATGGTTGAAATAAGCTGCATTTGCATGGACTACATGATTTTTCTGACCAATGGATGACTATGGTTGTGTTGTGCATTGGGGTTGGCTTTAAAAACTAGAACATGATTTGCAATTGAATTGCATTTGAAAATTTTCAAATGCCACCACAAGAAGAAATAGACTTGAACCACTAACTAAAAAAAAACTATCAACTAAATCAAAAACTCTACTTTTCATGGTCTTGCATAGCACAAATGGTGTCAATAAATACACACCTAAAAAACACACATTGAAAATGAAAAAAAAAAACATATTCATTTTAGAGTAGATCTTTCAAAATAAACAAATGGAGATTGACGGAAATTCAAAAAAATAGCCACAAAATAGCTCATAGAAAAATCATCAGCAACAAAAAAACACGCACACATAGGCGCATTTAAATAAGACCAATATAAACAAAATTAACCGTGTATCTACGTACACTGGATCTGTAAGAGACTTGCAAAGAAAGGAGATACACATCCGAATTTGCATTTTCAATCATATGCTTACACAAATCACAAATATTTACGCAACCAAATGCATTTCTATATCCACTTGATTACAGTACTCCAAAAAAAGAGAAGTTGGTTAACCGATTGAATTTTTCACAATACATGAATTTACAAAGACAAAATTAAAAATTAAAATCTATGTTGATCTCAAATACCTCGCTTCACAGAGGGAGACCAAAAGGCGGGTTGATGAGTTTCATTTACAAACACTCCACAAAAACACATACAAAACATAAATACGCACCCAACTAAAGAAAGAAGCATAACTAGAGAAAGGTGCTACTAATTACTATTTTTTTGAAATTTGATGTAAAATTTCAATCAATCAACAAAATTAAATTTACTTCTTAAACATTTATTGTTATTTTTATATATTATTATACTATCTAATCATTATTTTATATTTCATAAATTTTTTACATAAATAAAAAATTCCGTTTCCATTTAGATTTTGCTTTTTATCATACAACAAAATAACCAACAAAACGCATCATTTTATTTTTACTCTTGTTTCACAAATGTCTCTTTCTATTTTGTCTTATCACACACTATCTTTGTGATTGCTTCTTGCATTCAGTAATTTTTTTTTTTCATTTACCCTCTATATTTATCTATACTATATTTGAGGTTAAAGATCCAAGTTTAGTTGTGTAATACACAATTATTAAAATACTCTTATTTTGTATATGTTTTCTTCAGCGTTTGTTTTAATTTTCATTTATTTCGATTTCCTTTAATTTTACTTGTAATATTTTATTCTTGCAATCTCCTCCTCCCTTTTAATTTATTATGTATAATGTATTTATTTACAATTTCTTTCATTTTGTCTTATTTCATAAAAAATATAATATTTATATCTAAAAAAATTATCAATACATTTATATAGTTATACCCATGCATCAGTAGATATATTATGAGTTTGGGCATATTTTTTGTTACCAATTATACAACTAATATAATGCCTATACTTCTTTATCTATATATATATATATATTCTTACCCAAAATTTCATTTTTTATGGTAATCTTTGCCGTTGCTTATTTGTTTATTTTATTATTTTTTTCTCAATTTTTATTTATTCTATTCATTTATGTTTTCTTTTCTTTTTTATTCTTATTGTATGAATGATATAAAATTTACGCTTAAAAATATTATTGCTTATTTATCTATATAATTATGATCACGTTTCAAAATTCAAGAGTGTAATTTGTTACCAAGGATGTTAATAGACCAAACCTTTTCGACTTGAATTTAATTAGAGTCAAAAATCTTTTGAATATAATTGAATTCGAACTTGAACTTCAATGTTTTTGAGCTCAAACTTACCTTAATTAAAACTTCAACAAATTGAGCCAAATTGAATCTGAATAATTGTTAAGAGTTGCTTCCCGAAGTCAATTTGATAATTCCCTTGCTGCTAATATTGAATTATAGCTAGAAAGCCTGCAAGGTTATAAACCTACATGAAAGTTCTGGCTGTGTTAGATCATGCACTGCTGCAAACGTACTTTTTCACTCTTGAATTGTCATGATTTTCGTTCATATTCATGAGATAATACTCTTTTGAAACGGGTCTATTTTTATAGCCTGTCTCTGTAAATCAAAAGTTGAATTCATTTTTTTTTCCGTATTTTTGGGGCGTCTGAAGATTCGATCATTTCTCTATGATTTTTCTTGCACTGTCCCTTCCAACGGGTTTCGAAGAAGTGCTTTAAATTATGTGTTATGATATTTCAAAGCAACTTATCTCTCGGATGCTTTAAATTATGACATATATTATGATATTTCAAAATAACCACTTTGTACACAATACATGATATAATATTTACACCCACCCGAAGTGCAAGTTTGATTCACTGCTATTCCTAAAAATATATTCAGTAAATTTTGACGTGGGTTATTAAGTGGCCCATGCTGACAAGACTATATGTGTTTATTAATCAAGTCATTTGAATACTAACAATTCTACACATTTTATTGCAGGTGTAATCTAAAAATTATTTATAAATAAAACTAAATTTTGTGTCGATTAGTATAATTTAATTTTGTTGATTGATTGAAATTTTACATCAAATTTCAAAAAAATAGTAATTAGTAACACCTATGAAATATTTTTAATATAAAATAAAATAATTTGGAATTAAAAATTTTTAAAAAAATTAAAAAGAAAAGAGAGATGATAAAAGCTAAAAGAAAATTAGGGAACAGATGAAAAAAAAAAAGTAAAAACATTGAAAGATAGACGAAAAATAAAAAAATGTTACAAATACATTAAAAGAAGAATAAATTTAAAAATAATATAAAGTTAAAATAAGGAACAATGGAATCAAAAGATTGTAAATATGACAAATTAAAGTTGAAGGAGGAAAGTCTTAAAAGGAAAATATAATAAATGAAAGTTTTGAAAGAAAAATGAAAGTTAGGCTAAACTAATAAAAATTAAATATATATTAAGGATAATTTTATTCTAAACTTTGAGGACCAAGTTAATTGCTTTGGTACCCTCACGCATGGCAGATATTACTAATGGTGTTTGACTGAGCTTATTAGTCCATTTAAAAATAAATTGATTTTTCTCGACTTATTTATATTAAAAAGGACAAATATATTCTGTTATATTATATTGAAAATGTTTAATTTATTTTTACCATTATTACACATAAATTATAATTAATTTTAATTATAAATTTTAACAATATTTTATAAAATGTTTTATTCAAATGCTACGTGAACTTAATTTAAAAATAAAATGTATAAGTTTGTTAACTTAAAAATCATGTTATAAATTATATAATCTTATAAATTATTTAAAATAAGTTTAGCCAAACACTTTCCTAGCTGGGGCAACAAAGTAGATTTTCAACTTATTTTAGGGGCCCGTGTATATTTCTATCTTAGCTAATTTGGCCAATGTTTTGGGAATCGAACCAGATCGGCCAGTTTGATCGGGAATAAGCTAGTTTTTTGGTCCAATTACACTGTAAAACCATATCACCAAATGGTTTGGTGTGAATGGTAGAACATGGTTGAACTGGTCATGACCCGAATATGAATTGGAATTTTGTACTTTTATTGAAAAAAGAAAAAAATTTGAATTTTAAAAAAATAAATGTTTTTTAAGCTTTCTTATGATTTTTAATATTTTCATCTCTTAAATAATTTATTAGTATATATAATTTTCACTACCTATTTTTTGATTTTTATTTATTTAATTATTTTTGAACTATATATTTTCCTAATTGAGTATAAAAAAAATTAAAAATTACATCTTGAAATTTATTTCGTATTTTTTATTTTAAAAAATAAATTTTCAATAATTTGATTTTGCTTTGAATTTAATTTAGTTTCTTTTTCGCTTTTGTAAATTATTATTATTGTTGAATTATTAAATTTTCAATGTTACATTTGACATTAATAAATCGGCTTGAATTTATTTTTATAAAATTATTTTAATATTATTATGTGTATATATAATTTTAAATAATCAATTTCTTGATACTGATTGAATTAACCGGATCAGTTAATTTTTTAACTCAATTACCTGTCCAGTTTTAAAGACATTGAACTCGACTGGGTCCTAAACATGCCTCCCGAAGGAAGAAACTTTAATCTGGTCAATTATCATTTCTGGGCCTGGATTTTGGGCTGGGCTTGTACCTGGACCTTGGTCTAACCCTCTAATCCGATTGATATACTTGTGCATTGGAGCCATATCCATAAATCCATTGAGCCCTAAGATCAAGAAATTTGATTGAAACCGTCCCTAAGTCTTCTCAGCGGCCATTGTGTCTCCGGTGAGGATAATTCCTTTCTCTGGTTATGCTTCTTTCTTTAGTTGGGTGTGTATTTATGTTTTGTATGTGTTTTTGTGGGGTGTTTGTATGTGAAACTCATCAACCCGCTTTTTGGTGTCCCTCTTTGAAGCGATGTATTTGAGATCGACGTAGATTTTAATTTTGTGTCTTTGCAAACTCATGTGTTGTGCAAAATTGAATCGGTTAACCGACTTCTCTATTTAGGAGTACTGTAATCAGATGGGTTAGAAATGCATTTAGTTGCGTAAATATTTGTGATTTGTGTGAACATATGCTTGAAAATGCAAATTCGGATGCGTGTCTCCTTTCTTTGCAAGTTTCTTCCGGATCTGGTGTACGTGGATACCTGGTTAATCTTGTTTATATTGGTCTTATTTGAGTGTGCCTATGTGTGTGTTTTCTTTGTTGCTAATGATTTTTCTATGAGCTATTTTGTGGCTATTTTTTTGAAGTTCTGTCGATCTCCATTTGTTTATTTTGAAAGATCTACTCTAGAATGAATAGGTTTTTTTTTTCATTTTCAATGTGTGTTTTTTAGGTGTGTATTTATTGAGAATTGAGTAGGAAAAAAATTAAAAGGAGTAATTATTATTGTGCGTATTTCGATTTTGAATATGGAAAAATGAAAATCTTTTCGATATTATTTTTTCAGATAGGAGGACTCAGTATAAAGACTTCTGTTGTTTCATTATAGGAATGTTTAATCTGGTAGAGTCCAGATGATTTATTTTTAAGCATCAAGCATAGCATCACTGGA
The DNA here is from genome assembly GCA_019155195.1 of Avicennia marina. Lineage (NCBI taxonomy): Eukaryota > Viridiplantae > Streptophyta > Magnoliopsida > Lamiales > Acanthaceae > Avicennia > Avicennia marina. The sequence goes on from CM032763.1 coordinate 10,543,317, forward strand.
ATTCACTTGTTCTTGCTTGCAAGCCTTGAAAACTGGAATGAGAACTTAGAAATGATTTCTGATGATTGAAGTTGATTTAACAAAATTTCTGTTTTAAAAGCTTTTGTTGTCTGTTTTCTGGAATCATGATATTCTTTTTGTTTTCTTATTATTGGATGGCACTCTAGATATTGTATCTCATTGTGCCTGCAAAATTGTTGTCCAATTTGACTCCTTAAATCTTTTGTCTTTTTACTTTTTTTGTCAATGATTGAATAAGATTTATCATTAATTATTAAACCAAATCCCATTTTTCCATTAGTCTTTTTGTGTGGTGGGGTGGGATGGGGTGAGGGCGTTATCAATATGTTCAAAAATGAAAATGAAATAAAAAAGAATGTTGAGTTTTTCTTCAGGCACCCCTCCATCTTCACCCATTTGCTCCCATGAGCTTTATTATTTTCAGTAGTAACGATCCATAGTTTTTTCTTTGTAGCCATAAACTTGTGGCTACTGTAGCTATCCTAGTAAGCTATTGAATTCAAAACACCTTGTTGCTAGAACATTTTTTTCTATATAATATCATTTTCCAAATCAAAATAATAAGTTCCATGACTAAGCTGTGCTTTTAATTTTGGTGAATTTGCTCGTGAGCTTCTATCTCTTCTTGTTGTAAGATGGAACCTCGCCATTTGTGAAACCTTCATATTCAAGTGTTTATGCCATATTGTTGTCACATATACACGTGCTTAGGTCGCCTTTCAATAATGCTAATTGTATTGCGATTCCATAAAAGTGTAAAACAGTTAAATTGGGTTAGATATATTCATTCGCATTAGACAATGAGTAGGCTTCCCTAGGTTGCGATCCTTTCATGTTTAAAAGCTGATCATTTTGCAATACATGTTATCATAATATTGTATGGCTCTGTCTCTCGCCAGTTAAGAGTTATATTTGTACTCTATTGTTATAATATTTAACAGCTTGGTCCTACACCTGTATTGTGATCGATTGCAATTAATTCATTTCACTGCTAGTTGTTGCCAGATGGATTGGCAAGGGCAGAAGTTAGCAGAGCAGTTGATGCAGGTGATGTTGGTATTTTTTGCTGTAGTTGCATTTATTGCGGGCTATGTTTTGGGGTCATTTCAGACCATGTTGCTTACTTACGGAGCTGGAGTTGTTTTGACTTCTCTTGTTACTATTCCCAATTGGCCTTTCTTCAATCGTCACCCTCTCAATTGGTTGGACCCAAGTGAGGCCGAAAAGCATCCCAAGCCACAACCTGCTAGTTCTGGCCCCAAAAAGAAGGCATCTAAGAAATAAGTCACTCATCATGTTAGTGTTCCTAAACGCTCAAAAAGTTTCAGGTTCAAGGTATAGATGCCATGTCATAGTGCCTTGGGGTTAATGAACATCGACAGTGCCTTAAATTCTCATTTACAGTTTCATGTGACTGTAGTGTTGTTTTCTCTTGTGTTGTTTGATGGATTTCTTGTGCCGTTGACTTAACCCCACCTTCTCCTCTGGCAACGTTCTTATGAAATTATGAAATATATAAGGATGGTTTCGTATGGATCTGAACATATTCTTTTCTTTTAGCACTTTTTCTTGCCAACCTTTACTTTGTTAGGAATGGGATTTGCATGTTCTTGAGCAGTTTTTATTTTGCTTTAAGACCGACTCAGAAGATCAAATCTTCTTTGTCATTTTCACGCTCCTTCTTTTTGCCTTTGTTTTTTCGCCAATACCGATGGTTATGAATTTTTGTAATTGCTAGGTAATAAGAATTAGTACACATGGCAACTATAAATGGAGAGAGAGAGAGAGAGAGATAACCCAGGGACTGATCTCTTGTTTTGTGATTCTTACGTTACATCTGCTTAAGCCTTTGTTTAATCTCATGTACAGGGGGGTGCTGTTGGAGGGAAGTTAACCTCTCAAGTAGTCAAGTTATCCCGAAAAGGCTTAATTTGTGCTTGGGTTGCTTTTGATGATTAGTGGATACGGAGTTGGCCCAAGGGAGTCTCTTTAATTACATATTTTAATCCTCGTTGGCATCAAAACTTAAAACGTACTGTTTCATTGAGTTGAGGTCGTACTTTGACGTTAAGGTTCTATTAAAATTTCGGCATGGTGTTATAAGTTTGATGGAATGCTTTTTGAATCTATCCAAGTATTGTGCTGGTGCAATCAGAAACATGGATGTCGATGTCTTGTATAATTATACTCAACCCAATTTTTCAGCCGCGATGTTTAATTTAAAAATAAAAGTCAAGAGATGTTCTATGACTCTTAGGATCGCAAGGGTCTGTGCAATTGCCTGCCCTAAAACTGTGGCAAGCGTCAATTAATTGGCTGTCAAAAGGACCCTATGGGAATGATCATGCTTCTAATTAATGGAAATTTGCCATAGTTTTTCCTTATTTGGATTTTGGATATTATTGTCATTGTAGTCTTCAGAACAGTGCCAGTCATTTGGATTTTTACATATATAATTTGATATTATAAGTTTGTTTCCTTTTGACCCCCAGAGAATTGATTGTTATATTATTACATCAATATACTAATTTATAGTTCAATATATATCGTTATATATATTTACCAACAAAATGTACAAATGATAACATAATTAATTTACAGTAATGAGACAAATAGTAACGCATAATAAAACTGGGACCTATTGTTTTATACTTGTAGAATTCAACTTTTTCTGGTAGGGTTTAGGGTTTTAGAAATGTAATTCTCATTAAAGAAGGCCATTGAGGTATATGACATATATATATATATATATATATATATAAAATAATTGAATAATATAATAAGATATAGATATAATGGATAAGTTTTAGAGTATAAACAAAAATAAAAATAAATAGGAATGTATATGTGATATATAAATATATGTATATATATGTCTGTATTGATTTGACTGTTATTAGTTATAATAATTAAAAAGATTAGTTAGTTATATCTATAACTTAATAAGGTTTGTTGGTAGCAAAATGTTAAATTTCACAATTATTTTTATTTTAATTTTTTTTTCTATCCTTTTCTTTCTTTATTTCTTTTTCTCTTCTCTTTTAACTTATTACTTTTATTTATGTTTTCTCTCAAAGTCTCTTTTTTTAAATGCCTTGAGTTGTTCTCTATTTTATCATATTAATATTTTTATAATTTTAATCTAAATAATTTAATTATTTCTATTATTTAAAATATAATAACTTTATAATTTATAAATAAATCTGTATACTCATAAAGTGTGCTTCTATTACTTGTATATAACAAAGAAAAATTTTAAATTTAAATTTAGATAAAAAATTTTCTTAAACAATATGTTTAATAGTGTAAAATTTGAGAGTATATTTTGTAACGAAAGGTTAGGTTCCAAACATGAGCTTAGGGTTTAGTGTACAGATCTTAAGGTTATAATTTAATTAATCAGTTTGAGATTGCTTATGACTTTTTCATTTTCCTTGAGAATATATTTGCATCACAACTTAAAAATATAAATATCAAATTTGACCAGCAGCAATGGCTAATAATGGGGAGTATATTATTAATTATATTTTATTAGAAATGGAAAAATGAATTCTATCTAGTTTAGACCAGACAGAAAGATGACGAAATGCTGATTCTTGCAACCTTACTGGGGAGAAAAAAAATATAACCAAATTATGAAGAAATATGCAAGGAGTAATTATTGTTTTCTGAATAAAAAAACGTATACGTGACTATTCAGATTTGTCTGAAGTTTGAACTAATCAAAGCTGACAGTTTTATTATAACATAGGGTAAATTATTCCTACATTCTTGAGCTTTGGTTAAGTAACATCCACCCTTTTCTACCAGGGAAACTATCAAAGTCTCCCTCAAGAAATATACCTAGAATCCACTGCCTGAGAGGGGTCTAAATGTATACATGCCCCTTGCTGGATTTCAGTATTTGTTGTGGCCTCGAGGATTTGTTTTGTTGAGATGAATTGAGATTTTAGTACTAATTTCATTTATGCAGCACATTACGTATCTACAAGAGGGGTTCTCTGAAATAAATATTTCTCGGGAACTGCACTTAAAAAATTTGAAGGGGCCGAAACTATATTTCTGGGGCTGCTAGACATGTTCTTCGTTACTGTTGAAACACAGAAGGCAGATTAGTGCACCATTATGACTTTGAAGAGACGCCTCATGCTAACTTGATGGATTCCTCTCTCAGTTCCTTAGCTGGGGGGCATTGTTCACTATTGAGTCAATACAGAAGGCCCAAGAAAATGGCAACAAATGTTTTTTGTAGATCGGTTTTCAAGGATTGTATGGTGGAAATACTCGCATTATAAGAGAGACTAAAATTTGATCTGTGCATTAATTTCAATGTTTTTTTTTTATTATTATTATTATTTTTGTATGTTAACTCAATTATTTGAAGATTTAATAGTTATTTGTCTATTGAAAATGCGAGGAACAACTACTTCTAACTTTTGTTTTTTTACTTCCAGTTCCTTATCCAGTCTTGGACTCGAAAGGAGTTAAATAAAGTAATTTATTTAACCTATTGAATTAAAAAGTAATTATGCTGAACTTGACATTAATTAAAAACTCTTATAGTTCATGAAGAACTTATAATTAGACTTGATAAAGTAATTTATTTAACCTATTCATTCAAAGTGAACATAATTTAGGTCCATTATGAGGTTTTATTTCTTTATATCCTTTGCTTACGACTTCACTCCATCGACTTAATATAGTTAGTTATTCGTGATCCTTGGCTTGGCTTGGACCATTGTTCTCGTACAACTAGGTGAAAATTCACTTCGGGTGCATTTGGATCGAAGGATTTCAAGCAATGAATTTCAATTCACAACAACAAATGCATCATATTTGTTTAGATAATTAAATATTTCAAATCATTTTGTTCTTATTATAAATTATATTTGTTGCAATTGCAGTGAATTTCAAATTCTTTCTATTTGAAATTATTTGAATTCCTTTTCTTCAAATCCTTTATTCAAATCCAAATCTTTTAATTTAAATGCACCCTCACGTTTTCCTAAAGGCCGTCATTTTCTTCATCATAAAAATTTTGGCTTTTACATTGTAAACCTTCTTGAAACCCAAGAGAAATATAGAACACTTTTCACTACATATTTGGGAGAACGGTTTTGTTAAAGGATGATGTGTTTTGTAATGTTACGTAGAATGTTTAATTGTATGATTTTGATATTTTGAAAAATTTTAATTTTTGAATATACATAAAATATATACAAATAATTGGATGACATGAATATATGGATAATAATTAATTTATAAAGTATAAATATATATATATATATATAAAAGTAAGTGTATGTATATATAGGTATTGATTTGATTATAAATAAATGTAATAATTAAAAAATAATTAGTTTATTGTATTATATGGGTATTTCAAGGGTTTTCATCCCACGTTAAAAATCAAACCAAACCTTAACCTCTTTATATGGACTTTCACTTTATTAGGATTGTGACGAACTAGGCTGAGGAAGTGGACTCATATGCATGGACTTTGACTTGAACCAATGTAGTTAAAATTGGCCAATCCTCCCTCAACTTGTGAGGATAGACCAGCTTCATACCAAATTTTACTTTCTTACGCTTTTCTGTATTTCTTAGCCTTATACTTTTTAATCTAATCAACCAAACAAGCCATTGACACACACCAGACACATCTTTTTGGACAAACATGTAAGCAATTGAATGCACCTGACACAAAAGCAAACAAAAGAGCCATGGAACGCCCTAAATGTATCTCTTTGGACAAACATGTATGCAATAGAATGCACTTGACACAAAAGTAGATAAACAAGCCATTGAATGCACCAGACGCATCTGTTCAGACAAACATGATGCCAAACACACCCTTCAAGAAACAAAAACACACCCAATCAAACATTCCCGACCAAACACAGCCTTTGCTGTTCTAAAAAACCAAAGCAATATTTTAGAATGCTGTTGACATCCTTTTCTTCATCATTCATTGACTGAACCATCATGCCCTTTTATTAATCCACTCAATAAGAACTAAAATATCCTTCAATTAAACCCTTTCAACAAATATAAATACTTGAGGTTTTGACATTTGTAGATCACCAACCAACACAGTGATTAGCCATCTCTCTCTACAGCACATATTGCACTCGTACATTTCTTCTTGCTTTTATTCTATGATTCTTCTCCTCCTACTGTTGGTTTTGTTTCTGTCCATGTAAAATTGTTAATTCTTGGTCTTCTCATTTTGATTAATATAGGAAGCAAGCTCGTTTAATTTTGAGGGATATTTCAATTGCTAAAATAATTTCTTAAAAATAGTGCCACTGACATGACTCAAGCCATTGCTCTTTTTATTCTATCTAAATTGATTTGCAAAACTTGCTATCCTAGCTATCATTCCTCAACAATATTAAGAAATTATGGCATCTTCTGTTTTGCTATTCGTTTTTGTTGCTACTGCTTCAGAGCCAAAAAAACTCCTAAGTTCCAATTGTACTACAATTTGCTAAGCCTTTTCTAGATGTGTCCAACATTGAAATTTTTGCTAGAAAAAATTCAAGCAAAGGCAAAAATGTGTTTATTCCCTGTTAGATATGCATGGAGTCGCATACGCAATGACCACACCTTAGTCGATTGATATTGCTGCCCTTAAAGCCTGGAAACACGAGGCAAAGGTTGCCAAAGCAAAAAAAATTGATGGGAAAAACTAACGTGGTGCACAAGGACTATAGGTTCCAAAAATAAGTCCTGATATTACGCGTCCAATCAATCCAACATTAAGAAGAGAAAAGGCTTTTGTTTTACTTGTGGAAAATTAGGCCAGTATGCACGTTAGTGTAAATTCAAGAAGAAAGTTGATAAAACACGCAAAAATATTACTCCTAAGACCAATTTAACCACAAAAGATGTGATTATTGATACAATCATCTCTTGGGTGAATCTTACAACTATAGTTAAAGAATAGATGATAGATTTTGGAGCTACTCAACTAATTTACTCTAATCAAGAAATATTTTAGTCATATACCCCAATAAAGGATGAAGAGGAAATAATCTAGCTTAGAGATTACAAAACAGTTAAGATTCTAAGAAAGTGTAAAGTTATCCCAAAATTAACATTTGGAAAAACTTTGTCCTTTAAAGCTGTATTGCATGTTCTAAGTATTCAAACAAACCTAGCTTTTATGATTCTATTGAGTACAATTAGATTGAGAGTATTATTTGAAACCGACAAGATTATAATGATAAAGAATAATATATTTGTTGATAAAGGATATTGCAATCAGGGATTTTTTGTATTTAATGTTGCCAATGTTATTAATAAAAGTATTTCTTTTGCTTATGTCGTTTATTATATATCTTTATGACATGCAAGTATAGAAACTGTGAACTTTAAATATATAAAAAAGCATGCAATTGTGAGGTCTAATCTTTGACATAATTAATAATGAAAAGAAATGGGAAATTTCTGCTAAACTAAAAATAGTTAAGAAATCTAATGCACATGTTTATAAGGAAATTAAGCTTTTAAGTTTAGAACACATAAATTTCGGTGATTTAAAACAAACTATAACTAGAGGAGGAAAAAAAATACTATGTCACATTCATTGATAATTATTACAGGTACACTAAATTTTATCTCATTATACATAAAGATAATACTTTTGATACTTTTTTAATCATATAAAACTGAGGTAGAAAATCAACTTGATAAGATAATAAAAAGAATAAGATCAAATAGATGAGATGACTATTTATTATTAAAAAAAATATTTGACAATGAAGAAATAATATATGAAATAATACCTCCTTAGTTTCCTGAATCCAATGGAGTAATTGAAAGAAAAAATAGAACTTTAAAAAAATATGATGATTTTTTACTAGTTGGTTCTAATACTCTTGATAATTTGTGAGGAGAAGAAATACTAATTTCTTGTTATATATAAAGTAGAATATCACATAAAAGTATTAGTTAAACCCCATAGATTTCGAAAGAACCATAAGCCAAATTAAAATATTTTAAAGTGTATGGGCGTCTTGCTAAAATAATATTTCCATAACCTAAGCAAAGAAAGCTAGATTCTAAAACTTGTAATTGTATACTCATAGTATATTTGAACTAATACAACATATAGATTTCTTATTTTGTAAAGTGATTTTGATAAACTTATAAACTTATGCTAATGATTTTGAAACATTTCTTGTTGATAGTAAACCTTAATCTTATATTGAAACATTTTTTTCTTTTTAAAGTAAATTTTGGATAAAAACGATTAGATTTGAACTAAAGCCTATTAAGAAAAATAATTCTTCAACTTTAGTATATCACCCAATACAAAACGTAAGTGGACTTTTAAAAGAAAATATACTTATGAGGATCCTGTAGATTAGTTTAAGACTCAATTGATAGTTTAAGCCTAGACAAGAACATAAAATTTGTAAATTAATTAAATCACTTTATTGCCTTAAGCAAACTTCTAAACAATAGTATAAGAAATTTAATCAAGTATTAACTTGAGATGAATTTTCATTAATCAAAGTGGAAAATTGTGTGTACATTAAAGTTGTAAACGATCAATTTATGTGTATTTAATTATATTTAGATGACATACTTATTTTTTGCAGAAGTTTGGCTATTGTTGCTCGCACTAAATGTTTTTGTCATCTAACTTTGACATAATAGTCTCCATTACCATGAATATCTTTCATACAAATATAAGTAGAAATACATGCAATATAATCAAACAAACTAAAACCAAATGAGTACTGGTGTCATTCAAAGTAGATAAATTTAAAAAAACTATAACATAACACCAGCAACACAACCTAATTCACGAACAGTGTATCAACCTTCGCAAATCCTCATGGTTTGAACCTGCACACACTGAAAAACCAATAAATTATATGTAGTGTATCCAAAGTGTCAATAACCCAACATACATAAATTATTTAAATACTAAACTAATGAAATTACTAAAAATGAACCAATAATCTATCAAAAAAACTTTTTTTTTTCCTTTGTAACTTTTTAGTTGATTATTAATCTTAATAAAACCAACAAGGATAATATCTAAATAAATTTATTTCATACATTAAGCATTTAGCATTATATTCAAAGAATCAACTGTCAAAAACAATTATTGAATTGAATGTATTTTTATATTAATTAGCCATAACAATTATCAATACATTTTTTAAAACATAACTTTATATAAACAGTGGGAATTAAGTAAGGAAATCACCATTCTACCATTCAAATTAATAGATAAATCAAAAAAATATACTTCAAAGGAAAAATAGTACAAAGTGGACAACTGTAGAAAGTTTGTCATAATACAAAAATAAAAATTATCATTCTATCAAAAATCATGCTTCACTATGATTGCATGATGTGCTTGCATTTAAATAATCTATATCTTGATCATTTTAACCGCATATGTTGAACATTTTGTTATAAATTATCTCATAATACCATCATTTATATGGAAATAGAAAAACTTGAATGATATTCTACAATTTACCAATATCTTTCCAACTAGACATATAGTTTTTTATACAATTAATCACTAGAATAAATAAGAAGAAACATGAAATAAACTAGATATTAGGGCATGATCAATACTTGTGCAGAACAAAATTGAACGTACAAATCTTTAGCACGCATAATAAATGAAATGATAGATAAAAGATTTTTGTCAAAATAAATGGCAAATCTACGAATGCAAACATATAATATGGCATTAACTAGTGAACTTGAAAATGGGCATACACGTAAATCTATTGAAACTTCTTCAAGCTCTTAAGAGATTATAAGACAATAAATCTTTTAAAAAAACATCACAAGTACAAAGATAGTGATGAATCTAAAATATCAGTAACGTAAAATGAAAGCAAACCCTCTCTTTTTACCTTACATATTCACCACCTCAAAAGTAAAAATGTTGACCACAACACAATACTGAAAATCTTCCAAAAAAGACACCAAAAATAATAACCAATCAATTGAATGTAAACAATGCTAAAGCATTCGAAATATACCTTACGCAATTATGAATCCTTATTTCTAGTATCCTTTACATGCTTGATGAAATGTACCAAAACTTCAAAAAATATAGACACAAAGATTGCTTTATAATTTTAATTATAAAAAGGAAACCACCACAAACAAAGACAAAACAAAGAAATAAAAGAGAAATAGTGTAATTTTAGTTTGGCCGAGCAGCAGTTGAGACAATGGAAGAATGATAATTACACAAAGAAAATGAAAAAAAAATAAAGAGATATATTACACATTTGATTATGAAATAGAGACAACGGAAACACCGCTTGTTGAGGTAGTTTTACCAAATTTTCTTCCCTTAGTGTAATATTAATTTTAGAAAAGCATAGATTTGTCTGCGAAGAATTTTTAGTTTCAATAAATCTCAAATATTGCTGCTATCATAATAAAAATAAGTTAATTGATTATCTTAGGCATTTCAACGACCGCAAAATGGGCAAACAACATAAACCCTAATTTATAGCTTCAATGCTCAAATATCTTAATTAAATCAAAGCTGTACAAGATGAAAAATCAGTCAATCATACAAAAAAACTTGCAACACTATTGAAAACCAAATAGGGACACACCCACACATCCACAAATAGCGACAATCTTTAACGTACCTATTGAAACCAATTCCTCTTTTCAATAATAAAATTTTCTACCTACAAAGGTTTACTGCAATAAACTCCTCTCTTCTAATAGAAATGTTGATTTTGCTCGGTTTTTTTGGAGTTTTTTTTTTTTCAATTTGCAATGGATGGACTCTTGTACAGGAGAACGAGAAACATGAGTGAGAGGAGAAATAAAGAGAGTGGGAAACGTAGGGAAGGAGGAGACAGAATGACAAAGATGTGTTTTTTGGCAATTTAAGAAATTGTTAGATGTATTTTAATAAAGAGAGATATATAATTAGTTTTTTTAATTATAATAAGAATTTAAGCAAATGTTTTAACATGATTATTGAATTTTGAAAGGAATTAATTTAGGTTTTTTTCTTGAAAAAGTGATGATATATAATTTATTTTAATTCGTATAAAATTACTTGAGATAAGGTGATGCATGATTTACCAAAAATATCATTTACCTAGTAATTTGTATTTTTTTCAATATCTTTAAGTCAATTTTTAGTAGATTATTTTGTAATATATGGTTCATTTTAATCCTTAAGTTTTGACCATTGTATTTTCTTGAAGGTTATCTTAGTTTGCGCATTTATTTTTAAATGATTGTCTTGAGTTTTGTGTGTGTGTGTGTGTGTATTATTTTGGCATTTATAATCTTCTCCAAAGTTTTTTTAATAAGGAATTTTTAATATAGAGTATTCACAAAAATATTAGTATATCCATTTGCAATTTTCGATTATAATAGATAAATAAACAATAGGACTTTTTATTCATGAAATGATATTTATTATTTATTTCTTAGGTAAAGTGAAGAATAAAATGATATCATCAATAATTAAATTTATAAAGTAAACATTAAATATTTTTCAAAAATTTAATAAAAAATACAAAGGATTATGTGAAATTGGAAATTTTTATAATATATTTTATCTCTAAATGACATGTATATAAAAGTGACAACATCTCTTGCCAACAATAGAATCAAGTATTTAGTGACGGATTTAAGTTATCACAAGCCAAAATGTTAGATAATTAGTGATGACTGTTTTATTTTGTAGTGGAAATATTTGAGAGGTACCACGAATAATGGTATTTTGTATAGTAAATATCCTACTATTTTGGAAAGATATAGTGATGCTAATTAGATATCTGATTCTAACGAGAAAATCCACTAATTAGATATTCACTCATGGAAAAGGTACAATCCACTGATTAGATATTCACTCATGGAAGAGGTATAGAAATTAGCAAAGTAAACAATTATTGCTAGATCCACTATATAGTTAGAGTTTATAGCTTTGATATTGGATGGTTCAGAGACTGGTTGGTTAAGAAATTTTTTATCTAATATTCTTTTAACAAATGATATGATGCATCCAGTTCATAAACATTTTAATTGTCAAGTTGCTGACTAAGCTTGCAAGAAGAAAAATAATTCTTCAAACTACAGAAGAAATGAAACTTAGGCCAATTGGAGGTTAATAGAAATAACAACTCAACCTATGTGATTAGAGGTCTTATGACGTATGTTCATATGAATAAGAACAAGTTTTTATTGGATCATAAAACACTCAATGTATGAGTCCTATTTTAGATTTTGAAGAAAAGTGCTTGGGTTGATTAACCTTTGAGGTGAGTCTTTAAGACTTTTAATGAATTTATAGTCTAATTGGACGTTGTAGTACCAGTGTATACTTGATGAATCACCCATATAAGAGTAGAATGGGACTGCTCCTACATGATTTTGACCAGATCGATTTGAGCTCTCTTGAATAATTGGGCAGTGCACAGCTGAAATGCACAAAATTGCATTGAACAACAATTGTGACAGTTATCAATGTAACTAATAAAATCTCTATCTCACAACAAAAAGTCAATGGTTTGCAGAACTTAAGTTCACTAGTAACTCTATAAGTCAAATTCTATTAATTTAAGTGTGGTTCATAGTTTGAGCGACATTAGACCTACTGCATTGACACTAAAATCCAACAACATTTTCTTTGTTTGATTTTAAAACCTTAATCTTCTCTAAAAACCTCTTGAAATATATGGCATATTGTTATATTATATGAGTTTTTTTCAAGGGTTTTCATCCCACATTGAAAATCAACCAAGCATTAACTCTTTATATCGATTTACACTTCATAGGGCTTGTGATAAAATGGAGTAAGGAAGTGGGCTCGCATGATTGCGCCTTGACTTAGGTCAATGCAATTCAAATGGGCCGAATGCTCCCCTTGAGCGCAAGAATAAACCAGCGTCATGTTAAATTTTACTTGTTTTGGGCTTTTCATTATTTCTCAGCCTCAAAACTTTTTAATCTAACTAGCCCAATACACCTTTTCATGAAAAGCAGCCAAACAAGCCATTGAACGGTCTAGCACATTTCTTTGAACAAACATGTCTTGGACGCTAAACACCCCCTTTCCAAAAACATAAACACACCCAATCAAGCAACCCTGACCAAATGCACCCTTCTCTGGAACAGTACGAGAAACCAAAGCAACATCCTAGAACATTGCTGACACCCTTTTCTTCAACAAAGGTTCTCTAAACCATCATTCCCTTTTATTAATCCATTCAACAGGAATCAACATATCCTTCAATCAAACTCCTTTAACAATTATAAATACTTGGGGGCTCCGGCATTTGTAGATGCTCAATCACCAACCAACACAATGATTAGCCTTCCCTCTCCATAGCACATATTGTCCTCCTGTATTTCTTCTTGCTTCTATTCTATCATTCTTCTCTTCCTATTGCTGGATTTGTTTCTGTCCATATAAGATTGCTAATTCTTGCTCTTTTCATTTTAATTAGTACAAGAAGAAGGCTTGTTTAAGTTTAGGAGAATATTTCGATTGCTGAAATAATTCCTTAAAGATAATGTCTTTGATACAACTCAAGCCATTGTTCTTTTTATTATGTTCGAATTGATTTGTAAGTACTGCTGTCGTAGCTATCATTCCCTAACAATTAGTAACAGATGAAAATTTTTAATTTGAATAAAAATTTGTTAATTAGTATGTTTAGTTGGGAAAAGTTTGAATAGAAATTGAGAGTGAAAGTTATATTCCAAACATAGCCTATGTGCATATTCTCTTTTGTGACCGACAACTAGGTATTTTTTCATTTGAGCCTGCTGCTTCACTTTGATTCGCTCCAATTGATAGAGAGTTAGTTAAATTTTTGGACGAGATGAGTTTGTCCACCGTTGAATTTTGATATAAATATATGATGTTTTAAATTTGAGAATGATAGTATGATCCATTTAAAAGAGCAAGAGTTTGAAGTCAATGAGGTAGTTCAATTCCACCTATGGTTCTTTATATACATGATGTATATCAAATAGAGGTTGATAGGTGATTTTTTTTTTTTTTTTGGTAAAATAACTTCAAAAATAAAATATTAGGATGTTACAAACTATTTAAAAATAAGTTAATTTTTTTCAACTTATTTTCAAATATTCTATAAGCTATCATATTTTATACATCAAATAAAGGCATAAATATCTTTAATTATATTATATTAATCATATTTAGTTTCTTTTTATCATCATTGCACTAAAAAATTATAATAAACTATAATTATCAATTTCAATGAAATCTTATAGAATGATTTTATAATTCATATTCAAAAAATTGTTAACTTATTTTTGAAATAAAATATATGAACTTATGAGTTTTAAAAATATATTAAAGTTATTTGCTCATATAAGTTATGTGGCTATGTTTGTTTTCAAATTAGAATTGGGCAGGATAATTTAGTTGATTTGAATAGAGATGAAAATTATGTTTGATTTGTAAAATTTGAATGAGTAGGAAAATTTTTTTATATATATTTAATATATAATAATGGTCGAATGATTTGATGATATTACAAGATAATAAAAATAAATATGAGTAAAAAAAATTATATAGATAAATGTTGATTTGACTGTGAATATGTATAATGATTGAAAAATTATTAGTTAGTTACAAAAGATAAGAGAAAGAAAATTTTAAATTTAAATTTAAATAAAATTTATATGATAAAATATTTCGTTTATAAGATTTTTAAATAGTGATAAACAGTGCAAAGTAAGTAAACAAACATAGCCTACAAAGATAAGTTAGCCAAACACCCTATTAATTTAAAATAGAACTATTCAACAACATTCCTCGCGAGTTGTGAGTAGTTTAATCATAAATTTCAATAGAAAGTGTAATTCTTCAAGAATTCATTATTGATTTTGTTTGTGCAAACTTCTTGTTGAGGTGTGCAATGTCATGAAAGTTGAATTGATTAATTCAATCTAAAATCGGTCTATTTTTCAATTCAATCACACCATAAAAATTAGGCCCTCAAAAGACCAATGTGATCCGATAAAAGCAAGTGGAGACCGATCATAAATCGAACAAAATTGGATAAATTCGAATTCAAAACTGATTTTGCATATTTTATTGATAAAAAAAATCTTTTGACCATTTTTTAATAAAAATGAGAAAAATATTTTTTTATTTTTTCTTATTATTTCTATTTAACTGTTAAATATTTAATTTGTATATATGATTTTAGTTTTTTTATTTCGACTTTTATTTGCCTAACTATTTTGCTCTATGTACTACTGAGTTATGAAAATTTAAATAATGCATCTTAAAATATTACGTTTTCATATTCACCTACTTGCTTATATTTTACAAAAGTAATTTTTCATATTTATATTTATATTTTGACTTTAAATTTAATTTAGTTTCTTTTACATTTGTATGATAATTTTTCCATTGTTGTTGAATTATTAAATTTTTAGGGTAACATTTAAAACATATCATTTGCATATTCATAAATTGAATTGAATTGAATTTCTCTGACAAAATTGAACTAATATTATTCCATATGTGTACATATATAATTAATTATATATAATTTAAAATAATTAATTTTTGGAAGTGGTTTCATTGAACCATCAATCCAATTAATGTTCCGGTTTTAAAAACGAATTCTAACCATGCAAAGTTCACTAAAACAGAGGGCCATCATTACAAGAGAGGGTGATTCACAACTAGCAGAGCATCAACTAAAAACACACCCAGAACTGCAGAAAATGGCACAATTATGTCTAATAAGGTTTTAGGGAAGCAGGCAATGCGGCATCCAGTTCTGTATGGGAACTACGGTGGATTCTCTTGCCACTTCTTTACTTGGGGTTAGATGCCCAGGTCACAATTCATGTCATGTCTTTTTGAAAGTAGGAAAATGTGTTTTGAAATATATATTGGAAAAACTCATACAATTGCATGCATCCATAACATTTATTTCATAATATGAGCGAAGAAAAAAATCTTACAGGCAATCAAAAGCAAAAGTTTCTATTTCACATAATTAAAAGAGCTAGATGGTTAAATGAGACTTGCATACCTTTTCACTTGGTTCTACCTTGCTCTGGCCTATAAGAGAGGGCAAACACATGAGAAATCCATAGAACTACACAATCAAGTCAAAGTACCGAATAAATATGCCAAGACCATGGGTTCCTTGTGGCTTCCATGTGACTCTTCCTTCTTTTCTCATCACAAACTGATGATTACATCATTTGCCTTCAATGCCATCTGTCTTCTTCAATTTTTTATTTTTTTTTGGAAAAGAAGATAAAATAAAGTTCATCATGGTCGCACAGAGGCAGTTGACATCAACTAATTCAAAGATTATTTCAACTTTACAATCAGTTCGAAGCAACTACTTTTATGTCACTTTCACACAAAATAAGATAAAAGAAAATTATGGAGAGAAATTCACAGCATCAGTCCAAAAAATATCAAGACATATTCATGTCACTTTTATGCAGGTGTTCGGGTTGGATTGGATGGAGATAATCAGAAGGCAAAGAACAATGTTAAATGACTCTTCTATCAACAAATTGTTAAGCAGCAAGAGCAGATACACACCACTAAAAAATTCATCTCCATCAACCACACGTCTAAAAGCAAGCACAGCATATACCTACGGGCACATCTACCATAATTAAATGTAATTGCATCATTGTTATTGTACAAAGACTAGCCCGTGATAAAATTATCTGTCAATGAGAAGACAGCAAAAATTGTCTCCCTACTCCCCCCAGTTTCTCTATTTTTGTTGGTTTTTTTTTTGGGTTCTTCTGTTTTTCAACAAAATTACTGTTGGCTGGAACAAGGGTTGAGATGGAGGCACATTGTTCATGCAATTACTCCTGCAATGGAGCCTTAATTAGTCAATAGAGCATGAAATCAAGATTTCAAAAGGGAAGGCAGTTCTAAAATGTGGAGAAAAAAATTGTATCTCCAACTTCCATTGTCTGTTACAAAACTCTGGCAGATAAACCTACAATCATGTCAAGACTGTACACGTAAACCCACTAAAAATAAAGTGTAAAAAAAACGTTGCAGTTTACCTCTGGAGCTTCAGGAGACCAAAAATGAAGAACGAGGAAAATAGTTCAGGGCCAAGTCGTGCAAATGAGCTTCTCAACCTGCTTACTTTGATACTGCAGAGACATTTCAGATGAATGTCCAAGGTTGAAACTATTTCCCTATTACAACTGTGGACTGGGAAACACAAGTTTATTGTTCCAAGGCTTAAATTGGCATAACAAATTGGTTAAAGCACAACATGAAGATGGCCGAGCATATATACAAGCCCAGTCAAAATCCAGCTTTTTTGAATGAACAACCAATATATAAGTGAATATAAGAAATTAAAAAAGCTTGTAATAATCAAAGGTCAATCTTTCAATCTTTGATCCCTCAAAGAAAAATGAACAGAGCTCTTCTGCACCAACAAAGAAACAAGCACCTCTTCCACATTAATAGTCATGACAAGATCACATTAGACCTCCCAACTAACATATAATGTGTTTGGGCTATGTGGGCGACAGCATTTCACCTCATTCAAAATCTCGAGCTAGGAAAACTTAACAGTGAGGATTACACAGTGCAAATAATGTATTATACTGGATTTTACACAAATATCCAGACTGTCAGGTCAAATTTAAAGGAAGTAAATTCCAATTCGGACTACAAACTAATTAATTCAAAGAGGCTTACTATATGTTATCCAATCAAACTTCAACTGAGGCAATGCGAGAAAACAATAAAAACTTCCTTCAGCCACTTCATAAATCATAATGAGCTTCTGAATAATCAGCATGCCAAACATTTCAATGGTACAATTCTCAACAAATACCTTCAAAAGTTATTAACAAGAGCTTTTAAAAGTCAACGGCTTTTTCTGATAACACACAGAAACTGCCAGCAGATCCAAAGCATCAATGTTTCAGATCTAAAGCATTTATATAAAACACATGAATGGAAGGTCTTCTGAAACCAATGATCTAAAATCCAGGGGAATTAACCTAGTCAACACGAGAATATCCATGCACACCGCAAATTCCTGATTCTTGGTTAAATCCAGGCAATCAGCTTCAATAATTGCCTCCAGTGAGATACTTTCTAAGTTCTTTGGCAATGAAAAGCTAAGAATAGCACCAAGAGCCTGAAAGTAAAACATACCGAATTGGTATTCAAGATCAATATTTAGAAAAATGTTTACAAGGTTCAATGTAAAATATCTTATATGTAAGATATTAACCAGAAACTAATCCACAATAGGAAATTCCTTATGCCACACCTTTTTGGGCTAGAAGGAACAACGATGCATTCCCACAGTCAGCAAGCACCAGGAAGAGAAGCTGATCTGCTCCATGTCTGATTCATAGGTACAGCACAGAAACGTCTGTCCACCTAATTCATCATATATGACTGATATAAAACAGCAATAGTGATAGTTTCACAAACCATATTGCAATTTCCTTTCTGCCCACATCTCTCGCCTCAATCATGTTTGTTTCAGATGCTGCAGGACACAAAGAAGAGTAACGGTTGTTGATGCTATTGGCCAAATAAACCACCACTGCCTAGTTCTCCTTGTAATTCTTCCCTCCTTCGCTCTTCTAATGGGTCAGGACTTTTCATTATTCTTCTCATTCGCCTGAAAATCACAATAACAACAAAACGAAATATAGAAAGAGAATAAAAGTATTCGGTCCAAAATTTTGAACTAACAATACAAATACCTGTCTTGTGAATGCTGCACAGGAAAAGTAAGCATAAACTCCTTAGGCATGGGTAATGGAACTAGCCAGAACCATTATAGCAAAATTGAACCATATTCCAGCTGGTGAAGCTCTTTGTATTGGTGACCCACATAAACTAGTCTTTTGGGTCTAATTTTGAAAATGGAAACTGTGCAGCAGATAACGGCTGAGGCAGCCCTCAACCGTGAATGGTTTCAGGAACCGAACCATATTCCAGCCAGTGAAGCTGTTCCTCCTTCATCAGTTTGCTAAACCTCCATAGCTCTTCGCGTATGTCCTTAATCTCAGGGTGCAACATGTCCCCCACAACAAACACATGAACCTGATTCTTCAGCTCAACCCAGCTACACCCAGGCTCTTTGCTTATCCCCCTTGTACTCATTATTCTTCTGACTCGCTCAACATCATCTAATCTTCCCAAGGCTGAATAAATGCTTGACAATAACACATATGCAGATGATTCTTGCGAGCCCAGTTCCACCAACTTCTCTCCAGCATAAGCACCCAACTCATAGTTACGATGGTTTCGGCAAGCACTTAACAAAATACGCCACAAACAAAGACCATGATCAATAGTTGCCGACTCAATAAACTCTTTGGCTTCACAGAGCTTCCCTGCACGACCCAACATATCAACCATACAGGCATAGTGCTCTACACTTGGAACTATACCATATTTCTTGGGCATCAACTGGAAATACTCCCAACCTCTACCCACCAGTCCCATGTGGCTACAGGCAGTAAGAATGTTTACAAAGGTAACATAATCAGGTTCTGCACCTGCCAGTCTCATATCTTCGAAAAGGTCAAGAGCTTCAATCCCAAGACCATTTTGAGAAAGACCGGAAATCATTGAATTCCATGACACCACATCTCTTGCTGGCATCCTCAAGAAGACAGCATTCCCATCATCAAGGCTTCCACACTTTGCATACATTGTCAAGAGAGCACTTCCTATTGGAACTTCAAGATTAAACCCATTCTTAATCACATGAGCATGTATTTGTTTCCCTTGCTCCAAACCCGAAAGGCAGGAACAGGCTTTCAATACACTGGCCATAGTTAGCTCATTGGGAGGAATCCCTTCCATTTGCATTCTACAATACAAATTAATAGCACTTTCATTGTCACCATTCTGTACATGTCCTCCGATCATGGATGTCCACAATACAAGGTCGGCCTCATGCAAATAGTCAAACCCCTTTTGAGCATCAGCTATAAAACCACATTTAGCATACATATCAACCAAAGCAGTCATAATATACATTTGAGACTCAAATCCCAATTTTACTAAATATGCATGCACCTGCTTTCCCACATCAATTTCTTCAGTATCACTGCAAGCATTAAGCACTCCAACAATGGTGTACTCACTCGGCTTCATCCCATGAAGATGCATCTCCCAGAACAATTTTAGTGCCTTCTCACCATTACCAGTCTGAGCATGCCCCGTAATCATTGCTGACCAAGTGATGGAATTCTTGTTACTGGAGAGCTCAAACACCTGAACGGAATCATTTAAGCTCCCACACTTTGCATACATAGTAACAACGGCATTCCCCACAGAAGTAATTTTCAACAACCCATTTTTAATTGCTAAACAGTGAATTTGTTTCCCCAGCTCCACGAACTCAGGAGACGTAAAAGCACTAAGAACGCTAGTGAATACAAACTCATTCACCTCTTCTTCGCCTGAAGACAGCATCCTTCTAAAAAGGAGCAAAGCCTCATTCGCCAGCCTTTGTGATGCGTAACCAGAAATCATAGTAGACCAAGTGATTGAGTTTCTCTCAGGCATTTCGTCGAACATCTTTCGACCCTCAAGTAAAAAACCCAGCTTACAGTAAACATTCAACAAAGAACTGTACACGAACACATCCGAAATGTCAATCAATTTCACGACAAAACAATGTGCCTGGAAGGTCATAATCGGGTCTTCCAAAGCAGAAGCAGCAGAAAAGATGCCGGCGAAAGTATGGGAATTAGGTAGACTACGATGATGGAGCATTTTTTTGAAGAGTTGGAGAGCCGAAAACGAGTAATGCGAAAGGCCCAGTTGAGAGTAGCCGTTGATGAGGATATTCCACAAAACAGCGTCCTCTTTGCAGGGCATTTCAGCGAACAAAAGACGGGCTTCGGAGAAGAGCTGGCATTTAGCGTAGAAGTTGAGGAGAGTGGTGGACAGGAACGCACATGCAGGAAATGCGCCGGTTTTGAGGAGGTGAGCGTGGAGGGATTTGCCATTGGAGAGGCTTTTCTGGTCCGTAACGTGGCGGAGCTTGTCGAAGAGGTGGCGCGACTGCGGCGACAGGGCCGCAGTTTTCGAGGGTATTTTTATCATTTCATTTCGTTTTGAAATTATTCCGCCACAAAAAGTAAGGGTATCAGGGTCTTTTCGCCGATCACCCTCCCCTCTAATATATCTGAGACGACCCCTAACTTCACAAAGCAAAAGGAGCGGAGAGAATGAAAGAGCGGCAAAAGAGTACGGACAGTTTCCTAATGCATTCCCATCGTATCTAAAATTAAAATATGCGCACATATCATATGTTAACACACCAAGACCTTTTTTTTAGTTGGCAAATGAATAATTTCCACTTCTATACGCACGCACACATTCACTTTTTTTTTTCTCTTCTAATTTTTATTTATTCTTTATTTTGTCATATTTCGAATATTTCTGATATTCTTTCTTAATTTTTTAATTTCCTTTTTCTCTTATTTATTTAATAAAATAGTTATTATACATATTTCATTTGCCGGACCAAATATATGCATTGGAACGAACTTCTCTATGCCAAACCTGCATTGAGTGATTTTGAATTCGAATCCAATTTTAAAATTCCAACCAAACACCACGTAAGGAAATTTAATTACATGGTGTATATTTATTGTATTATCTCTCATTCTTTATATATTTTTCGCTTTACTTCCTTAATTTTCATTTTTTCATTCATTTCTTTCATTTTTACTTTATTCTTTTTTTTTTCAAATTTCTTTATTTTATAAATTTATGAATTTTATAAATGATATAAATTTTATAATAAAAATATATTTACATACATGGGTATTAAGTGTCTTTCAATTTTTAAAAATTCTTTGTTAATTTTAGCTTGTTCTATTTTTGTTTTATAAATAATATGTAATATTATTTGTTTATATAATTATATGTACGTATGTAGTGTGTTTGTTTTTTCTAATTGTATTTGAAGGGTAAAGTTTGGCTTTCGGTCGTCAAATATAATATTAGTAAATTACCTTCATTTTATTTTTTTACTTTTATTTATATTTTCCAACTTTTAATGTCTTGTTGTTTCTATTTTTCTTTCATTTTTTGTCTTCCATATAGCTTTTTTTTAATTATTTTTCTTTTAATTTTTTCATCTACCTATTAGAAAATAATTATACACACTTGCAGAACGTGCAAAATTCACTAGTCATTATGATTTTCTTAAGATTAAAACCCTCGTTTTTGTTTGTGTATATGTAGTTACTAGAATATTTTTACTTGCTTGTATATTTTCTTTTCAATTATTTATTCCAATTTTTATTTATTGAATTTTTTTCATCAATTTAATTTATTATGTGCTAGCTTATTAGTTGAATTGTTGACACATAATTCACAATAAATAATTTAATTGAATTTTCCTAACTTGTTAGAGTATTCAAAATTGGCTTGTTTGTTTGAGGCATTTGATAAATCTTAAATGAAGTATTTGAGAAGTTTTAAATTACTTGAAAAAATTCATTGAAAATATCTTCAAAGTTAGAAGTTTGCTTAGATGAGTACTATGAAGAGTCTAGATTGATAGTGTCAAACTGTTGCCAACAAACACGTAGCAATAGAGAAATTTTTGCTTAAATTTTAGGTTGTTTGCTTATATCAAGGGTCATGTTTACAAAACTGGCTAGTTCAACCTGTTCGCAGGGGACCAGTCAGTTCTACAACTCAATCATACTCAAAAAACTAGTAATCATTTGAATCGGTGTGAACTGTCAACCTAATCAAAACCAATTTTCACTATTTTTATCAATAAAAATTTTAAAAATTAGAAATTAACCTTTTTAATTAAATAAAAATAAATAAAATATTTTTATATCTACTTATAATTTTATTTTTTCCTCCAAAATAATTTATTATTAAATAAAATTTTCACAAACTATTTGTTTACTTGTACTTATTTTGTAATTTCTATCTATTTATATTTCTAATTAAGTCATTGAAAATTTAAATATTGTATCTTGAAATTAATAATTTTTAGTTAATTGTATTGTTTTCATTTTCCAAAATTCATTCTTCAATATTTACGTTCTGCTTTGAATTTAATTTAGTTTCTTTTATATTTTTATAATATTTTATATTTATTGAATTATTAATTTTTTTATTACATATAAAACTTATCATTTGATATATCAATTAATGGATATGAATTAATTTTATAATATTATTTTAATACTATTATATGTGTATAAATATATTATATATAATTTAAAATAATCGATTTTTAAATCAATTTACTTCATCACATCTATGCTTCTAACATTTCATTTTAGCACACTATAATATATATATCAAACACTTTCAATATATATAGAGTGACGACATCACATAAGTATACAATTTTAGTAAGATATTTAAATCAATCAAAGAACTTGAATAATTCAAGTGTTGAGCCTAAATCTTCAAGTTGAGGATTTGGATTTCCAATCTCGTACATTATGGGAGCTTCTTTTGCTACAAAACCAAACATATAAATTGTTAAACAATCAATGTTAAACAAAAAAGTATAATATAAATTCTTTAACAAAAATTAAAATAAAAAGGTAAAAACTTTCTTTCATTTTCGTTTTTACTCTATATAAAAGCCTCAGCCAATCGCTTGCACACAATAGCATTTAAACAGTTTTAGAAGCTAGTGATATTTGATAAGAGTCGATCACCTTTGTCCCAATTACCTTTGTCCCAATACTAAAGGTAGCCTCATATGTCATTGTTGTAATAGAAATGACCAATATCAGCAGCCATATAAGATGATACTGGGTAAGAGGCTTGATTTTTGTTCCATCAATTTAGACAATCAAATTTATATGGCTCGAATGGATTTAAGAGGCGTGATTTTTCCAAACATTCAACTAATTCTGATCTCTAAGATTCACTGGTGCTCGTTCAAGCAGGAGACTCCCACTCGTCTAGACCATCCCATACTACAAATGGTGCCCTAACTAGATTGTGGTAGGCCACATGATTAGAAGATAGTGCTTACAGTCATATCTTTCACATAATCGTCACAAATGCTAAAGATAAGTTATCATACTTTAGTTAATTCAACATACATCTCGATAGAAATATATATCTAGAAAAATAAAAATTTCACCGTTTGTATTTTTTGCTTCGAATCTAAGATGGCACCAACACACTGAGCATGTAACACCCACCTCAACCTTTATCGACTAAGAGATAACGCTATAGGATGTTTCTTGTACAGAATATCTCGTTTATTGTTGGCTAGTGTGAAGGACGTGTCCCGGCGCCTTCACTGAAAAATAATCTCGTAATTGAATGATCAAATCTATTTACGTTGTTGAAGCAGACAAAATGAGTGTCAACCATGACTCAGATTCCTCTGTAATTGTGCCACTGGGGGTTCAGAAGTTGCTTGCAAGTTCTGCCTCCCTT